>JACTTY020000021.1:3600000-4200000 GCA_014595695.2 Epargyreus clarus clarus
ACCCCAAGTAGATGGAGAGTTGGTTTTTTACTTAGTGAGGCTTATTACAATGTATATACTTTGGATTTGTGGAGGTTTTGAACATGGGCAACAATCTGACTTTTACCCGGTTCGATGTTTGTAATGCGAAAAACTCATAACTCATCTGAGTTATATAAATTTACTAGACGAACGTTTAGTCGACGGATCTAATGGAAAATATGGATTTATTTATTAGTGAAGTTGCTGTAATGTGAGTGCATGGCACCAACAAATTCTGATGTTTATGATGTTAAGTAAAGGGTATCTCAAATGAGAGAGTTTAATTCAGCTAATTATTTTTAATTAATTCCAAGACCTTCATATATTTATGAAGGTGGTAGAACACTTTGTGGTTCGACTCCGCCGGTACCACCGCTATACCTATTTCTGTCTCATAATAGCAATGATAAGCGCTGCTGTGTTCTGGTTTATAGGGTACGGTAAGGGAGACATACGTTTCCGGGGCGTTCCAGCTTATTCCTCAGGGGTTGCGGCGCATCTGTGGCCGACCTCAGTTAGGAATATCTAATCCTATGTGGGTTGATTACTGATGTCCTTAGGCAGAAGGTATACTCGTCTGTATAAAAAAAAATCTTCACATCATCTGCCGTTTCCCAACATAATTTCCTTTTTTCGGCGGCAAACGACCAATTAAATAAATGGCCAGCATTAAAGAAAATGTTAAACTATTTTTAATTTTTTTATAATGTCGACATAACGCAATAAATTATAATACCAAATGTGAGCTTACACATATTATCGTTAAAATGTTTTATCGTTAAAACGCTAGACTTGTTAAATTAATGGGTGCAAAAATAATTAACACTCTAGGATTTTAAATGTACGTCATTTTTTCGAAGCGATTTTAAAAGGACTTGTACCCTTAGTATGAGTTTTTACGTTTAAAAAAGAAATGACTATTTTTGTTATGATTACGAATTATCCATACATTACCAATCAGCGCCCCTAGCGAATTGTATCAGAACTGATTGGAAATGTATGGGAAATACGTAAATAAAAACGAAAACAGTCATTTTTGTAAAAACGTAAAAACTTATACTAAGGGTACTGTTTGCAAATTGCCGTGGGTGTTTTTTTTGTTTTGCATTCAGTCAAACGATAAAAGTCAATGGAAAAGCCCGTATGAATCATTGAGATGGCGTTCGATACAGTCTGCACGCTACCGTGTCGCTGAACTTGAATAGAAAGTATGCAGTTATGGGGAAGTCCTGTCTGGGTGCTTTTTGTGATATTTAACGAGCGTGCAGTCCACATGTTTGTAAGTAGCCATTGCCGCGAGCTATAATTAACTTTAAATGGTATTGGGCTCCTTACAATGGGGTGGGTCATAGATGTTTTGGTATCCTGATGGATTAAGTTGGAAAGTCTTACATTATTCTTACATTTCAAACTTTTTTTTTTATATAATGTAAAAGTAGCAGACGATCATGCAGTCCACCTGATGATAAGTGGCTACTGCCGCCCATGAACATGTGTAATCAACCCCAGATAAGATATTCCTACCTCAGGTCGGCCACAGATGCGCCGCTACCCCTGAGGACTAAGTAGGAACGCCTCGGAAAAGTCTGTCTCTTACCACACCCTTTAAACCGGAACACATCAGCTCCTAACACTGCTGTTATTAGGTAGAAATAGGTGTGGCGGTGGTGGCACCGGAGTCGAACCACAAAGGGCTCTATCACTTTTGCCTACCTACCTAAAAAAAAAAATTCAAACGTATCCACAGCAACGCTGGACACACATATTGTAAGGCAGACATAGTTTTGAAAGATGGTAGAACAAATTAGTATGGTTCGATATGGGAAGCCGCTACCGCAGCACCTATCTTTAGTATCTTTTGTGTTTCGATGGAAGAGTGAGTTCCGGCTGACTTACACATGATGCAACCATCTTAGTGCTCATGAGAGCGGCGCATCTGTGACTGACTTCAGGTAGAATCCCTGATCTATTTCCAGTTTGTTACAATTAAGTCGCAGTGATCACTTACTAAGCAGTGATAGCCTAGTGGTTAAGAAACTCGGCCTCTCGATCGAGGGGTCCGAGGTTCAAATCCCAGGCATGCACCTCTGATTTTTCAAAGTTATGTGTGTATTAGAAATTAATTATCACTTGCTAAACGGTGAAGGAAAACATCGTGAGGAAACCTGCATACCTGAGATATTTATAAAAAAAAAAAATCTCAAAGGTATGTGAAGTCTACCAATACGCACTTGGCCAGCGTGGTGGACTATGGCCTAATCCTTCTCATTCTGAGAGGAGACCCGTGCCCAGCAGTGGGACAGTAATGGGTTGTTGATGATGATGATGATGATCACTTACTATCAGGTGGACAGGATTCTTGTTTGCTACTCCAGTCTTATAAAAGTCGTTCTACACCACTGAGAAAAACATTATTGCTATTATATAACATCCATGAACATAAATATCTGAAAGTCTAGTACTAGCAAGTTCTTATAATACTTCCGTTCCTAAACCATTAATTCTAAGTCTTAAACAGCGAAAGCCATTAGAAAAACTAATATTAGTTAACTTGAAATACGTTGGCGTGTGTGATATCGTAACAGGTTCATTGGTCGAGGGAAAGCCGTCATGAATGATTTACAAGGTGGTCGATACCTGCACGCAAACCATTGTTATGTAGGGTTTATGCATGTAGTAAATTATAGGTAGTGTAGTATCGTAGTGTATGTGAATTGTATTGTTATACTTCCGATGCTAGGGAGTGTAGGTAGAATAGAATAATACGAGTAATAATTTATTAAAGTTAGATGTTTTTAGGGTTCCGTACCCAAAGGGTAAAAACGGAACCCTATTACTAAGACTTCGCTGTCTGTCCGTCTGTCCGTCTGTCACAGGGCTCTACCGCTTAAACTGTAATAGATAGACACATGAAATTTTGACAGAGAAGGCATAACTGTGGCAGCTATAACAACAAATACTAAAAATAAAATAAAGTTGAATATTAAAGGGGGTCTCCATACAACAAACCGGATTTTTTCGGCATTTTTCGATCTAACTGTTAAACTGTACTAGGAAGACGGTTGAAATTTTTATAATACGTTTACTACTATAACTGGTATTATAATAAATACAAATAAGAACCATAGAACATATTTTAATATACTTATTTTAATTTTATTATACTTTGATTACGTATTATCGTCGTCCCATCGTCACCCCAACGCCATCTTTTGTTGTTTCACATGACTAAGTATTGTTGAAAATCATAAAATTAATTAAAATAATGAACATTTGGTAGTACGGAAGCCTCCATGTGCGAGTTCGACTCGTACTTGGCGAATTATTGGTTATTTACCTGTTTTTAGTATTATAGATCTGTATAGATCAATTATTTTTAATCTACGTTTTATTGTGGCTGTGTTATTAAATATCTGCCTATCAATGAAGGCTTGTAGGTCTGTCTATATTGTACTTAGGTCTTTATATTTGTATATTCTATATATATTTTATAGTCTTATAATCTTTGAAAATCATTGTGTTCACTGTTTTTACAATATACTTATTATGGAGCAAGTCAGAAACTATGGTTATGGGAGAATTTGAGTAATAAATATAAATAAATTGTGCGAAAGAGTTAATTTTGACTACAAAAAATAGATAGTAATTGGTTAATATTGAAAAAAACATACAAATTAATCAATGTTATGTGTATTACCATTACTTTTTGTATAAGTAAATATAAATTATAAAAATATCAAAGACCATGATTAAATTGATTTAAAGCTTAAATGACGCTTATTATTGGAGCTTAAATGGAAAATATTTCAATACACCGAAACGGAATAAGTACCTGAGAGAAAATACGAGCTTTTAATTAAAACGGATAGTACAATTTAAAAGCTTTCGCAAACGAAAATAAATAAAATCAGTTTTACGATATAAGTTTGTAAATTTAAATTGAATGACTGCTTTTATATCCCACTGCTGGGGATACGTTTCCCATAATTGGAGAAGATAAGAGTCTGAGAGGTGGTTGAACCATTTGTGGTTAGACTCCGGTGGCACCATCCCTACCTATTTCTGTCCTATAGTAGTGTTAAGCAGTACTGTGTTCTAGTATGAAAAGTGTTCGAGATGTTCCATCTTGTCATCAGGGGTAGCAATGCATCTGTGGCCAACCTCAATTAGGAATCTAATCTTATCTGGGGTTGATTATTGATGTGCAAGACGCTGATTGATTTTATTGAGACATAGGTCTTAGCTGAAGGTAGTTGAAGATGGTAGAATCCGTTATATAAAAAGGCTAAGCGTGTTTTTTGACCAACGCCTCACGCCCTCCCCCTTACCAGTCACTCAAATTATAGAGTTTTGTATATAAAAATAAATCTAACTTTGTTTACGACTTATATACTTCAGACTTAACAAGTATACCTGTATAAGAGCAGCTGTCACAGAGAACTTGTTACAAAAGCACTCTTAATAAAAGTCACCGCATCTATATTTTACGACGAAAGTTATGTTTATTTCTCGTCAGAAATCCAAACAGTCGAAAATAGAATCCGCTTCACGGTCGAGCGCAACATTTCATTTGTTTTATTGATATTTTTGTCACCAGACGGGAAGGTAAGAAAATTGAGAAAAGATGGGGCTCTGAAGCTTAGCGTTAAAACACACGGAGCGATATTCGGTGTCACTACGCCGCAGTTTGTATACTTGGTGAATACGTTGCATTTTGATTTAGTAATAAGACATCTTTCTCTATACCCATATGATTTTTTTTTTTAATATTAAATTGGTCTTTACGTAAAGTACATGAACGTAATTTATGTAAGAAATTCTTGCACACAATTTTGTAATGCAATGCCTAGAGGTCGAGAAAGTCGTGTGTTATCAATCAATGTTATCAGTTAGCTAGTCAATTTAAACAGTAAATTTAAAATGGAATTGAAATTGTGTTTCAAATTAATAAAAAATGATGGTAAATTTTATGGTTTCACGCCCTACGACATACTTATAAATAATCCGTGATCAGCAGTGGGAAGGTAATTAATGCTAAGAGAGTACAATAACATACAAGTTTAGTATGAAACTCTAGCATGTATATTGGTGGAGAGATAGAGAGAACAACAAGCGACACTTGTTGTTCTACACTCAACACATTATTCGCTGACATAATGTACGAGTATGTACGTTCTATGTCCTAGTTAGTTACGTTCATGTTTCTCGTTATGCAAATAGTAATTTACTATTTGCATGTACCCTATGCATAAACCACGATCGCCCTGGATATTCATACAATATTGTCAATGTAACGTTTGCTTTGTAATACATTGAGTGATTAATGGTGATGATATAATAAAGAATCTATTATGTGAAGATATTTATTGACAAGAATGTAAGATTTACCTGTTCACATTCTAGAGTTAAAATTCTGAATTAAAATGTTAATTGTTCCTATGTTGAAAATATAAAAATATTTTTTTCGTAAATTAAAAGTGACGTGTAGAAGTTACGGTTTACGAGCATTTATAAAAAACACTAGAAGCTGTTTATTAGTAAGTAGCTAAAGAACATAATTATTTATTTGCATGCATGTTTTTGACACTTAAAAATAATGTCATAATAACTTCCAAAACACGTTTCTATGACATTTTTATCATTATAAATATATTTTTTTACAAAAAACGCCGTATAAACAAAAACGTTCGATTTTTTCTACGATTAAAAATTATGCGTTTTTAGGGAAAATTTCTCCCCGTGTGTTTACTTTGAAGCGATTTCCCGACGCGAGTGGCTCGGGGTGGCGGAGACGAGGCATTTAGAACCGGAATGCACTACCAATTCGTACGCAATTCTCCTAACTTCATTCCGTTATAGTGGGGTCGTGTTTGGATAGAATTTCCCTCGATTTGGAACTTTCCGCATGGTTCGGGAATGGAAACAGGTGGGGTCTGAGGTAAGATTATTAACCTAAATGGAGGGTATGTTTACGTTTTTGAGGGTTCATCTGATGTTAAGTGGATATTGCGGTCAATAAGTCTAATCCGAGTAAGATTAGGGTTTAATTCAGATTAGTTACAGACGCGTTGCATTTTGTGAAATGGAAGCAAGAAATAAATTTGCAGCTTAATGTTATACATTCCATACTGTCTATTGTCATTTGTAACTGACTTCTTATAAGACAGAAATGTTACCTAAGGTCTATCAAAGCCTTCCATGAGAGTTAAGTTGCGATGCCATTTGTAAACCCAACAAGTATAATCTTTTGAAATCGCTAAATGGGTTAAATTTAACGGTTAAGTTATCTTGAGTTAAACGTGTTTATTTTAAACTGCTAAGGAAGGCAATACAAATTATTGAATCAATATAATATTTTATGCATAGATACTAATCTATGATTATATGGTTAAAAGTGTGATTTTTACACATCAACAAATCCTTAAAATGTCATATTTAAGCGTCACTTAAGGCCCCTTAATACAAGTAATTAAAAGTAAAGGCGTGTCATATATTGTTGTATGGTGCCTTTGTTTTCGTTTCTGCAATAAAACCCCCATATAATTCGCGAGGGAGCACACGTAGGGGTTGTTTTGCACAAAGCTTTAATTAATTATTAAGGGAAGAGCCCAATGAGCTGTGAAATCGACAAAAATATTTTTTTTATTAATAATTTTTAATGAAATGTATGTCTTTTATGTAATTAAATGTAAAAATGTATGCTTGTTTGATATTATACGTGCTGTAATAGTTGCGTTAATTTTCGTGGAATTTTGGAAATACGAGTATTTGGATACAAAATTAAAATTCTCCATAATATTATTACTGAAAATACGTTTTCCAAGTAATATAATTTTATTTTAGGTAACAGAGCAGACTATATTTTGCTTGATATTCGTTCATAAAGGTTGCCAGGGTTCGACTTCAGAGCCATCATAAGATACCTATTTCTGCCGAATAACAACAGTATTAAGTGCTGCTGGGTTCCGCTTTGAAGGGTGTGGTAAGAGTCTTACTAATCCGAGGTATCCCAATTTAGTCCTCAAGCGTTGCAATGCATCTATGGCCAACTTCAGGTAGGAACTTAATCTTATCTCGGGTTGATTACACATATCCATGGGCGGCACTTACCATCAAGTGATTTCCTACTTCTACTTTATAAAAATTAAATGTTTACTTAGTGATCAATACCGACTATGGCTGAGGAAACATACGTGTAAGCATATTAGACAATAGGTTAAGTAGATGTAATTAATACCAAATAGAATTAGATTCTCACATTAGGTCGTCCAGAAGTGTATTGTTACTTTTTACGACCCACGCGGAGCGGTCACCATACCGATGTGACGCGCAAAGGGTTCCAGGTTCGATCTCGGTCAGATCATCTGAACGATGAACTTAGATGTCTGTTCTGGGTGTTTGTGTATTCGACTTTGTGTGTGTTTACGGCACCTACGATACAGAGAATCCTAGTGTGAGTGTAGAAAGCGTTTATTTGTTGTTGTTTATTTTTATTACTAAGTTCGCTTAACATAACAGTTATAAAACAAAAATACTGCTGCCGCCGCACAAAGGGTTCCCTCAAACCTTTACCTCGTTACGTATGAATAAACATTAAAACTCCAAGTTGGAAGTTCAGCTGATTCCTCAGTTCTCCGCCCGTGGCCACTGGGGCGATAGCTCGCGTCTGCACTTCTTGTTTTGAAACATAATGGAGCGAGTTACAGCGTTTGTGAACACATTCAGGCGATGTTCATACAATTAGCCTTTTTTCTCTTGTTAGGCATAACAGTAATACATAGAGAATTAGCATCTTCATCCAAATTAATTCTTGCAATTGTAATTGTAAACATAACACACGTTTTGGAGAGTCCTCGGAACTGTTGTTTTATTTTATGTTTTTCTTCACCGTGAAATCAGGTGATAAGAATTCAACTAAAAAAATTAAAAAAAGAAAATGCATATAAACAGCGAATTAAAAGTGTATGCCTGGGATGTTAAAATGGTTACTCCTAATTGATTTATTTTACTAATTTAGTAGGAATTAATTTTATTTATTACTAGCTAAACCGCCAAACGTTGTGTTGCCATATATTTAAAAAATGTTACGGGTGAACAACCCTTATCACTTAGCGGTATAAAAATAGATAGTAATTGATTTTCAGACCTACTGAATATTCATATAAAATTTGGTGAAAATCGGTAAAACCGTTTCGGGTAAACATTGTGACACGAGAATTTTATATATAAGATAAAAAATAGAAAATAATAAAATTATTTTCTATTTTTTATCCGAAATTATTTTATATTTTCTATTTAGACCCGTTGTAGTACATGTGATAATAAGAAGTTAATTTAATATTTTCTATATACAGCCAAAAATTCTAAAATATCTCGGATAAGTGTCCCGCACAGTTGAGACCGTCTAGAAAGATCCATGCTGACTCCGTAGTTCCCTACAGACGATAGATTTCCGTTGCAGTTCCACTGCATCTCCCTTAGGGCTCAATGGAGCGAGTAGTTACACGCTTGTTTGACAATGTTTACAGACGTGAACTTTAGAACAAAGGCATAATAGAACAATTACGGAAGAAAAGAGACATAAATACCAATACAAAATTGTTGATCGTAGATAACATACATCTTATGTCACCGTCTTGTCATACGTCTGAAAATAACTTTATTGAAATAGTAAATAATATAAGAGTCTTTGACATAATTTTACCATTTCACGCCTTAACCCTTCCCTTGACGTGTAAATATTTTTATACGAGTATAACTGATGATAATTCTTACACTTTCAATATACTTGACTTCAATTTTTGTAATTCTGACTCAATCTTTATGGCTCTAGGTAAAACGTGTTCATGATAATATATTGGTACACACTGGTAATTTTATCATAGAATAGAGAATACCCAATAATATTAGCTATAGCTAGGCAAGTGTGTCCTAGACCACATTTGACTTACCATCAGGTAAAATTGCATTCACACGACACCCTTTAAACCTATATGGTTTAGAAGTTCAAAACACTTAACGACAGTGTGACCATAAACACTGAAACAAATGTAAACATATACACATGTACTTAGAACACACATCGTCTTCGTCTTCCCTTCAACCGGAAATCGAACCTGTAGCATTGCACGTGAGCTTCCAGTACCCTTACCATGAGTTTTCAAAACATCACAATTTTACGTTTCGTTTACTCAATCCATTATTCTGTTCCGTTTGCTTCAGTAGACTGAGTAAACGTAACAGTAAGTAAGTGATCAAGTGACGATAAATTTTTGTCTCCCTCACATGTTCGCAAAAAAGAGAGACAAAACATAAAGCACCATTTTGTCAATATAGACATTTAATGTTACGTTACTGACACTATAGTTCTGATACAATTCGCTAGGGGCGCTGATTGGAAATTGTATGGGCAAATACGTAAACAAATACCAAAACAGTCATATTTGTCAAAACGTAAAAACTCATGGTAAGGGTACAGATCTATACGTTGTGCACTATAAATCCATTACCAAAAGAGCCATTTCCACTGTTAAAAGGTGCACGTAGCATACGGCATAGTTAGTGCTAAAGTTTGATCGATCAATATAGTTGAAGTGGTACCTATTGTCTTTGTGTTCAAGGAACGAAATGTTTAATCAGCTGAGTAATTGTGATATAACTTCCTGCTTTGAATGAACTGAGCTGAAGTTTGCATAACCGTTGACGTTCTTTACATTCAGGACTCCACACTAGGATTGAATGTGTCTTTATCGTATAGATTTATTACAATCTTCTATTATAAATAAATAGGTAAACGCTTTTACACTCATAGCCCCACACTAGGATTCTCTGTGTCGTGGGTGCCATGGACACACACATAGAGAAATACACAAACACCTAGACCCAGAAACAGAAAGCTAAATTCATCATTTAGATATCTGTTTGACCGGGGATCGAACCCGGGACCCTTTGCGCGTCAAACCGGTATGGTTTTCTGAAAATAATAAAAAAAATCTTTGACGTTTTTACGTAAACATAATTTATTTATCATGTAACAGTAGCAAACGCGTCCCTGGTGGTAAGTGGCTAATTCCGCCCAAGGTCGTCATCATCTTCCGACAGGATTAGAATCCTATCTAGAGTCGGCCACAGGGGTCACTACCCCTGAGGACTTAGCAAGAAAGCATTGTATGGGTATTTCATCCTTACTATACTTGTTATTATGACAGAAATATATGTGGTGGTGGTCAACTGTATATAAAATATATTCGCACGTCTCTTTGTGTGTTCTGTTACAACTGGTTCGTTTAAACGTGTGTATGCGAATTTTGCTCCAGCCTACATTTACATTGTAAAGCCCGAATGGGCGTTTAGAGTGTAAATTTCCAGAATTTATTAGTTTTTGTGGTAACAATGACTGAATTAAATGGGTTTCTTAACCATTTGTCTTTTTTATTTTACTTTGTTTTTATATTCAAACGTTATATTTAATTTTAGACGAATATATAGGTACTATTATTGCTGTTAGCGTACCCGTGGTCCTAACAAAGGGTGTCCAGAGGAACGCCGTGGGGTTATAGCCGGTAAGAGTCCGGCATATCCTCTCTGTTACCTCCGCGGCTGAGAGGAACTCATGCCATGCTGCCGTACATAAAAATAATACGACGGTACGCGGTTTTAATGTTATTGCCGATACTATTCAATGTTTTTGAATTTCGCCATCACCCAAATAAGGATTTAGATGCATAAGTTTTGGTTTAATTATCAAAACATACTTAAATTTAAATTATTGTGTTATTATTCGGCGGCTTTCATCTAAGAGCGCTAACATCATTCTAATCTGTCCACACGAATACAAACGACATATTAATTACAATGTGACTTATTTCTTAACAGCTATATAAGAGATACGCTGATTAATGGTTTCATTTAATTGCTTTGTTCTGCGAAGTCCCAGACTGAATTTGTAAAGGTAAGATGTGTTGTTAAAGATTAAATCTATATTATTAGTTTACGCACATGTCATGCATATCTAAAGTGAAACATGTGTAGCTCTACGGTTTGTGTAGATCTTAATTGATGTACAAAGTTAAGCAACCTCAGGCGCGGTCGACCGAAAGATGGGTGACCATTAGTGGTTAAACTTTGTTAGCTTAACGTCTTGTATAAGTCTTAATGAGTTCTCCAAGTTAAGCAACGTTGGGCGCGGTCGGCAGTTGGATGGGTGACCGTTAGTGGATAAACTTTGTTAGCTTAACGTCTTGTGTAGGTCTTAATGAGTTCTCCAAGTTAAGCAACGTTGGGCGCGGTCAGTAGTTGGATGGGTGACCGTTAGTGGATAAACTTTGTTAGCTTAACGTCTTGTGTAGGTCTTAATGAGTTCTCCAAGTTAAGCAACGTTGGGCGCGGTCGGTAGTTGGATGGGTGACCGTTAGTGGTTAAACTTTGTTAGCTCCACGTCTTTTGTAGGCCTTAGTTAATTTACAAAGTTAAGCAACGCTGGGTGCGGTCGGCAGTTGGATGGGTGACCGTTAGTGGATAAACTTTGCAAGCTCCACGTCTTGTGTAGATATTAATTAATTTACAAAGTTAGGCAATGCTGCGCGTGGTCGGCAGTTGGATGGGTGACCGTCAGTGGTTAAAGTTTTTAGCTCCATGTCTTGTGAAGATCTTAATTAATTTTCCAAGTTAAGCAACGTTGGGCGCGATCGGAAGTTGGATGGGTGACCGTCAGTGATTAAGGTTTGTTAGCTTCACGTCTTATGTAATCTTAATTATTTCTCCAAGTTAAGCAACCTCTGGCGCGGTTCGGCAGTTGGATGGGTGACCGTCAGTGGCTTAAGTTTTTAGCTCCATGTCTTGTGAAGATCTTAATTAATTTTCCAAGTTAAGCAACGTTGGGCGCGGTCGGCAGTTGGATGGGTAACCGTTAGTTATATTTACGGCGCTTGAGAGTTTGGGCATGGTCGGCTGCGGCCCCCGCACACACAGATGTATTGCTTACGTGCGATGGGGCCAAGGTGTCTACGCACGTCGCGTCCCATACCAGGGGTCGTCCGAGACTCCATGGAACTAGAGTGATTCCATCGGGTCTCTTGCCATCGTCTCTAAAAAGGCCTGGAGGTTCTAACGTCGCAGGTATAGAGACGGTAGCAAGTGCCCGACGAATCAAACTGTTCAGAGTCCCGTGACGATACAACCTGCCGGCACTCCTGGTACAGGACAAGCCATGCTGACCCAACGTGTCCACCTCCTGCCCACACGGACAAAAATGAGGCTCGCAAATCCTGGCACCGAGCCGGACACCTATGGAAATACGCAAAGTTATAGGATCCAGCACGGTGCCAATATTGTTGGACGGGAGTGCGTGTAACCAATGCCCTGAATCGCTTTGGGCAACAGCTAATAACCGGGCCCTATCAGTGTTGTCCGGACATCTTTCCAGAAGGCAGGCAAAAACAGATTTAAGACCCGGTGTGTCCCAAACCGATTGTTTGGTCTTTTCTGACATAGAAGTGTCCTCAGACGGAAAACGATCACTCCAGACCTTCACGGCCTCTGACATGTACGCCACCCGAACATCATTTAAATTAGTGTTTAATATTTCAGTGATGAGGGCGAGCGTACTATGGCAGGAGGCCAAGAAAGCCGGAAGTGCTAAACTTTCCGTCGTGCGGACACCTATGCCACCAAACCTAACTGGAAAAGTTGCCTGCATCCAGGAACGATCATCAAATTTTAAATTTAAAATTTTGGATAAGCAGTGTAATAAAGTATCTAAAATATGAGTGACCGATGGGAATTTCCAAAATGGACAACAACGAAGTAAATACATGAATTTTGGAGCGAATAAGCAAAGGCGCAAAATGTATATAGCCATGTGAGGTTTTAAATCAAAAAGTCGTTCCGAAATGTTTTTAAAGTGATGTAATTTAGAATTTATAATGGGAGCAAATGCATCATCAAATATTGGAGCACCTAACAGTGTTAAATTTTCTTTTTCTAAAATAGATATATTAGGCCATATTGAATTGAACTGATCATAAATATTATGACATTGTTCCACAGATAATTTTTCCGAAAAAAAGATTTCACATTTGTTAAAATTTAGACTCAAACCAATGTGATTAAAACGCTGTATTATTATTTTTAGGTCCTCCAATACAGTTGATGCAGTTCCCCCCAAAGAACCATCATCTAGGTACCATACATTAAATTCAGAATTTAGTTGTGTGATTATTGGTTGTATAGCCAAACTAAAAATTAATGGGCCAAGAGGGTCGCCTTGCTGACATCCCACACACGATTCTATAACATTATCGCCGAATAATAATTTTGAGGGGGTCCCATAAGATTGCCACATGTAACCAAAAATTTCAGGCATTTCTTTTTGAATTTCTGTAAGTAGGGCCCCCCTATCTACGGAATTGAATGCATTTTTGACATCTATTTTTAAGAAAACCTCATATTTTTTTCTATTCAATAAAGTACGAGCAGCGTGTACTGCTGCTTCGCAGCCACCCTTGACTCCGAAGCCGAGTTGCCGAGGCCTAAACCGACTAGCCAATGGCTCGTTATAATTACGACAGCACAACTTCGAAGCCAATCTTCGTAGAGTACAACCTACAGCGATGGGCCTAATGCCTCCATCCTTTTTTTTAAGAGCAACGAGGTTGGCTCCATAAAGTACAGGTGTAATTTCGGGAGGAACTCTTCCTGCTAACATTAAATTAATGAGAGCAGTGAGCTCCTTCACCAAACTTACACCTGCTTCGCCTAAAAAGGGATCAGTTAAATCCTTATGTTAAAATATATTTCATAAATTCCATGCTTATTGTCCTTATATGCTTAAAGCTTCATATAAAAATATTTTTTTCCTTTCCACTTATATTTTTCTTTATTATATCAAAAGTAAGGTAACATTCTCCAACCGTACTTGACTCAGAAAAGAAATATTTAATTGAGTGGGTCTCTTGGGTAGCCATTCTTTTAATTAAATATATTTCTAAGACCTCTTGTGATGCTCAAACGAGGCCTCTAATTAATCTCAATACGAATACATTGCACGTCAATCATTTTGAAAACATTGATCTGGATTTCTTTAAAAATGTAATTGATAAAGTTCTTTTTGATTTAGCTATACAAGATCCTTAATATATTTGGCGCTCTATAATGTATGTTTTGTAAAATAAAAACGCATTTATAATTTATATTGCATTTTAGACCGATTACTAAACCGTCTGTCACAATGTTTTATATCCTTAACAATAGAAAATAGACATTTTATTTTTACAGTGTGTATTACTATGGCCGCACTAAAAGTAAATAATAAAAACAAAAAGTTAACAAAGGTTCTCTCCATACAAAAACTGGTATTTTCCGCGTTTTTCTGTTTATCTATTCAACTATAATAATATGCATGACACCTTATATTACAAATTTAAAAAAATATGATTTTAAAAACTTTTTAAATATTTCATTGCGGTGTGGATCTTTCTGTATGCAAATTCGACTCGCACTTGGCTTATTACTACGTTGTAACGATTATATAGCCTGATGTTCAGTGGTCAATGCTTTCCGTATGGATCGATAGCTACATGCGGTCTGACGTCTGTATCCGACCGCAAATAGCAAGAAATCCTAACTCCAGGCCGATTACAGATACATTGCTATCCCTGAGGTTTAAGTTAGCCAAATGTTAGTACGAGTATCTTTGTGTTATTACGTTTAAAATAAATTACATCAGTCATTTCATTTCAGTGCTCTGTCCGACAATGTGATAGGAATAGGTTTCTTTTCTCATTTTTAAATATGAACTTGGTAATAGATATCCATCAGAGACCTCAACTGTTGGCATTTATAAATATATTTAAGTAGGATTCTGGTAGGACTCGAATTTTATCCTGACGACCCACGTAGCGGAGCGGTCACCATACCGCAGACGCGCAGAGGGTCCCGGGTTCGATCCCCAGCTAGACAGATATCTAAATGATGAATTTAGATGTTTGTTTCTGGGTCTGGATATTTGTGTATTTGTCTATGTGTGTCCATGGCACCCACGGCACAGGGAATCCTAGTGTGGGGCAGTGAGTGTAGAAAGGGATTTTCTTTTCTTTCTTTAATAGGGATTGATTGATATACAGATGTTAATGGGCGGCAGTATCCTCAAATAGGCTGCACGCTCGTTTGCCACTGCTATATTATCAAACTAATCACCCCTTGTATTCTACTTTCATTCTTTAACAATTAGGGATATACAGACATATTACATTTTATATGTACGGATGCTTACAGATGAAACTCCTCGTTGCAGTGTCATTCTTAGCAGTGGTGACCGCTGAAGTGAAATGGGACGATACAGGGAAATACCAAATCGTAGAAACTGGTACAATGACTTCGTACCAGGTACAAAAATACCCGGTACCACCCCGCTCAACATTTAGGTACCCGGTACCCGTAAGAGCTCCTAGAAGGTACGGTTACCGGTTCAGTATTGTACCGGTGTACCAACCCAGTATTGCTGTTAAATATGTACCACCGTTTACATACTCTTATAAGCAAGTTTGAATATATTCTTTAGTTTATAATAAATATTATGTTATAAGAAGTTTGTGGTTTTTCTTTTCTTTGTAGATTAAGTTTCAACTACTTTCGCAGTTTTGCAGATTTGTATATTTGTCTGACTTGTATTGTCGACCATTGTGTGACATTCAAGGAAATTTAAATAATAATTAGCACGACGCATTAATTTACAATAAAAATTATATTCTTCAGATAAACTAACAGTGCTTATATGTACAATTGTACATCATACATTATATATTATAGCTTCATTCCTAATCGACTGGGTATAAGTGACCGTTAGTTGGGAGACGCCTAGATTATTATTTATAAAAATGTCATAGCAGAAGTAATTTTATATTCCTGTTATAATTTAGATTGAGGAACAACGGGAAACTGAAAAGTTACCTTTAATATAAGTGACACGCTAATGCGACGAATTTAGGCCAAATACCTCATTTTTAGAGATTTTATTGTCGTGCTAATTATCAAATTAATTTAAAACCAATTAAAGACATCATCAATTTTTTATAAAATAAATGCATCACAGTGGTTATTTTCTAGTTTAGTCTGAGGAGAGACGCAGAGTTGTGTACCCAATAAGGTTAGTAGTTTAAGAATTATTTAGTTAATTTTAATAATTTTATTTTACGTTATACTATATTTTGTGGTGAAGCCTGTGACTTGCCTATCTGCTTTAAAATTAGGAATCTCTATATATAATTAAATTTCGTTAGAATCTACGCATCTTTTAATTCTTAATTTTCCATGTAAGTACAAATAATTACCTTGTGTAAACTAAACGCCACTAAAGACTAAACTTTAAATCAAAATAGATTTTGGTTATTTATATGAAATTTGCTTATCTTTATAGATGAAGCTGCTCATTCTTTTTGCTTTCATCACTCTCATGGCTAACACGATGGCAGAAGATTCCAAGCAGAGTTCTAGATCAAAACGGGAGACGATAATGAATTGGTACACGCAAAACGGATACCCTTCTCAAGTACCCATGCGGTACCCATACCGCCTCAACCAGTACTACGTGCCGACATGGTCCTTGAGGTACCCGATGAGAACCGCGTCGTATGGGTACAGAGCTGTGTACAACCCCGAGCTCTTCTATAACATGTATGGGTACTATCCTGTAAATTGAAATTTATGAATAAAACTTTCGTGGTTACTGTGTTTTCATTATTGGAAGCAATACTTGAATCCAATATTTTATTATAATTGTGTGTATGTGTACACACACATACACATGTGTACACACACGTGTATGATACTTGTAGGCCTGGACGACGTTTTCAATCCTTGCCGGTAGATGGCGCGATTAGTTAGATTTTCCAAATACATTTCACTGCGGGAATAAGTGAATTGGAAATTATTGATAACGGCACCACCTACCGAAGAACACTTTAATCGGACAGAAGCATAGACCTGTATTTGTAGGTCTGTGGTCAGACGATATATAAGAAAATAATGATTACAGCATAGATTAGTAAAGATACTTCGCCGCCTTGAAATTGAATGAAGCCACAAACGGCTTATTAGTAAGTTCTTTTTTTGAATACTTAAAATAAAAACATTTTTAGAGAACATTTACGAATAAAAGACTAATACTGCGTAATTTACATAATAAATAAATAATTATTTCAAATATTTTAGAGACATTTTAGCACGGAGACGTGGCAAAACTTTTTTACGCAACTATTTCAATTCTCAAAACTGGGTACATTTTCTTGTTAGGAGTGAGTAATCTTTACTAATCTATGGATTGCAGCTATATTTATTTTTGATTTATTGCTTCGTAAAACTATGCAGGTGTTTTTAAGATTAGGGCACAATATACAACTTAGAATTTGGTTGTAACACCTCTAGCAGTTTAGTTTCACCTAGTAGTTGTAGTTAAATTTATAGAGGTAGTGTTCTAGGAGGTTTACGCTTAAAGTTTTTGGTGGTCGGGCACAAACTTAGATACGGTTAAGCTTGTATAACGTACGGTTTGTATGTAAAACAAAACAGATGCTAAAATATACGGAACCATGCTTACGGATTATCAAGGCTTGGGTTTAAAAAACTTATCTCAGAAAGTTGTTAAATAAATGCGCATAAATATATAGTTTAAACTTAAAACAAAATATTTACTTTAAACTTTTAAGTCAATGCAAGTAACATGAAAGAACCGCGGTCACATCTATTATGTCTTAAAACAGTAAAGATGCTGTCTGGTTTGGAAGATTTGCTAAATCTTATCTCAGACGTACACAGTAACTTCTAACTTAGTCCTCAAAGATAGCAATGCATCTATGGTTTAATTCAGATTTCCATGGATGTCATGGAGACATAAAAAACCCAGCACCCAGACCCACAGAAATCTAAATTCATCATCTAGTTATCTGTCTGGCTAGGGATCGAACCTAGAACTAAGTGTCGTCAGCGTGTCAGAACGTTTTGGTCACTGCTCTACTACGTGGGTCGTCATAGTAACATTACTTCAAGTCTTTGGCACACGTGTCAAATCAAGTTGCGTTTGATCAAGAATGCACAAAGTTTCAGAACGGCACGAATGGTTGCAACTTAGATTGCAAGTCGCACTGCTACACACGCTTTTAGCTACGTGTAGAATGAACGGTGGAGTAGTGTTCGGTCAGTTGAAGTTCGTGACTGGATCAATCATTCGCTTGTTAGACGTTACATTTGAAATGTTGAATGTAACAGTTAGATAGAGAATTGGAATATTGTGTTTAAATGTAAATTGTTTACTTTGATATATAATAAGTACAAATACGTATAAGTAATGAAGTAAGCAAAATTTATAATGAAAAGAAAAAACAAATCTGCTAAGAAGTATATATACTCAGCTCAGGTAGTGTTTTGATTCAGTAGGATAATTAGGAAACATATTTCTGTAAATCATATTTAAATTAACTATTTTGATTATATTAACACGTTCACAGTGAGTGCCCCACATGTGGGGCATTTTGAAGTCACTCTGATACGTGCGTGCACCACATGTGGGCCACAGCTCTATACAAATTAGAATCGTTTTCATAGTCTACACGTGTGATTTGTTTTATTTTTCATTGCATACACGTATGAACACTGAAATGTTAAACAAAATGGCGCAACAACCAGGGGATATTCTCATAGGGTTGCCAAGTAATAAATTTTTAAAGTTAATAAAATAAATCAATGCTTTTTGTACTATTAGAATGTAAATAAAACATAGATAGATCTTTTGTAATCAAATGTTTTAATAAGGAAGTAAAAATGATAAAGAAAGAATTAAAAAAATGAAGAAAATTAACCAAGAATCAACAAAAAAATAGTTTAATGACAAACGTTATAGCACGGTAGGCAGAGAGCTTTTTTGCATTGAATACATTCAGTATAAGTCTTCTTTGTTTTACTTCGAGCCTCGGAAGCAGAACTACCTCCTTCAATTATGGCTTTATAACAACCAACGCAACGTTTTCTTATTATTTTGTCCGTTTTTCTCGGAATTTTTGTTTGGCTATGCCTGGAAGTGGATGAGGAACTGGAAGTAGAATGTCTTCTCATCGTTGGTCCTGGAGTAGGAGCTGCATCGTGTATGTGTATGTAATAAAACGCCTCCTAGGGCGTTTTATTATACGTTCACTTTTCACCCTAAACGTGCGTATTTAAAATGAGAGGCAATGAATTTTTAGTTCGTACGTGAGTGCACCACATGTGGGTCATTAAAAAAAATTAAAAAAAACATAAGAAGGGTAGTTTTAATTAAATATTTATTATAAGCTCTCATATAATATAAACTTTACTTATCATATTTTCTCAAAACGCATTTACACGTGAGGGGTTCTTTTCATATATTGTAGGTGCACTGTTAACGTGTTAATATTGACCTTTATGTAATAAGTGGAGAAATAATACCTTTTGACGTATGTGGCAAATCAAGTTGCGTTTGATCACGAATGCACAAAGTTTCCGAACGGCACGAATGGTCGCAACTTAGATTGCAAGTCGCACTGTTACACACGCTTTGAGCTACGTGTAGAATGAACGTTGGCGTAGCGCTCGGTCATTTGAAGTTCGTGACTGTACCCTTACCAGGAGTTTTTACGTTTCGACAAATATGACTGTTTTGGTATTTGTTTACGTATTTGTCCATACAAATTCCAATCAGCGCCCCTAGCGGATTGTGTCAGAACTAGAAAATCATAGGGGCCAATACGTAAACAAATACCAAAACAGTCATATTTGTCGTAACGTTTTGTGCCGTGTGGCTCCGGCGGCGAATAGACCACCCCATACCTGCCCGTGGGTGTCGTAGAAGCCGACTAAGGGCATCTACCGGGTAGATGGGCAGCAGCGTCTACTCGGGCATTTAACATCTTACTGCGACGGTTCCACTGGTTGCTGGATCTGACACCGCCTGGCGTAATTCCCGAAGGTGTCCCGCTTGGTGGTAAGGTCTCTTCGTGGGATCTGCCTGGCTAGCTACCACCCTCAGGTCGGAGTCTACCGTTAATAACGACTCGTCGTGTTTCGGTAGTGCGCCTGGGAGCCAGTTCATCCCCTTATCCCTCCCTTCCCATCCTCTTGTGGTGCTTCCGACGGCGCACTTTACGGGTCCGTTGGGTCTCTTTAAGCGTCGTTGCCCCTGGGGGCGTGGTGTGTTGGCGCGGGGGCCAGGGAGACCCGGTGAAACGGTTGTCCGCTGGCCGCCCGCCGGTTAGTTGGGGACCCGAACCCGGGCAACACTGTTAACCTCTGGCCCGGGAGGCTGTCCCGCCAACCGGCGAAAAATCCCGTTGCGCGGCTACCTTGCCGGAGTAAGAGACCGGAGTGGAGCCAGGTAGTCGTGCACGGGGGGGACCGGGGGCCCTTCCGTCCCCCGCGCCAGCATCCCACATCACCTCCGTAGGCTCGGTGTCACGAGACTCATACTTTGTCCCGTGAGGCGTTGACGGAGCATCGCAAATCCTCTCAAATTCCCGCCCTTTTTTTCGACCAACCACAATGAGAAAGCCTAAAAAGGAGAAAAGTTGCACAGCGGCGACCTCTTCCACATTTATTGTGGATATGTGCAATATCAGAGGAGTCCATTCCAATCTGAATGCCGTCCACCACCACCTTGAGACGGTAAAGCCGGCTTTTCTCTTTTTGACGGAGACGCAGATATCTACCCCGGATGATACATCGTATTTGGACTACCCCGGCTACAATTTAGAACATGCCTTCAGGCGTCGAGCCGGGGTATGTGTGTATGTTCGGGGAGATGTCTGCTATCGCCGTCTCAGCTTTCTCGAAGACAAGGACCTATCATTGTTGTGGCTGCGCGCGGACGTCGGAGGTCTTACCCGTGTCTACGCGTGCCTATATAGGTCCTATAGCGGAGATGTGGAGACAACTCGATTATTCGAGCACGTCCAGTGGGCAACCGACAGAATGCTGCAGCAGTGTCCTTCGGCAGAGTTGGTGGTTCTTGGTGATTTCAATGCTCATCATGTTGATTGGCTGGGATCCCGGACCACCGACTTTGCTGGGAGATCTGCATATGACTTCTCCTTGGCATATGGGCTCTCTCAGGTCGTACCCGGTTTCACTAGGGTGCCTGATGTAGAGACCCATACTGCCTCTTTGCTGGACCTACTGCTGACTACCCATCCGGTGGACTACCAAGTAATGGTTAAGGCTCCCCTTGGATCCTCTGACCATTGCTTGGTAAGTTCGACTGTGCCCTTGTCGTACCCCGTGGAGACACGTCCCCCCGGGAGACGACAAGTTTGGCATTACAAGTCAGCAGACTGGGACGGATTCCGGGAGTTCCTGGCTTCGTACCCGTGGAGGCAGCTATGTTTCGTCTCGGGTGACCCTAGCTCGTGTGCTGAGTCTGTAACCGACGTGATACGGCAGGGTATGGAGTGTTTCATTCCAAACTCTGTCGTGTCCGTCGGCGGACGGAGTCAGCCCTGGTTTGGGGGGTCTTGTGCTAAAGCGCTAAGCCTTAAGCAGGAGGCCTTCCAAACCTGGGCATCAGCACACGCTAGCAAGGACCCAAAAACCCCCGAGCTCCGAACCGCGTTTAATGCTGCCTCCCGTTCAGCGAAGAAGCATATGGCCAAGGCGAAGTCTAAGCACATCGGCAGAATTGGCGAGCGGCTACTTGGTTACCCCTCCGGGAGTCGAGCCTTCTGGTCGCTGGCCAAAGCTGTCGAGGGTAATTTCTGTCGGTCTTCACTACCGCCCCTGCGGAAACCAGATGATTCTCTGGCCCATACGGCAAAGGGGAAAGCCGATCTTCTTGGTACCCTCTTTGCCTCAAACTCGACTCTTGATGACACAGGGGCCACACCGCCTACCATCCCGCGGTGTGAGAGCTCTATGCCGGATATTCGCTTCACGCAGAAGGCTGTCAGGCGAGCTCTTTTGTCCCTCGATATCAAGAAGTCGAGCGGGCCAGACGAAATCCCCGCTGTGGTACTCAGGACGTGCGCTCCCGAGTTGGCTCCCGTCTTAACGCGCCTATTCTCGCTTTCCTACACCACAGGACAAGTACCGTCTTCGTGGAAGGTTGCCCTTGTACACCCTATTCCCAAAAAGGGTGACCGCAGTGACCCGGCCAACTATAGGCCTATAGCGATAACCTCACTGCTCTCAAAAGCCATGGAGCGTGTTGTAAACACGCAGCTCCTTAGGTACCTGGAGGAGCACCAGCTGATCAGCGATCACCAATATGGTTTTCGCAAGGGCCGATCAGCTGGTGATCTTCTTGTGTACCTCACTCATCGTTGGGCACAAGCTGTTGAGAGCAACGGGGAGGCATTAGCCGTAAGCCTAGATATCGCTAAGGCCTTTGACCGGGTCTGGCATAGGGCCCTTCTCGCGAAGCTACCATCTTACGGTCTTCCCGAGAGGTTGTGCACATGGACAGCCAGCTTTCTGTCTGAGCGGCATATTAAGGTCGTAGTTGACGGGTGCTGCTCAGACACGAAGCTCATCAACGCTGGCGTGCCCCAAGGGTCTGTATTATCTCCCACGCTTTTTATTCTGCATATCAATGATATGCTGCTACAAACCGGTGGCATTCATTGCTATGCAGATGATAGCACGGGAGATGCTGTGTACACAGGCCGTGCGAACACCTCTCGGACATTCGTGGAAGAAAGCAGAATCCGACTTGTGTCTGAAATCGAGAACTCTCTGGAGCGGGTCTCGGAATGGGGTCGTCTTAACCTTGTTGAGTTCAACCCCACGAAGACACAAGTCTGCGCGTTTACCGCTAAAAAACCCCATTCGTCATAGCGCCTGAGTTCCAAAGTACACCGCTCACCATTGGTAAAAGTGTAGGGATCCTGGGAGTTGACATCTCGTGTGACGTGCAGTATCGGAGTCATTTGGAAGTTAAAGCCAAGTTGGCTTCTAAGAAACTGGGCGTCCTGAACAGAGCCAAGGAGTACTTCACTGGGGGGCAACTCCTTCTGCTTTATAAAGCGCAAGTGAGGCCCCACATGGAGTACTGCTCGCATCTCTGGGCAGGGGCACCACAATACCAGCTTAACCCACTTGACTCCGTACAGAGACGCGCGGTGCGAATCGTCGATGACCCAGCGATCTCTGATCGGTTAGAACCCTTAAGCCTGCGGAGGGACATAGGTTCCCTCTGCGTGTTCTACCGACTTTACAATGGTGAGTGTTCTGAGGAACTGTTTGATCTGGTGCCTACGTCGCCTTTCCTTCATCGCACCACTCGCCGAAGGATGAAGTTCCATCCACATCAACTGGACTCGTGGCGGTCCTCCACGGTTCGGTTTAATCGTTCATTTTTGCCGCGTACGTGCAAGATGTGGAATGAACTTCCTCCTGAGGTATTCCCTCAGGACTATGACATGGGGCTCTTCAAGAGGGGTGTAAAAAGAGCTCTCCTTCTAAGCCGGCGATGCATTGGCGACTCCTCTGGTGTTGCAAATGTCCATAGGCGACGGTGACTGCTTTCCATCAGGTAGCCCGTCTGCCTTATCGTTAGGTTACATATAAAAAAAAAAAAAAAAAAAAAAAAACTCCTGGTAAGGGTACTGGATCAATCATTCGCTTGAGTCAGTTTGGTTTGAAATATGGAATGTTTGAATGCGTAATATTTTGAATAATGATTAAGAATATTGTATTTTAATTTTAAAAAATAAATCTTACTACCTATTCGTGCATTTTATTACAATAAAACAGATGAAAAAGCAAAAAGAAAAACAAACACACTGAGTTATCTGTCGGAGCTTTTGACCATCAGTTCCGTGCGGCCGCTCATTAAGAAAAAATAATGTAACTGTAAATTTGTAATTCCTACATACGAGTAATATACTCTATTAGACTTAACGCATAACGTTTCTTGTCACAAATCAAGAATTTTAGTATGATTTTACAGGAACAAAATGTTGTGTAAATTACGAGTATTTTCTCATCCTTAGGGTTATTTATACTATATACAAGTAGTTTACTCCATAAATAATTATGGCAAGTAAGTTTTACACGTTCTAGTTCTAAGCAGGTGGCGGTAGATGGCGGTAGTAGTTAACGACTCATCAACTCATTTCATATTTAGATTGTGTCTTCTTTTTTTAAGCCATATCGGATCCCAAAAATACGTCTAGTAAAATTTAAATACATATTCCAGTCTTCTATGTCAAAGTCGTCACGTAACCAATCCGTGGAAGTGAACGCGGACACCTGTAATTACTGCGTATTGGACGCAAACGTCACGTAGTTTGCATGTGTCAGGAAAATGTCACGTTTCATAACGTAGACTGACGTCAACTTCATTCTAACAAAACAAAAACAGAACAAAACAAAAAATAGAAACAGTGTACTCTGTCAGTGATGTAAAACTTGTACAGTGCTACAGTGATTTTTAAAAATATACTGTAAATTATGTATAAGGACGTGCCAATTATTTCTTTATGGTAATTAAGACATATCTAAAATTGTAACATCTATGGTATAATTGGTTAAGATTTAAAATAAATATGTAGGTTATAGAACCTTAGAGCTCTGCTGTACTTTTTTGAGGCGTTCCAACTTAGTCTTTAGGGGTAGCAACGCATCTGTGGCCGTAATCATGTAGCACTCTTATCTGGGGTTGTTTACAGATGGTCATAGGCGCTAGAAGCCACTTATCAGGTAGATTGCATGCTAGTTTCCTAATTCAATATAAAAAAATCTAGTATTAGAGCAAGAAATACCTTCTTTTTTCTTTTGTTCGTTGACGAGGGGCAAACCTTCAAAAGGTACCCGACGCCATGGGAGTGACGCCGGGTTAAGTAGGATTTTTAGTCGCCTCGTACGACAGGCAAGGGATACCGTAGCCCTATTCTGGTCCCGGTACTACAGGGACAAAAGCAAGAAATACCTGGAACTAGAATACGACTGAATAGAATGCGTTCTACGTAGGACCCATTGCAAAATCTAAGTTGCGGACAAAGCAGCGCAAACACGGGTCACTGCTAGCACAGCTTTCGTATGCTATTTTTATGATTTCCATGCAATACACGTACACCTACAGAGCTACGTAGAGGGTACATTTGTTTTGAAGTTTTGGATGCTAATTTGATTTTTTTGGTAGGTTGTAAATACTGTAGGTGCTGTGTACTTGTATAACTTTCCGTTAAGTATATGAAACGAACATCTGTAAGTGCAGCCCATTTAGAAATGGACAATTTCGGATTGTTTATTAGGATAGGGATATGGATTTTTCTTTTTTTCCTCGCAGCTAACAATTATCAGATTTAGCTCTTTAGTAGACAAAATTGATATATTGAATATTAGTAACGGGCGCTAAGCTAGGCAGTGATAGCCTAGTGGTTAAGAAACTCGGTCTCTCGCTCGAAGGGTCCGAGGTTCAAATCCCATTCACGCATCTCTGATTTTTCAAAGTTATGTGCGTATTAGAAATTAATTATCACTTGCTAAACGGCGAAGGAAAACATCGTGAGGAAACCTGCATAACTGAGACGTTTATTGAAAAAAATCTCAAATGTATGTGAAGTCTACCGATATGCACTTGACCAGCGCGGTGGGCTATGGCCTAATCCTTCTCATTATAAGAGGAGACCCGGGCCCAGCAATGGGATAGTAATGGGTTGATGATGATGATGTTAAACTATGACTCAAAAGACCATTTAACCAATCAAATACTCATATGAAATATACTCGTACTATACAAAATGCGATCAAGTGTATTTTGATAAACGCGAGAATTACCGTCATACGCTCGGAAGCGTTTGCGATTCAGCCAGACCTATTTTGAATACAATTTCCTCACTTTTACCTTAAACTATTACAGCTACAGTGACATCACCCGACACGGTTCTCAATAAATATGTAAACTTGATAATTAATATTCCGCCCGCTCGTACCGCTTGCTACGAATGGGATGAATTCCCGGAAATTGTATTACAGGCTGTAGGTAGTTTGGAATAGGATTTAGCCTGTTTCCGAAGGGACTAGGAAGAATAATTTACGTAGGTAAGTCAATTTAGGCTGTCACACTTGCTAGAATAATTGAAAATTGAAATAGTACAGAGTTGTACTCGTCTGTGAATTATTTTAAATAATGATATTTTATTGAGTTTTTTAACACTGCTGTTATTAGGTAGAAATAGGTGTAGCGGCTGTGCTGCCGGAGAGAACCACAAAAGGTCTACCACCTTTATGTAAAATCATTAAAATTTCAAAATATGATAAAAAAACATAGTAATAGGTTTGAAATTTGACCTCTCAATTTGCAGGTTCGAGATTTGAATTGTAGGTCTTAGATTTGATCAGGTTATGCGCGTATTAGACATTACTGGGCACTTGCTAAAACAGCGAAGGGAAATATTGCGAGGAATACAAATGGGGATAATTAAATTCTATTCCATATGTCTCAGTGTAGTAATTCGTTGAAGGATATGAAATTTTAAATAACAATTTAAAAACACGCTAAAATGACTTTTTCTGTGACCCCAGTCCCACACTAGGATTCGCTGGGTCGTGGGTGCCACGACATAGACGAGAACCCAGACCCAGAACAGAAACCTTATTCATCATTTAGATATGTATCTGGCCGGGGATCGAACGCGGAACTCTTGTGCGCCAAATCGGTATAGTAACCGCTTCGGCATGCAGGTCGTCTACGAGACGCGGGTGGTATTCTTATAAATAAAACTTCTTATAAATTAAGAATCGGATGTTTTAAAGCGTTATTGAAAAGTATTTTGTAACAAGGAAGGCAAAACTGCATCTAAGTCACGAAAGCCATAAAGTCGTTGGAAACTTTGAACTGGCGACGAACTGAACCGGGGGGCAACGTGAATTGAAAGTTTCAAAGTTTCCCGGGACTCGCCCACTGTACCCTGATTGAAACATTCTAATATAAAGGAGATTGGTTATTGAGAATTTTGTAGGCACAATAAATGGGTAAATACACTAGATTAGGTTTTTGTTTTCGATTTCCAAATAGTTACAGGTTGTGTCAAACTTAAAAAAATGTACTTATTTTGAGGTATTAAAACAAAGTTCTATTTCCAATCAATTTAGAATAATAAATTGTACACTGTTACGTATTTGTAGTCAGTCTCAAATTGTGACCTACCCAAAAAAAACTAAATAATCTGGATATAAAGCGGACATTGTCAATTTTCATACAAAATGGCTCTTAGTAGTGCAAGTTTTCTTACGACTTTTTTCTTTCGCCGTTTAAAGACCTAATAAGAAATAATGAATATCTAATACGACTCAAATCAAAACAAAACACCCTTCCTAGACGTCTGAGAATTCTCAATAAAGATCTGAAAATGTAGTCTACTATCCCGCACTTGGCTAGCATGGTAGACTATAGCCTAAAACCTTCTTATTCTGAGAGGAGACCCGTGCCCAAAATTGGAACATTATTGAGTTGACGACGTTGGTAATTATTATTACAATATTAAAGTAGGTGGGTAATTATTAAAAAATAAATTATAATGTTGATTGAGAAATTATTTATATTTTTCAATTTATACAAGTAATTGGAATAATAATTATACAACGTTTATCAGTACGCTAATAAGTTCAATACTCTAATTCCAGTTCTCATATATTGTAATTAGCCTAGTTTAATGGTTTCAGTAATAGCTTTCGGTGAATGCCCTGTTAATTAGTATTTAATTATTATTATCCAAATACGTATAATTTTGATTTTAGTTAGCTAGATTTTCATTGAACCTTGATGATAGGTTCAATGAAAATCTACCATACATACCATACTGTTAAGTACGGGTCTTCTATAAGCTCCGTTATTAATAAATAATGAAAGTAATGTTTTGCTTATCAGTGGATGAAAATGATATTGTCCGCCTATTAGCAATTGTCTAATGTCGATCTTTGATCTTTGATAAAATTTAGATAGATTGGATAATAACGGGAAAATTACCATCATGTCTTGTCGTTGATCAGCGACAGGGGTATCTTAGAGAAAATGGATGAACTAAAACAACATATTAGTACTATTAGGTAAGTAATTACTATAAACAAAGTACATTAAGTACTTCAATCCTCTCCTAATCTCCTTTTTTATCCATCATCACACACGGAGAGCAATAAGTTCTCAGATCAGCTGGTTTCGGTGCAATATTCGAGCACGCTATCTATGAGTCTATTCACTTCTGTCTATTCACTGAGAATCTATCGAATAGTTTTTATATTTTCCTGGTGAATCCTCTTGAAGCATAACCCATCGTGACTTGAAAGTTGATTCTTGATTCTTTATTAAAAATACCAAAACCAACAAGCATGTAGTGCATCTGATGGTAAATGACCACTGCGATTCACGGGCAGTCGGACATACATACGTAATCAAATTAGGCTAAAAATTTTTTGCCTTTAAGTTTACTAAGTTGGAACATGTCGTCGAAGTAAAACTTCTTAGTCTTACTCTTTTCAAATCTGAACACAAAGATAGTGTTCCCGCGATTAGTTCCATGAGCTGTAATGAAAGTAATTAATATGAATGAAATAAAAAATAGGTATAGAGAATTTCCATTGAGAAATCAGTCTTACAGTGCCATCGACTTTTATCGCCTTCAATTTACTTAGAAATCGCTACAATAAACAAGTAGATAATTATCTAGATGGAGACTATAAAGACGACCCTTGCGAAGTTTCAATCCTTGCAACTTTGTGCCCTCGAGGGCTATCTTGGAAGGGCACAAACTGCTTTCCCAATGTGTTTAGAGCGCACTTAGGATTGAGTGGCTGGTCATAGTTAGAAATGAGTGCTGATATTCAGTCTTAATGTTTTGTTAGCAGTTTTTTTTTATTTCGTGTATAGTTATTTTTTTATAATATAGCAGACGAGCATGCAGTCCACCTGATGGTTCGTGGACCCATCTGTAATCAACCCCAGATAGGATTAGATTCCTACCTGAGGTCGGCCACAGATGCGCCGATACCCCTGAGGACTAAGCTGGAACATTTCGAAAAAGTATCACCCCTACCACACCCTTCAAACTAGGATACAGCAGTGTTTAACACGAGGCAGAAATAGATGTGGTGGTGTTGCCGCCGGAGTCGAACCACAAAGGGTTATACCACGTTCAACTGTGCATTATAGAAGTAGCAAATGAGCATGCATTCCACTTGAAGGTAAGTGATCACTACCCATAGACATCAGTAAATCCATAAAGAACAGGGGAACCTGAAGTATCTTGAAAACTAATATGGTCGCCTTATACTCGTATGTAAGTCAGTCAGCATTTACACCCTTCTACTAAAACGCAATGACTGCATTACGTTAGAAAAAGGTGTGGCGGTAGTACCACCCCGACGGATTATACCTTCCGATTCTACCACCTTTGAGACATGATAATTTCGTACTACAGTACTTAAACACCTTTAATTTCAAACAACTCTATTATTCCTAATCGATATACAAGCAAGTGATAGTCATTTAGATCGAGGCTATAAAAACAACCCTTAGAACTTACAACCCTTGCGATTTCGCACCCCCGAGGGCTATCTAAGTGTTGGACACAAATGACGCTCTGAATGTGTTAAGGGTCTTAGTTATGTAAATGGAGTGGTAATGGAGCTTAAGGTTATTAAGGGCTATTATATGGTAGAATCCTGCATAGTAAAATAAAAAAGGAATTTCTGACACATTTTGAAGGTGGTAGAACCCTTTGTGATTCGACTCCGGCGGCACCACCGCCACACCTATTTCTACCTAATAACAGCAGTGTTAGGCGCTGCTGTGTTCCGGTTTGAAGGGTGTGGTAAGGGAGACAGACTTTTCCGTGGCGTTCGAGCTTAGTCCTCAGGGGTAGCAGCGCATCTGTGGCTGACCTCAGGCAGGAATATCTAATCCTATCTGGGGTTGATTACAGATGTCCATGGGCGGCAGTAGTCACTTACCATCAGGTGCATGCTCGTCTGCTACTCCTATAGTATAAAAACAAAACATTGTTCATGATACACTAAACTATGAGCGGATCGCATAATTGGATTATTAAATATCCAATTGAAACCTGTCATCCAATTGATATTATATTTGAGATGAATTGGCTAAATCTGCAATTGACAGTAGCAATATGATGAAACGTCCAATATTGAACATGCTATTAAAATTTTAATTTATAGTATTTCCAACTTGATTCAATAACTCAATTATTTTTTTAATCAATTTGCAGCTGTGTTGGTATATGGTATTTAGTGTAGTAATTACTGTACCTGTCTGTTATGAAAAGGTACAGGTTCGATCTCCGGTCAAGTAGGCATCTAAATGTTTAATCTAGAATCTTATCTGTTTGAATATTTTTAAAAATAAAAGTATAACACGAGCGCGCTATCCACTTTATGTCAAATGCAGCTTATTTACATCTGTAATCAATCTCAGATTGGATTAAAGTCCTAGCTGAGATTGTTTACAAAGTTTGTTTGTTTACAAGCCACAAGGGCTTCTTCTGAGGAATAAGTTGAAACGCCTCGAAAAAGTGTATCGCCCTTGCCACACCCTTCAAACCAGAACATAGCAACACTTAACATTGCTGTTATGAGGTGGAAATTGATGTAGTGATGATGGTGTCTCTGGAGTCGAACCAAAAGGCTACTTTCAACAGACTACAGACCATCAGGACTATATAAGTTTGATATCTAACTAGAGTTTCAAAATAATTTGTTGTTACGTAAAACTAAATTGGCTAAACTAAAACTTAGTTTAACGGTAAAACTAGAGTTAACACTAAAACTGCTATATAGTACGTGATAAATTAATCATTATTATGTAACATGTAAATTTAATTCGGCTTTGCGTAGTAGACGGAATAGGGTTATAAAATCGATTACGGGGCAACTTTTAAATTAACCACCCATTTCCATGGGCGCCTGTAAGCTTTCCATTGTGACTAATTACAAGCCTTTATACCCCAGCCGCCTGAATTGTGCCTATCAATCAGGGCTTTCTCATTTATTTTATTATTGGGGACATTTTTATATGAAAATTGTTGAGTTATTGCGCGTCAATTTTAGTGTCTGATTACATTTTAATTTCAACTTAGACCATTTTCTCAGTTTGTCTAAAGACGTCATGTAGAGTCTAAATCTTTCTATTTGAGGATCCACGTGGCTCAACGGGTCGATCTCTAGCAGATATTTTCTATTATTCGTATTCTAGTTCTGAATTGTATGGTAATGCAATCTTTTCTCTGTATGTGGCGTGGTACCCATTATATCCAATAGACCTATGTTTTTAGACTGGGTCGAAATATCCTCAATAAAGAATTAAAAAAACCGCATATGGGAAGTACCAGTTACATAGTAAAATATCCAATAGATCTATATATAGACCTAAGGGAGAAGCCTTTCTCGTCCTATTTGAAATGTAACAGTGATGTCCAAAAACGGTAACTTCTTATGACATAAGCAGCACAAAGCCGATGGAATAGCCATGCATTATTTACCCAAGTCTTAAGAGTACAGCACAGAACAAGACAAATGTCTCCATAACCGACACCATTACTTATGGCGCTCCTTTGTGAAGTTTGTCTGCACTGGTCGAAACCATTCTGCTGATTAATGCTTTAAGGCACCAAGTTTATAGGTACAAACTTAGCTAGTTGCCTATCCTTTGAAATATGTGTTACTTTTACCGTGTGTTACTTATTGTCATGTGTGTGTTACTTTTATCCTTGAAAATTACTGGATAAATTAGTTTATCCAACAGTTTGCATATCATAAAGTTATTATTATTGATGAACATTTCTACTATTATTTTTTATCAACTGAAAGTATGAACCAAATTTATTAGTATCGATTCAGTGCTGTTATCAAATTAATATAGTTCACCCAATTATGAATTTTGGGTTAAATATGATAATATTAAATACTTCCGTAATCTACAACTAATTTATTTATTATCTATGCGTGTTTCATGATAACGAATTTTATTTCTCCTATACTAGATTTTGTATGCTACGCATATAAACACATCTGAAACATTTTATTAGATTCTTCATAAAATTAATGATATTTGGGTATACAGTGCGTAAAACAGTGTAATAAATTTAAAAAGGTCTGATAAATAATTTACATACAATTAAAACAAAAGTACTAAACAAAGTTAAATTGTTAAAAATAATCTAGATTTAATTATTTAGGACTGTTTTAGATTATATTTAACCCTGTCGGCAAACTCGGTTTTAAGGTAAAAATACTTCAAAATTAATATTAAAATTAATTATCATTGTTGAATGGTGTGTTTTTACATAGAGTTCTTCGAAATATGTTCAATACGAATTTTAATGGTGCCAAATCTCACATTTCTCCGAAGATCCAATGTGCTTAGTAGAGTATTCAAGAAGAGCAGGGAAGGCGAACCTAAAACATGAGAAGAAAATGTGTTAAATAAGTATTTTATGACGAACGCGAGTGATCTTACGCTACGGATCGGTTGTTCGGTGCATAAAAAGTTTTGATAGTATTTATTATTATTATTTTCCAAATAATCTGAAAGTGAAAATGATTTGATAGCACGTCAATGACGCCATTAAACATTCTTTATAAAAAATAGCACGTTGATGCATAAATGTTCGCCTACCCTGAGGTAGAGTATGTGTCAATTTTTAAGTATAGTAGAGTTTACATGCATACACGAATTAATCTACATCCATTTTTAATTCCATTAATTCATTGGACATTTGTTCTCACAAATTTTATAAAACCGAAGTTCGTTGCTAGGTCAACGAGTGAGAGACTAATGGGTTACTGACAAGTCCTCTTAACACATTAATTACTATAGTTGTAGAGCTGTCATTGGACAGTTACGTCATTAGAACATCATGACACGGGTAGGATGATAATAGGGGCAGTTTCAGTTGAAATTGTTCCCATATTTCAGGGTAAATTGAGGGTGTGAGAAGGCACAGGTGTAGTGTCAGAATTGTAATGGGTTTAAGGACGATGTTATACAAAGTATAAGGTTAGTTCTGTATAAAAGACTGATAGAAGTAATCGTTTTATTTGATATACACGTCAACGTTGATTGTAATGTTATTTGAGTGGAGTGGAAAGATAAAAAAACCATCAATATAATAATTGTAGTTCTATAAGGGGAAAGGTGGTTATATCGTACCACTTTTCACTTTAATGTCGATAATTACTTAACCGTTAGGTTTACAACGATGAAATAACGATGAAAGATAGCTTCATATCTTGACTACCTAATACAGGAAAATCAAGTCCCTACCTATGTTTCAACATCCTTAAAAATCAATTTTCCCAGAGGTACAATCGAGATCGAGGAGGTCGGTACGATTTAGCCAACGAGGCGGTTTAATCGCAATTTAAATTGTACCACAGTGCGTTACGAGTTATGTGCTTACGAAAGAAGATGAAAATTTAGATAAAATATCACTAAAAATATTTTTTTGGTCGCACAAACAGTTCGCAGTAAATCCTATTTACAAATAGTGGTACGATTAAACCGGCGGTACAATTACACTAACTCTCCCCTATACATATTTGCCTATTGTTATACGTAGAAAAAAACTTTGTTCTATATAAAGTACTTATATGAGTTATTTATTAATACTACTAAATATGTTTTTTTTTATAAATAATGTAATGTAGATATATTTAAAGTTTGTTGCACTAAAATAATATTCCCTGTAAATTAATACTACTTATATTAATGATAAAGTAACAGTAAGTGATGATTTTTTATAGAAATTAAATGAGGTGACATTTAATATGGTGTCCTTAATAAATGCCATGTCTGTCACATTTGTAGTGTGTGTAGGACTCCTAGTTATATAAGTTAAGCTTAGTATTAAGAGAGTTACAATAAAGACATCAACCCATCAACACGCTTTTAATATACAAGAGCCTGTTCCTTCTTTACATCGCGACCCTGGTAGTCCGGTGCGCGTGTGGCGTTGCCACTTTGCACAGGCACCGGGGGGCATTACTAGACATTTATCGCGAATTGAGTTTTAGGTTCGATCCTCGACTACACAGATTGAAGTGGATTATTTTTCGTCTCTGGCATCTGCAATATTTAGTATTAGGCTATGCGCCTATAAACTAGAAATTATTTACATTAACTTACTTATTAATTACGGTCAGTATTAGAATATTGCGAAAAGATATTTCATCATGCTAAAATGTTAGCAGGAAAGCTAATATAGCAATTTCTAAACCACATTTATGATAAAGCCGAGCCAAAGTAAGCGCTAGGGAGTTGGAATGGAAATTTTACGGTGCTTACGTAACTTTAAAGGAAATCTTGTGGATTTTACATCAATAATATGTAAAACGGCTATAGTTTCTTTTATTTCACATGTTTTTTTCTATGGTAAAAAGAGGAAATAGCCCTGTGACTAGGTACATTGTAACTGATGTACAGTACCCTTACCATGAGTTTTTACGTTTGGACAAATATGACTGTTTTGATATGTGTTTACGTATTTGCCCATACAATCTCCAATCAGCGCCCCTAGCGAATAGTATCAGAACTATAGTGACAGTAACGTAACATTAAATGTCAATTGACAAAATGGCGCTTTATGTTTAGTCTCTATTTTTGCGAACATGTGAGGTAGACAAAAAGACTTGAGCACATACTTATTCGCTTACTTATGAGCACTTATTTGTGCAGCAGCATGGTGGACTTTGCTCTTGCTTTCTCCACTTGTGGGTAAAGATCTTTTAATATCATTGGCATATGCAAAGTTCTGTATCATAGTAAGTTGTGCTTGGATACGTGCATTGTGCACCCATGCATTTCTACCAGAACATCGAAGTTAAAAGATATCCAATATGAATTATGAACAGATTAATTTCTCGGTCGAAAAACAGATATATCCCTACGATAAATCGTTCGTGAGCTGTATTTGTTAACGAAAACCAAGTAAATATAAACAGTAAAATTCCCTTTGTAGTCCGTGGGGCTTTATCTCGGTTATTGAATAAATATGCAATTTTGCTCTGAAACTGTGCTATGTATTGGTCACAGAATTATAATGAAAATTATTGAAGTGTTTCGTATAAAGTATAGGGTTGTATATGGGCACTTTAGTCACCGTCGTCCATGGAAAAGTGTCTTTGTCAATTCATTCTTGTCCCACTAGACATTGGATTTCTGTCGGGGTAAGAAGGGCTTAGGTCATAGTCCATCGCGCTGATCAAGTGCAAATTGGTAAACTTCACACATCTAAGACATTATTTCTAAGAACGCTCACATTTGCAGGTTTCCTCACGATGTTTTCCTTCACCGTTTAAACAAGGGATAATTAATTAGTAATACGCACTTAATTTTAAACATACAGTGGTATGTAGATTCCACCCCGTGCGTAGTATGATCGAGTTTCTAACGCCAATTTTGAAAAACATGTATTTACCAATTATAATTAATACCATATAATATAAAGAATGGAAATTCCTAGTACTACAAAATGTATGTCTGAGAAAAATGTTATTAACGTATCTAATTAAATCAATTGCTGCTAACGGTAACCCTGTTCCTAAGGTAACGATACTTTGATAGGGAAATTCCGAGAAAACAAAATAAATATGTTATGTTCGGTTTCAAAAGAAATTATTTAGTAATTGGATTCTTGGAACACAGAATCGATCTAGTATTTTCGAGTAAGACATGAAAAGACGCGAAGAACGCCAATACCGTCTATTTACTAAAAAAATATGTCATAAAAAACAAACAACTTGAAAAAAACACTAAAGTTGTAAAAGTAAAAAGTTAAATATAATGTATTACATGTTTAGTAACATAAAGAAGATTATATTTACAGTACAATACTATACATAAATTAAAAATTTCAAAATCATTGTATTTACATTACAGCCATGTTTTTGTAGTGCCGAATTGCACAAAGTGGAAATATAAAATAAATTCTATGTTTGTTTACGAGAAAAGCAGTGGAATAACCAAATAAACTTTTTCTACGAACAGCGCATTCATTGACAATATTGTAAACAAAATTTTATTTCTGTAACATTTACGTAACTCGTAAATACCTTTTTAAAAATGATATTTGTGACGTAATTGTTCAGTTTATGACTAAGTTTAATGTTTTCAAAGCTTTTTATCATGTTGTTCAAGATATGTTGAGGTTGTAAACAGCGTTAAAAGGTCATAAAACGTTGATGTGTTTGTCGATGAATGGATGGCAATCTTATCTGTAGTTTACTAGACGTCTGGGTATTAGATATGTCTAAGAAATTAAATAAATTTAAGAAATAAATTATCAGCATGAAGCCTATTATTAATGTATATAGGTAAATATTATATTGCTCGATTAATGACAAAGTCTACTGAGAGTTCTCAAGATGTAAAGTAGGTATAGGTAGGTATTCAGTCATGACCTGTATTCAGTCAGCATCTTGTATGGTAGACCCTTTGTGAATTTAATACTTAAGTACGAATGTTATAAGCGCGAAAGGTTGGAAGAATGTATGATTTTACTCTCTCTCTTTCACAAAAAAATGGCTAAACGGATTAAGAGGAAAGTTGGTAGGTACACAGATAGATTCTGGCCAGGATTACCAAATTACCACATAAAATACTCTTTATCTTGGTAAACAAGACTAATACGGGCGGAACCGCGTACAAAAACTAGTAAACAATTTTTCTTAGTCGATATGAGTGTAGCGCGTTCCAGCACTCAATACTAATACTCGTGTGTTGTTCCAGGTGTTCCCATGAGCGGTGGGGCTGCGGGTTGATGGGGCGGTGACGCAGCATGCGCCGCGCGCTCGTCGCCGCTGTTCTGCGGCTGCTAGTGCTCGCAGGTACCTTGCTGCTACTGAATGTTATACAAAAATAATCGGCCAAGTGCGAGTTGGATTCGATCAAAGAGGGTTCCGTACCACCAATTTTGTTTTGTTTTTTATTTTTAGTATATGTTATCATAGCAAATAGAAAAACTGTCTACATATTACGGTTCAAAAGACAAAGCGAAAAACGTCGAAAAATAGCGGTTTCTTGTAGACGATCCCAATTGATTTTCAACTTTTTGATTTTTAGTATTTGTTGTTATAACACCACCGTTATATATACTCTGTAAAAAAGTCAAGTCTCTCTCTCAGGTCTGCGCTCTCTACTATGGTTCAAGAGATAGAGCCCTGTGACAGACGAACAGACGGACAGACAGCGGACGCTTATAATAGAGTTCAGTTCTTACACTTTGGGTACGGGACCGTAAAATAGATGCGATCACGACACCACATAAATGACAATATAAAGGACCTAAACCGTGGAGCAGCATGGTGAAGTGCTCCAAACACCCAATTACATATTATTATCTAGTGGTACATCTGTGGTACCTCGTAGCGCTGTCTAAACGGTTTCCAATATGTGTTTTATTTTTTCGAGTCATCTATCAACTGCGCGCCACCCCCTCATTAATCAACGCTTCCCTTTTTCGTTACCCTCATGTAACCTTTACTCGTTTTCCAATTATATTATTGTAACTGAAATTGTGAAATTATACTGTTTTAATAATATGGAAGGAATAACGAGCATCTGATAGTAAATGGCTACTGCTACAACTACAAATGGACATTTTTAATTAACCCCACATGACAGGAGGGTCCTACCTGGCCACAGATGCGTTACTACCAGTTACGCCAGTAGCTACGTTAGGCGTGGCGACGCGGTCACCATACCGGTTTGAGGCGCAAAGGGTCCCGGATTCGATCCCCGGCCAGACAGATATCTAAATGATGTTCTGTTTCTGGGTCTAGGTGTTTTTGTATTTGTCTATGTCCATGGCACCCACAACACAGGGAATCCTAGTGTGGGGCTTTGAGTGTAGAAAGCGTTTATTTATTTATTTACTCCTGAGGACTTAGTTGAAACCCCTCGGATAAGTATATCTCCGTTACCACACCCTTAGTCGGAATACGGCAGCGCTTAACACTGTTGTAATGAGACCAAATAGAACGATGCCGACGAACAACATGCTCGTAATTGTTACCTTAAGTCCCACCACCATTTTCTGCTACCATCATGAACATAGATACATAACATTCAGTGCGCCTGCTAAATCAAATCACTTTATCTATGAGAACTAAGGCTTACATTACATAAAAACTAGACAGTTCTCTTTTTCTTTTAATATTAGAAGCAAATTCCAAAAGTACAGCTTCCCGCAAGTCATTAGAAATTCACGATTTTCCCAATTTGAAACAGACAAATACTTGTTGATGATAACATCGAATTCAACCCCTATAAAGTACTCCAAAATGAACGTAGACCTTTTCTTCAAGTCATCGGAAATTTACGATTTTCCCAATTTCTTACTTGTTGATGATAGCATTGAAATCAATCCTAATAGCACAATAGCTTTGATTAAACAATAATTTATCTCGATAGATTACTACGCATAGATATCAGTATGTGCTAAGCACTTGACATGTAATTGGATTGTATCGACATAATATGCAAGAGCCGTCTATGCAATAACAATGCCTACTAATTGCTTAGTAATATGATTTTATTAGTATTCATAACTTAGTGGAAATTGCGTTTACACACGGAAAGTGGTAGATCATCACCTTTAACAAATCTATTACTGCCCCACAACTGGGCATGTATCAGAGTAAGAAAGATTAGGCTACAATCCACGGCGCGAATTGAGAGCCTTCACCCTTGAAAAGTTTTCTAAAGATAAACGATGTTTTTAATTAATTTTGATGATAAGTAATTTTAGAGCTGGATAAATTTATCCAATATAAAATTGTCCAAAATTATTTTCTAAATATGAGCGACGAAAAATAATTGTTTTTGTCATCAGATATATTAATACGAACGTCAAAAACATTTTCTATGTTCATTTCTCGAAAAATAGATCGAGAATAATTTTCTTGTTTCTAGGTATTAAGGATATATGTCTGGAAATACGAGTATGGGCGTGGTTCCAGACGTATTAATTCTAGATACTAGATAAGGACATTCGCCCCAAATAACAACGATAACAATCTAAAGAAATATAAACTTAGGCAGTCTAATTCTTTCAGTAACGTCTGAGCATTGACCTGGAAGTAGGTAATTATAATAGACATTCGTGACAATAATATCTATTCTAATCGAGTTTTTAATGTTGACGAAGAAAGAGTACCCAAATAAAATCGACGAGACAGTATAACAAGAGAAATAAAATAATAAGAAGAAAAAGTATTTCAAAAGTTATAATTTGAATATGGGATCGTATCGTATCGTAGAACCCTTTGTAGTTCAACTCAGAAGGTGGCTGTGGTGCCATTGCGTTACAGGCACTTTTTTTATAATATAAGAGTAGCAGACGAGCATGCAGTCCACCTGATGGTAAGTGGCTACTGCCGCCCTTGGACATCTGTAATCAACCTCAGATAGGATTAGATATTCCTAGCTTAGGTCGGCCACAGATGCGCCGCTACCCCAGAGGACTAAGCTGGAACGCCTCAGAAAAGTCTGTCTCCCTTACACACCCTTCAAACCGGAACACAACAGCGCCTAACACTGCTGCTATTAGGTAGAAATAGGTGTGGCGGTGGTGCCGCCGGAGTCGAAGCACAAAGGGTTCTACCACCTTCAGATCCTTCAGCACTTCCTTTACTATATCTATATTATAAAAAAGCAAAGGCATCTCCTGCCATTAATATAATGAGAAAAAATATATGACAATGAAAAATGCAATAGGTAACGCTTAATTAAACTGCAGGTGGAGAGGCGTTTATTTTTTGTAGTTTTTAAACCAGAATCAAATCCAATTTAAAATATAAATTACCTCGCACTTTGACTAAAAAAGCAACAGTGCACTTTAAGAAGATTTAAAACTAACTCACTTCTTATTATGATAGCTGAATAGATTTCCATTTAGATTCACATCTGCATTCAAAGCGTTTTGCATTTTCGAAAAAAGAACATTTAATTTCCCGGGAACATTAAAAACGGAGCTCTATATCTTTTTCGCGCCATCTCATGAGGTATAAATTCATTTCGCAAACAAACTTCCTCATTTATCTTGGCTTTGTACGGTATTAATGCGAAAGCATCTTAATTTATGCAAACAGTACAGGGAAGAAAATGTCTAGTGTAAATTGATACGCCACTTTTCAGTTGCCGTTTCGTATTCCCGCGCAATTGCAAAGTTATACAAGATGGCGGAGGTCAACACAAAATGGCGGAGGAAACCGCGGCAAACGCATCAATTATGACGGTTTTATTCTCAAAACGCTGAGACGTTCCTCTTTCCGCGTGAAATGAGATTTGCTTATCCATTGCGCATTGTTTCTGTTGCGAAATTATGACCTACATTACGATTGAGCTTTATGTATCAAACATTTATATTAATCCTCGGTAAAGATTTATAGAGCAATGTTTAACTTGGTTGTAACATTTTCGTGTATTTCCATAATTATAGGAGCAAAATTGTTTCTTATCTGAGACGCAACAAATTTATAGTCAAAGATGAGAATAATTTAAATTCAAATACGTTATGTGACATTACTAAACAGGTTGACTTAAGGAAAACAATTTTGCATACGTAATGTAAAACATTACGAGTTATTAGTTTAAAATTGGTTAGATATGGGTTTTTTTAGTAATATAAGTAAGTAATTGCCATCATCTTACAAGGAGGTGTTGCTACAATCTTATAAGGAGTTCTCCTTTCATTCAAGGTCTTATACAGATTGAGTAAAGAATAAGTGGTCTGGGAGATGGCAGTCTCTCGATAATCACGGTAACGAGATTGTGCGAACGTTATTAAGTTATTCACATAAATACGGTACATTGTACGAAGACGAGAAACGAGAAAGACGAAATATCAAGTGAAATTCTGCGTGAAATACACGAGATAATCTGATTGTGTCAATGCTAACAGTATTTTAAATTAACCTATGTACATAAAATGCTGGTTTCTTTTTTAAATAAAATATGTAAACTGTTTTGAGTTAAAATATAAAATATAGATACCGTTTTAGAATTATTAAGAACATCAATTTAAAATTTTATGCATGTATGAATCCTTACTAATATTTTAAATCCGAAAGTAACTCTGTCTGACTGTATGTTTGTCTCTTCTTCGCGCCTAAACGAAAAAAAAGAAATTTTGTGCAAAGATAATCTTTAGCAAAGTTGAAGGTACGAATTTACAGTTTTATGTTAGTATTTTATATTATTTTCTTTTAAACGCGGGCGAAGCCGCGGGCAAAAACTAGTTTATCATATTTTATGAATTTTAACAATTTAAACTTAGTGCTATGAAAAATTAGAGAGATTATACGAATAAATTTATTTAGGTCAATAATAGACATTGTTGAAATGTTTTAAAATTTCATTTTATTCTCCTTCCTAAATGCCGTAGCTCGAAGCCATAATTTGAAAAGTTCCAGCTCCAATTCGTTATTTCAAACTCTAGATGAGTGAAAACATTTGCAAGTCAATTTATGATACATCGTCTTGTCTCCATCAGAATATGTAAATTTTAGATTGGAGAATTCTAACCTAAATAAAATATTAACATTTATAGAATGCCAAATTTGATACCGATTTCAATAATCAGGTTGGAATTTTGGGTATTGAACGCCGGATATTAAATTTAGAATTGACATTAAAATTACTCCGCATGTTTCTCAAAGTTTTAGACAAGCGTACCACTGTGGATCATATTTTCATTTCGTTGGTTGGACTAAGGAAGTGTAGGAATTGGTCAATAGATCACTTATTGTAGTAGTTCTATTAGGACTATAAACAAGTAACTAACATAAAGAAGATTTAAAAAAAATAAATTGATGTAGAAAATTCGCATCCACCTATCATTAAGCGGGCTTTCAACCTAAATCCTATTGGAGTTATATTCGAAGTTAATCAGAAACGCATTACTACTGAGGAGTAGTTTGAATGCCTCGTTATACGTACCGCTGTCTAATCACATACAAAACACAATAATAAGTAGCAATAGATGTGGAATGTGCATTTGTACATTAAAGTATAGGAATGAAATGGTACTGTAGTAGATTAAATTTAGATGTTTCCGATAAGGACCACCACAATTATATTACAGACCATACAGTAAAAATCTCTGCTCTAGTTTGTTTCTTTTTAACGTATAATGTGAAAAAGTCAAAGGTAAGAGTGAATCGGCATCTTCTATAGATAATACGGATTCTAAATACAAGCAAAGCAAGTATAATAAACAAGTTAGGAGATAAACCGAATAACATAAAAGCTTCCTGGTCTATTAATATTAATATCAAAGTTCTCCCAAACTTAATAATATCGGCTAACAAGCTCCATGAATGGTAAGCCTGAAAAAGTTTGTGAAATCCAACATCGCTAATGGAGTGTAAAACAGTGCTTCGGGACGTGGATTAATGGGTTTTGGAACTGTAGTAATGCTTCGGAAACCCTTTTCAATACGCCCTTCGCTGGTTATGGTGGACGAACTTTTTTCAAAAGAAATTCGCAACACTTTCTAATTTGAATGGAATATCCAATGAAGGTTTTACTTAGTAGCTTTTTGCAAGATTATCATTGTTACAGATCTTGCACAAATTCATCTTTATTTTATCTCCTAATCTGACGGAGAATTCTTGAATCTTAACAACAAAAAGGGTGTCAAGGACTTGACATGCTCGTTTCAATTTATTTCCGTTAGATTGCATAAATCTTTCGTACCTCTTTCAGGATACTTATAAATCAAATCAAGTATAAGCATGGACTGGAGTATAGTGTATGAAATTAATTAAAGTAAAACTCCACGCTTTCTGAACCTGAGTAAATATTCGTATTATTGAAACTATTATTCAATAATTTAAAACGTACAATATGACTATTGATAGGTAAAAATAGGATGGCAGAGGAGTTCGCGTGGTTGAACTATAATTAGTTATACTGTCTTTTTTGTATACCATTAATACGTGTTTTCTTCCAGGTGGCGCTAACTTTGTCAACCCGTACGTGAGTGACGCAAGGACTGACCTCAACCAAGTATGGGTGGAGATCCCCTCGGCTCTGGTCGCTCTGGGCGGCGACGTGCACGTGACCGTCCGCGGCGTGGCCGGCAATGGAGCCCTGCGCGTTCGTCTCGCGCGAGAAGACGACGAAGGGCGCAGCCTCTTGGCGACCATGCCTCTCGCTCTCGACGCAGAGAGCCGCATGACACTACCATGTGGATACTTCTCTAGAGGCGGCTTGTACTATCTAGAAATAGTCGCCGATAAGGAAAACTTTCTTGAAGACTATGACGTCAATACCACAGAACACAACAGCATCAAAGTTAAAAGAGATCTTGGGAACGGTGGTATCATGGAAACTGGTGACAGTATAGTCAAATCATGGAAATTTGATGTTTTGTGGCCTTCAGCTTTTTTAGACGTAACTCCAGAACAGATTCCGACGTACCCAGAGAGGCAAGTTACGGCAATTTTGGAATTTCCAAAGGTTATGTGCTCGCCAGTGGAGTCTAATGCGGACTTTTGGTTAGAATTGTTGTACTGCGGACACTCGAGTGGTGGTGCAGTGCTGTGTGATGGAAAGAATACGAGCTCACATGCTCATGTGTTATATTCCGAACAGGTAAGAAACAATATTGTTTATGTTAAAATCTTTTTTCTATTTAAAAAAGTAAGGAGATCATATCTAAATATTAACTTTGCAAAATTTTGGTTATTATTATTGGCGTATAGTAGTGAAGTTAATATTATCTAGTGCAGTGACCACATACCAATAATTTATTGATTTACGCTTTTGTACGAGTATTACTTATACCATTTTTATGTTATCTATATCTGTTTGAATTAACTATAAATAATGTTATATATACCAAACTATATTTTCCATCATACATTTCTATGGATTTCTACATTAGTTTTATGCTTTTCAGATGCACGCGTTCACAGGGCGGAGGACGATGACCCTTAGATGTGAATTGTTTGGGCAGGCCGGAGACTATTCCTTGAATCTAAGGCCTGCTGCAGCCGCTGGGCCTCAGGATTTGGCCTCTGCTTTCATTAAGGTATCAATTTGAAATCTAATGGTTCATGATTTAAGAGCCTTTATTTCCGTATATTACTTTTTAAATGATATTTGTAAATGGTGGTAGAGCCAGTTAGGTGAAGCAATTCTGCGTTTCGGTGGCAAGGTGGTTCGGTTGTAGGTAGAGCCTATTTTATATGGAGTTGGTTATAAATGTCTAGATACGTCGGTAACTGCCTATCAGCTCGACTGCAAGTGCGTTTGCTATTTTAATGTTATAAAAAACAGAAGCAGAATATTCTATTCTTTGCTTTATTTTGAATTTATTAAGTAGCCAGTGGCGATCGATAAGCTATCCGAAATAAGCTAGATGGTAATAATCTCATATTTCCAGGAGTTCACTTTGGAAAACACGCAGGAAATTGAAAAGCAAAACCTTAATAAAATACGAGTTAGCCACAAAAGTGACCACGGCCCGGGGTTCTCATTTCGTTATAACATACAGAGTCCAGAGTATCGTATTTACTCTTAAAGTGTTTACTGAATATTTGAATGTGTATACGTTTCTCTGGCCGGAATGTTTGCCCTTGCTAAAGTCAAACTTTATTAGGTTGTTCAGGTTTTATCGCTTCGGGCTGGCTTACTGCAAAACGCATAGGTTATTGCTCACTTGCTTTTCACTTTCCATAAATAACTTGTTTGAGACGGGAATAAAAATGATTGTCAAAAGGCACACAAGGAATTTTTCTATTTTCAAGATAGTATAGAGCAAAAATTGGTGTGCCGGTAGTGACTTCATGGTACGATTGATTTATGGTCTTACTTACTACTTTGACACTTATTTCTTTTTCATCTTTGATTTATAAGCTTACCATTTTAACATTTATTTCTTTACCGTCTTTGACGTATGATCTTATGACTTTTATTCTTATTTGATTACCATCTTCGACTTATGATCGTCTTACTTACGGCTTTGATACTTATGCTTATTTTATTTTCTCAGGCGGACTGGTCGGAGCAATTCGTGTTGAACGTGCACGGTGGTTCCGTGTTTCCGTGTGGGGATGGGGTTCGGGTGCTGTTCCAGTACCCTGAATGTGCGCTAGAGGGCGCTGACAGAGTCCGGGTGTTCGGAAGAGACGGTGAAAGACTTAGATATGTTGCTGAGAGGAGAGTTAGAAGGTTAGTATTTATATATTTATTTGCCTTTTAGTTTACGTACTATAACTATCAATAGAATATTTAATTTTATTGTATTTAACTATTTGGTATTTTTATATTATTTTCTTGACATGTGATTATTTAATATTATTATTGACATCAAGTCAAGCTTATATAATTATTATTATTAATCGACTAATGCCATACATGTATTATAATTCAATTAGTAACAAATTTTAATTTATGTTGTATATAATTTTGTTGAATTTTTGCAAACCTCATACAGGTAGAACACACTGGACTGTAAGATGTACATAATATCTGTGTAATAACTGTGTTCTAGCAAATAAAGGATTTGAATTTGAATTTGAATTTGAACAATTTATTCGCCTATTCTTATACGTATCTATCCATTGATTCTTTACTTGTAAACTAAGTGTTGTTGGAATGTCTGATAGCTTAATGTTACTTTAGTAAATAGTGGAAGTTAAATTAGTTTGAATACAAAATTCCCTGTAACTTTTTCTTATGTTACGGGTGCTAACGATAACTTGTTTTTGACGGCATTTTTATGTAAATCACAAATAGTTCGAAGTTCGGTAGGTAAGAATAAAGTTAGTGTTGTTTGTCACGACACACGAAAAATACGACACGGATATCCCGAATATAGATTCTAAAATAAAAGGTACTAGATGAAATAAAAAGATTTCTCTTTTATTAGTGTATGTCAGCAATGTAGTAGTAGTGTGTCAGTAATTATCACTTCAAAGGTAACAGAAAACATCGTAAAGAAACCTACAATATGTTTCATTAACAAATTCTTAAAGCCACGTACCTACACTAAGTAGCCTAAAACCGTTTTCGGTTCGAGAGGAGACACGTGCCCAGTAATGATACAATAACGGTTTGCTAATGAAACTTTTATGCAACAGAGGGCAGCACACCGCATCTTTCGACTGCCGTCTCTTCAGCGAGAGGTATCCGGAGTACTGCTTTGTATATGTCTCACAAGCAGTGACTGGCGCAGTCGCTGACGTCAGGATGGACTGCTTGCCTACGCTGCCACTATCAGGTTTGGGGATATTACGTTATGTGTACGAAATCGAAGACCTTTTCTATTTTTAAGGATATGCTAAGCACTTATTAGAGGCGTTCCAACTTAGTCCTTAGTTAGTTAGAGGTCGCAACGCATATGTGGACGACTTCAGGTAGTACTGGTCATCCTAGCTGGGATTAATTATAGATATTATACATGACAGTGGTCATATATCATTCAGTGCTACTATATACTCATTACTATTATTATAAAGGAAAAACATGATTGTGAAATTCTCTTGTAACCATAACTGTCTTATACAGAAGGAGGTGCGGGCAGCTGGGGCGAGTGGTCAGCGTGGTCGGCGTGTCCCGCGCCAGCACACTGCTCCACGCGGACGCGCAGTCGCCATCGCTTCTGCGATTCACCACCACCGGCCTATGGAGCTAAGCATTGCGAGGTATTGCTATAATGAACAAAAAACAATAAAGATTTATTTCGATACTCGCGAACAGTCCGCCGAATAACTCGCTGAACAATGGCAAATATGTAAGTACACCGGGGAGAACGGACGAGTGTCCTGCCGAGTACCGCATGCATAATGCACATAAATATAGTCCGCGTAAAACTGCTAGTCCGTTCTGAATATAGAAATGAGTCGCGTCGGCATAGCAAATTGTATGACTACACCTTCACAACTTCAGAGCAGACTAGCAGTTTGGCGCGGACCATACTAGTAAATAATTTATTCCTACCGCATATACTTGCAGGACAGGTATGTAAACGTAGCATAAGACCTTAATAACATGCAATAATGATAAATATACTCGTATGGGACAATCTTTACTCGCTGAATGCAAACGAATACAAATGCGCGCTTGTGTTTATTAGTGACTAGTGACTGAGTAATTTCTTTGTATATAGATATTTTTAAAATCGTCCAGGCAGTTGTTTACCACGAGTGTCAATAAGGTCTTAATAACAAGACAAGATTGAACGTTATTAAAACATGAATACAGATAAAGGAAGTTTAATCTATGATTCATTTTCTCGGCGTGTTGTTTTTAGGATAAATGAAGAGACCATTCTAAGGGGAGGAAATAGCTGTTTATAGAAACTGAACAATTTCTTAATACAGCATCTGTAAACATAAAGTCATTAAAGTTATAAAAATAAAGTTATTATTTAAAAAATCACAATGTGTGAAAAAATATCTATTTTGCAAATAATATTTTGTACAGGTATAAAACGTACCTAGTTTTAAAAAGAAATGATTTAAAATAATTTTACGTTTCTAAACGTTAATGACTGTTTCATTTCTATGAATGTCCCAATGCGCTCGGTTACCGTAGCGACCAATCAACGCAACGATTCACTTAGAAACTGTTTTGTCAATATTGGTGTGATTTACATTCGCGCATATTTTATTACTAACATAATTTTACTTTATTATTCGTATACTTTATTAAAATATGGCACCAAAAAAAGAGAAAAAGGGTAAAGAAGATGAAGGAGCAAAGGGGGGAGCAGCTTTCACAGAAGTAGAGAGAACATTTTTAGAACTTCAAGTTGCGGAATGTAACAGGAAGATTGCGAGACTCCGATCAGCTGTCGACGAATATGAGCTGCGTAATGAAGAACTGCAAAAAGCCTACGATAAGTTAGATGAGGACAGAGCGGATATTATTGCCTACTTAAAAAAGACTCTCAACTTAAAGAATGAAGAAAATAATGAATTAAAGGAGAAAGTTAAAGGACTTGAAGAAACGAGGGAGATAGAAACGGCACAATTTAAGGCAACAGTAAATGAATTGGAACGAAATTTTACAATTATGAAAGATCAATTAACGTCGGAAAACAAGTTATTGGCCGGAAAATTAAATACCTTAGAAGAGTTTAGAGCAATTAGAGATGATTTGATGAGAAAATTTGAGAAACAAGAGCAAGCTTTTAAAGATCAAGAAATGAAATATAAAAGAGTTATTTATGATGCTGAGAAAAAGTTCGTAATTGGGAAAGACAAACTGAAAAAAGAAATGGAAGCTCGTCTTCTACAACTTGCACAAGACTTTCAAGATGCCACAGAACTTAGAATTGCTGCATCTACACATAGGGTAATCAGAGAAAATATAGCCATAAACAATGAATTGGATAATATTTTGTCTACACAGGCAAAGTTAGCAGATCAAAATGAGAAATATAAAGACAGCGAAAGAGCTGCTCGCGTTGCTATGGAGTTGGCAGAAGAAGAAAGGGATAAAGCTATCAATAAAACTATTGTTCAACTTAAAGTTATTGAACAATTAACTACCGCATTCCAAGACATGAAGAAAGAGCAAGCACAATTAGAGAAAAAGAACTATGATTTCGATAATCTAGAAACAAAAATACAGAAACTTACTCGAGAAAATGAAAATTTGTCTCTACAAGTTCGAATATTAGAACAAAATTTGCATGCCAAAATGAGTGATCAAAACAAAGCTACGGTAGCGTCTTCAAAAGTGATAAACGAGTGCGCAAAATTAAAGAGAGTCTTAAAAGAGGCAGCAATAGCAGTTCAAGCTGCATTAAAGTTGGACGATTGGTCTACAAAGGATCCCACGAGAGAAGTGATGGACAGACAAATATTATTATCACGTTTGCTTGATATCATAACACAATACCGTGAGATACAACGTACAGAGTCTCTTGATACGTTAGCATCATTCGGAAAGGTGTACGAGGAAGGCGATCTTGGTTTTATTCCCAAAGTGACTCCGAAGAAGTCGACAATATCTGCACCAGTTTCATACATATCAAGGGAGGCATCACTAAAAACCGATAGACGTACACCTTCGACGTCCATTCAATCAGAATCTGTTGGCAGTATTAAAACTATACCAAGTGTGAAACTAGTACCGCCGTCATCACTACCCCAATTGGTTGCCAAAGATAGTTTGCCATCTTTCGTCACTTCAACGAAGTCGAGCGTGAGTTCTAGCGTAGAACAAGAAGAAATTCCAGCAGAAGACATGACAATTGAAGAGCAACTGGCAGCTAGTAAATTGGAAATCCAGAAATCAATCCTAAAGGATCTAGCTTACTCGCAAATGGCGCTGGAATCTCAAGCGAAGATTGTGAGTGAACACGAGAAGATGAAATTATCAAAATCGGTTATCTTAGAAATGCCGGGTGAGGAAATGGAAGGCGAGCTTACTGAAGGACATACTGAAACTGAACATACAGAAGGTGAGCATGTGGATGAAGAAGGTGAAGAAGTATCTAAGCATGAAGGAGAGGAAACTGAGAAAGAGGAAAAACCAGAGGAGTAGAGGTTAAGAATTTGTGACGTTTTCATTAATTCAGGTATTAATGTAGTATACCTATATATATTTTTCTAAATCAATAATTTTAATGTTTAGAAAACAATAAAATGTATTTTATTTTAAACAAGTATTTTTTATTTTTCCCATATACTTAAATATAAAGTGATAATTGAATACAAATGTAGCAACGTTGTGCTTATTAAGAGAACCAAAAAAAAAATAATAAAATTATTTTTTTTGAAACAAGTATGTAGTTACGTACATATTGTCATAGCAGAGAACCGTTATTTGCAATATAAATCAAAACAATGTTTCTATGATTGTTTCTTAGTTAATTCCAAGTGCTATCACTTATTAAATTTCATATTAAATTCTACACCAGGGTCCAGCAGTGGAGCTGGCAGCGTGCGAGTGCACGGAGCGACCTTGGGCCGGTGACTCCTCGGTGGTAGTCGCGGAGGTGGGGGCTGGGTGCCGCTGTGGCTGCGTGCTGCACCTCGCTCCGGCAGCTAGACTGCTGGCAGGGTCTGCTAGAGCCTGCCCGTCGAGATCCTTCTGGTTATTGCAGGTAGGGAATGCTTGTATAATCGCAACTTGTGTAGTAGTTCTTTGAAGTTTAGGAACATCAAGCATTATAGAGAGACTAGCTGACCCAGCAAACGTTGTGCTGCCATATTAATAAAAAAATTTTAAGGGTGAACAACCCTTATCACTTAAGGGTATGAAAAATAGATAGTAGCCGATTCTCAGACCTACTGAATATGCATATAAAATTCAGTGAAAATTGGTAAAGTCGTTTCAGAGGAGTACGGTAACTAACATTGTGAAACGATAATTTAATATATAAGATGTATGAATTGGTGACTGAAATTTTACGTTACCGTCTTCCATTACATGCATATTAAGTTACTTACTATGATGAAATAATTTATTGGATAATAATAAGGTTATCTACAATATTTGAAACAATAAAATTAAATACTAATTAAACAAAAAAAAAAAACAAATTATATACTAATAGAAACTTATTTACAAAATGTATATATATACAAAAACGAAATACAAAAATATAAAAACATAAAAACTACCATAAAAAATGATCACCATCGCTGTCCTTGGGCAAGGTACCCAAGATGCTGGCAGCATTTCCTCTTTGAATTGCTATAGCAATTCGTTGAGCGAAATGCGTGCCAGCTCCTGGATCTCCAGAGACGTCGACCAATCGTGTTGACAGTTGTTTATACAACTGCCAAGCATCCGGGCCCCTTGGACCTAAAGTTTCAACACCAAACGCCACAAATATGTAGTTATTACACAAACTAACATATTTATGACGCTTGGCGTTTTCAGCAGCAGTAGCCGCCGCCCCCGCGCCAGATGATGATGCCTGGAGGTAAGAAGGAGCCAGTGTGTCGATACACGTAGCGTCCCACACCAACATCCTTCCCGCCTTCCAGGGTATTAACGTCATACCGTCAGGCCGCTTGCCATCGTCACGTGCGAGACCATTCGGCTCTAAACAAGCCGGCACATTGACGGTGACAAAAGCCCGACGAATGACGTCATTGATGGTGGCGTGGCGCGATAAGCGACCAGCACTGCGCTGACAAGAAAGTCCATGGTGTCCAAATACATCGACGTCTGCACCGCTATGATTAGATAGTCGTCAATAAATATAAGAAACCACGCAATACAGCAACAACACATTAAGAGGCAGGTAGAAACACTATACGGATAAGTGATTAATTTGAGATAAAATTCTAGTTTTATTTTAATTTACTTATAAATGTGACGTAAGTTTGGTTATAGCTTGGTTTGTTTGGTTACATACCATTATATTATTATTTCTATCTATTATTATAATATTTCCGTACTGCTAGATAAACTTGTATACTATCCAGTATATAGTTAAGACTAACTTAGCAGAAACTGTCCAAGCCTTATAGCTCACAACGTAATAATCCGTCGCTATATCGCCACCGTAAAACAATGTCCGTGAAATGAGCTGCAAACAACGTGTAACTTTGTTATGATCTGCGACCTCCGCTGCCCGAGTGAGCTTTAAGCCACTTTAAACTCCAGTTGAGAATATTAGTTTTAGACCGCGTCATCTACGAAATAATATTAAACGTCTATAAAATTAAATAAGGTTGATGAATCAATTTGTTAATCAAATAACTTTTGTAATCCAGACTGTAGGAAATTTGACCCATTTTTTTGCATGACACCTTTAAATTAAATCATCTTTAATATATTGTATTATTTACTATCTTCTGGATCTGGAGCTGTGTGAAATGTTTAGTCGATATTTTATATTCACATGTTGTTTCATGACATAATTATTTCAACCAGAGATTTTCATTACTTCACTGCTGTATTTTGATTGAAATATGCCTCTAAATTGAACAAGAAATCCTGACATAAAGGGTATTAAAATAAAAATCTAAATATCTTTATGGGAGATACCCATAGCTTTCTTACGTTCCGTGCAATATTTTTAGAGAAAATAAATCATCTCGACGACACAGTTTATAAGACCTTCCTCCTTTTTATACAACAGTGGAGTATGATATTACAGTATTATTGTAGCATAAATAATAAATCAGAGTAAATCACTGCCTCGCATAAATCAAACTTATTACGTTCAGCGAGTCCGTGGCTTACTGTGAGATCTGATATTGCATAATATCTTGGCTGTCTTTAGTGTTAAATGTGTCTTTATTGCTTTACGCCCACTATTAATATTCAATCTATTGAGAATTGAGAATTATGTTATTTGAATGTTTTGGTTTTCCCACTTATCTTTGGATAAAAAACATGTTTGTTTTCACATTTTTTGAACGGTGAATCAACAAGTTGGTTTCGCTCGATGTAAAATCTATGTGACAACCTACGGGATCGTATGGTTTCTCTAAAGGGTCGTAAAACATAGGGTCCCAAAATTAATGTCCGTCTAACATTTTGCCTGTCAAATTTCGACATTTGGCAGGCAAAAATTGGTGAAGATTGACTGAGATTGATTGATGATGAAAAACGAGCGTAAATATTTAACTTAAAATAAGATAAAAATAAATATAATAAAACTTACTAATTAACTTGTTTTTATATGTCTCAATAACGCACGACACAATAAATACGAGGAAATGTGGAAAATCAAAATAATTTCCTTATTTATTTCGAGAAACATTTTGCACTAGGTGTTTATTTAATTACCTCGTCTACATGCGACCGTGGAATTGGATTAATTTATCTCCGCTCGCTTGAAATTGTAGCAAACATGCACTCAGCTGAAACTGTGCTTGAAAATCCTAATAGCACAGAACTTTAGTTGGTGAAACTTATATTGGATTTGTATCATCATCACCGGCCATCAAAACTCGCTTGGCTAGTACAAATTGAATCCTATTTTAACAAGTTGTTAGCTCCAGTTTGCGTTTCAGTTAAGCGCTCCTGGAATTGTTTGAGTGGTCGGATATTGAATTATACGTGGGAAACATTCGTAATTTTACACTGGAATTTAAGTTGTATGTACCGTACCTACTATTGTTTTTTTTTATTATATTTCGCTTGGAAATACATTTCATAAATTTCGTAAATTCAATTTAAATTTAAATGAATATTTGTAAGTGAAGGAGATAATGCATAAGTAAATTGAGTTCGTAGACGCTGATCTTCTTATCAAAGATAATCAGTCTTGCTTTGTTTTGTAAGAGCACACTTACAGAAGCACCTTTTAGGATTTCATTCAAGTACTTTAAATATATTGGAACTAAAATGTACATTGCATCACTCCTTAACATGATATTTACCTTCTTATAACTATTATTTGAAACAGTTACAACATGCGAGGATTAGAATGAGCTTTCTTTTCATGTATTCACGGAAAAAATATAGATGCTGTACAATAGCGGGGATTATTCAGCCAAATCCAATTTGTTCTGTAAGTGTTTCTTTCTACAAACAACTCTGATTTGTTTCGATCCGAAAATAAGGGATATAAATCTGATTTTGTATGACTTGAAGACAAAAACTACTTTACAGATAACGTTTTTGAGGAAGTATCGAGAAGGAAAACGTTTTTTAATAGTGAGAATACCTAAAGCAGTGATAGCTTAGTGGTTAAGAAACGCGGCCTACAAACAAATAAAGGTCAAATCAAATCAAATCAAATCAAAGATCGAGGCGTTCAAATCCCATACCTCCGATTTTTAAAAGTTATGTGCGTATTATAAATTAATTATCACTTACTTAAAGGACAACAACGTAATGAAACCTGCATATCTGAGAAATCTTAAAAAAATGTTTTCACAGGTATGTGAAGTCTACCAATTCGCACTTGGCCAGCGCGGTGTGCTATGGCCTAATCGTTTTCATTCTGTGATTAGACCCGTGCCCAGCAATGATGACATTTTTTCTTCCTCTAAACAATTCGAATCCGATTTCACGTAATCCGAAAACGAGAAACTCTTTAAAGAGCATCAAAGCATATTTTTATGTAGACAAATCTGGGCTTGGAAGCGGGAATGGGCCAATTCCGATCCGATTGGCTTTCGATTAAGCAAATGAGTGTCGTTAAACAAGTCGAGTTCTACTGAAAAACCTGCTTAATCCCAATCCGTTAGCAGAATGGTGTTGAGATCTCTTCAACTAATTATTTGAATTGGGTCTCGGAGTTGTTTCGAAGCGGAGGGTTTTGTCTCTCGTTTATTATGCAGTTTGAATAAAATGTTTTGTTATGCAGTCTTTATGGTGTTAACTGCATCTTTAGTTATGTTCTACTGTTAGACTTGTTACATTCCTGTCGATAATTGTGTAAAATTGGCAGTATACTCCGACTACACTCTGACTCGGAAGATTAGTGAAGGAAGGCCTGGCTAATCCGTTTCGGTTATTTTTCGATCGGTACAAGGGTCTTCAATAAGGCTAAATGTTCTACAATTATAACAATTGAGATCGACAACATGCCTTCCGAAGCACTTAACTTTAGGTGTGTTGCAAAATTTGCTATTGCAGTGGTAATATTGAAAAGATATATTGATATTGATAAAGATTATTTGGCATTCCCGAGAGCTAAATTCAAAACCTTTGATTTTTTCTTGTCACTTGTCTTATCACACTCTTCATATATAAACAATCAGTTATCTTTAACTTTACATATTTCTTCATAATAAACATTTCTGTTACCATTATGTGATCGTACAAAATAATTCTAATCGGAATCGGAATCGTAAGTGAAATCGTGTCGAGATCACTTTAACTAATTACTACGACGGTTCTCAAAGTTGTTTCAAACGATCGGAACAGTTGGCAATTGGATGCTACGGAGTGTGTCGTTTGCACTTCAATTAGAACTTAGCGGCGATCCGTATCGTTGGATATCACGGGTTATCTGTACTTTTGATCTCGTTACAGAGTGAAATCGTGAAATGTTTATAAGTGTTAAGGTAAAATGAAATATATACTTTTTGTGTAATAACAACGATTATTAACATTGAGGCCTAAACGTTGAGAATTGTCTGCCAGGCAGACAAACACTTGCCAGAACATTTTGGAAAAACATCTAATGATCTACTATAGCAAAGATAAAAAATGTAGTACAATTTATTAATAATTTAATATTAGCTTGGAACATTTTGTAGTTATTCAAAGATTTTCTGTAAAAATATTTTTAACTCTTAAAAAGGTACATTCTAAAACAGCAATCAAAACCAGGTGCGAACACTAGATTATAATTAAAACTCAAGTCAATTAAGCTCAGACCCAACCTTGTTTGTTGCCTAACAAATGGGTTTACAAAGATAGCTTAGTTTCAGGCCGTATTAGAATACTATTGATCCTTGGGTCTAACGCAAACAGCCTAGATCTCTGAGATGCTAATGAAGTGTGGCCATTTGATTAAACATTCTGTGGTTACACGAACTGATACTTAAACAGTGATATTAAATATTTTGGCTTTGGTAATATAGTCAAAGAAAGACATACGACATTCGCTCACTACTCATATTTCAATATTTAACTATGAAAGATCGTATTCCACAATATCTCCTAAAAAGAAATAGTCAAACGTCGATTTTTTAAAGGCAAAACATTGGATAGATTGAATATTAATAACAAGAATCCATCACGAGATAAATAAAAAATTACAAAAGAAATAAAATTAAAAATATGAAATAAAACAAAGAAAAAACACAAACATTAAGGAAAGCGTAGGATGACAAATGAATACTTATAAATTTGTTAAAAGAAATGAAGAATCGTTTAAAAAGATATATTTTCTATACAATTCTAAATAAGTTTAGTTTCCGGAAAATGAAGTCTCCTGTTTCTCTGTAAACTTCATTCGGGACAAACAGCTCCCCGGAGTGCCGTATCTTAGTTGTTTTATGGGAAGGAAATGAGAATATAACTTTAAAGTTTCATTTATGAGCACATTATATTCTTGACATATCTCTTCCTTTCTGCCTAATTACATTCTTCTGTGACTCCGGCGGCACCAATTCGCCAATTTCTGCCTAATACCGACAATGCTAAGTGCTGTTGTGTTCTGGTTTGAAGGGCGTGGTATGGGAGACATACTTTTTCAAGGCATTCCAGCCTAGTGAAGGGGCAGCAGCACATCTGTCGCTATCTAATTAATGTTTTGTGGGGTCGATTACAGATGTCCATTCGCGGCAGTAGTCATTTTTCATAAGATGGACTCCATGCTCGTCTACTACTTCTGTATTATAAAAACCAAACTAAGCTGAAACAGGTATTTTTGCACGTCCAAACTCTACGTTTAAAGTACCTAGAACTATTATTATTTCAATAATCATACAATGTTAATTACCGATATTCGCTATCCTGTTGAAATGCGCGATACCATATTGTGGTTAAACCACATAACTATTCGAGTTAAACAGTTAACTGAACACGACTGTGATTACTGGAGTGTCGTTTATTGCTATTATCCAGACGAGATATTTCGATCAAACTCCTTTGAAAATGCGAGCCTTTAAAGCTTAAATATTGAACACTAATTGTATTGCATATTTCGACCATGTTTGTTAAATATTTTAACATATATTTAATGTTATAATTCGTCTGTATCAATATCATAAATGGTGCCTGCCAACCATTATAACATCTATAGTATATAATTGAAATATGATCGTAATCATCTTTGAATGCGATTTGAAATAAAAGTGAAGTGGTCGTGCGTGACGACGTGACGTAACGTGAATCATTGTATAAATATAGTATAAATCACTTGTGTTGTAACCTAACCTTACCTAACCTCACCTGGTATAGGGCGCGTAACCACCGCCACATCAGATTCCGCATAAATTTATTTTGCTCATCTCCCGCATTTTATGTCCACTACGAATGATTAATTCATCCATTTTTTACCTACCATAGATCGAAATTTGACAATGTCTACTATACATAAATTGTCAAATGTCGATTTGTGGTAGTCTACTACTATTAGTAGTATTATCTATCCATGTCCCTGTAGTATCGGGACCAGAATAGGGCTACGGTATCCCGGGGGGTTTTAGTGCGGTAAAAGTCCCGCAACATCCGGCGTCACTCCCATGGCGTCGGGCACCTTTTGAAGGTTTCCTCGTCAACAAAAAAAAAGTATTATCTATCTCAAAAAATGTATAGAATGATTATTAATAACCGACCTTAGACACTTTACAACATTCATAGAGAAAGCGAGTGACGTAATTCTAATACTCATTTCCATTTAAACCTTTATAATATTTTCGGCAAATCCGTCGTGTGATTAAAAGGGCCACGTAATTTAATCGCTCGAATGAGCGAGCACATTTTTCCGCTGACCCGACCCCACTTACCGCGGTCACTGAATATCTTTCTTTCTTTCTAACAGAATAAGTATCCACTGAAGGAATTATTCTCAAGTTGAACGGATACTGAGAAGTAAAACCTATTCTTATGCCCTTGGGCCGGATGAAAGGAAATGGCTTCATAAATGTAAGAATTTCTAAATAGCCCTATAATAGTAAAATCTATATTAAGATTACTTTTATAGGTTAACTATGGGGCAGATTTTTTTAATTTATTCGTTTTCTCATTCTTTTGATCAAGTGTAGCTCGAGTGTAAGTAAATGTTTCAAAATTCAAGTTACGCAGCTTCATCAAAGTTATTCGTTATGTAATTCTGGGGATAAGCATATTCCGCCTGCGTGTTCCAAAGTTTGCGATTCTTCGATTTTTACCCAGAAATGTTTAAACAAAATTCTCATCAATATCGTAACTGTTTAAGACAGTTTCAATGTTAACAAATTAATTATTAATAAACTGACAAACAACCAGGCAACCAAGTTGTTGTAGCTTGCGAGGCATGTAAGTTTGAAATTGTGAAATATTTTCTTCTAAGAAGTGCTACTTCAATTACTGAAGGTTCTCTGTCTCTTGCGAGGCTAAACAGTTTAAAGACACTCGAAATTCCTGGCCACTTTCGGATGTTTCTGAGGCAAAATTTCTGCCTCTTTCCGACATTACTTTTGTAGCACCCGCTACCAATTCCCCAACTGTGTATTCCCCATTCATTCCCCAAATGTGTATTTTAACGGAAAACGACTCATACCTCAATATTAACATTAAGACTACTTTATCAGGCAGAAGAAGGGCTTGCAGTCCGACTTCGTTTCGAAGCCGTGAAACTGCCTTGCGTGGGGCAGGCGCTGCGGGCGCGTGATGGAGACTCACTTGGGTCCCCTCTGCTCGCCTCCTGGGATGGACCTGATTCTTCTGCTACGGTAAGAAATCCTAAACGTAATTTAGCCAAAGCTCTAAAAAAAAGCGCAAAAAAAAAGATAGCTGTCATCAGTATCAGACAAAAAAACTTGGTTTTGTAATTTGAAGGAAACAATAATGTATGATTGCCCCAGGAACACTTTTATGCTATTTGACTTAAATACAAGTTTGTATTATATTGACCTTAATCTTTGAAGAAAAATGGAGGAATTTTTTACTATTAAGTATATGTTCTATAATGTACTGAGTATTTTGATAAGTTTTCTAGTTAATCTTTAAACATTTTACTTTACATTTAAAGTTACCATAACCAAGTAGTTTCTGTTAGATTATTGTACGTATAATAAAATAAGACAAAAATATAAACTGAATTGTAACGAGACACAATTTTGCAGACAAGCGAAGTGGAAACAACAACTGACAGTACAGGGGTGGTGGAGGTGGCGGGTGGTCGTCACATTCTGGTGGAACTCCGTTCCGGAGACACCAGCGAGCGATGCGCTGGTGGCTTCCTCGCTCATGCCACTCAAATAGGTAACCTTCATTTCTTTGGACAAGCATCTGTATGCGATATATTTTATTATTATCCTATTCGTATCTCATGTTTTAATAGTGTTAGAAACTTGCACTGTTAACATCGCCAAGTTTGCTCGTTTCATTATTATCCTACTTGTACGTATATCTTACATATCTTACTGGCATCCTAAAGGTAGGTAGAATCCTTATTTATCAATTTTGGAAGCACCAACGTTTTACCTATTTTTACGTAATAATAGAAGTGTTAAGAGATGCTGTGTAGGTATATATACCATAGGTATATGACCTGTTCCAACTTTGTACTCGGGTTAGCAACACACATATTGCCAACCTCAGCTAATTGGCATTTTAATCTTATCTTAAAATTACAAGTGTTCATAGGTGGCAGTGATGTTAAGTATACTGTATGTTATCCTTGTACATAAAAAAACCCTCTGTCTTACTAAGCAAACATTTCACATACAATATACTTTGTGTGGAAAGTATTAAAGCCTTGGAGTACATAATAACTTAACAGTCTATAAATCAAAGTTTCAAGGCGTGGATTAAGAACAAACTTAGCGATATGGAAGTTAGAAAAGTGGTTAGTGGGGGTGAAGTGTTAGAGGAGTTAATCTGTTAAATGCAAAACTTTAAATCACCATTTAACTACCCTGGATATTTATATGTTTGCCCTGAACTCCATATTATTTGAGTCGGTTTCGAGTCGCTTGATAATAAAACTCACATAAGTCTTGTTTATAATATAAGAGTAACTATCTGGCTACGTGGCTACTACCACCCATGAAGAAATGTTATTAACCCCAGATAAGATTAACCTCGTATTTACGAATAACAGTGGTGCCGTCGGAGTCGTACCATAGAGGATTCTACCACTTTTAAATGTCTCCCTTTCTGCCCTACTTTGTCATGACCACAGCATTTAGGCTGTTCCCATTTTCACCAGCACTTGTCATCAGAACAGAATATTTACTTTACATCATGTGCATTATTCTCTACAGCTAATGTGACAATAAAACGTTCTATCACATTATAACAGTTTAGTAGATCTTAATGGTGGTACTGACAACAGTGAGCAAGCATCAGATTTTCGAAAATCGTCAATTTCTATTGATGGCTAATCAACTATCCTCGTTTTGCCTTTCGATGTAACACCAATCCCTTTTCGTACTTCGATAAGTCTGTCAAAGCTCCAAGCTCTAACGGTTTACGGTAACTGACTGTGGATGGCTCTTTGGGGGAAACGAAAGAGCTTAGTTTAACGATTGGGCTGTTTCGACAATGTTTTGTAGTGGATGGAGTGGAGGGAAGTATTTCGTCAACAATACAAGGTGTAACAAGTGTAACAGAATTTGGAAAGATCTTTGATAGCAGCCTCTTTTTGATAACTGTGAGTTTAACTTTAATAATACTCCATGATAAGACGCCCATGATTAGTTAGCCTTGAATGTTCGTATTTGGGCAAATTGGTATTATTAGATAAACCAAACGAATAAATGAATAGCGTTATCAGTGCCTTCATTAAGACGAAAATATATGTCAGACATTATTTGATTCTGAAATATGTTTTGAATTGTAGCATATTCTACAAAGACCGGCGTTTAAAGATTATATGAAATTCAATGGTCGCAATAAAAGGCGGTAAAAGGAAAAATAGTTACAATTTATTAAGACCACTATCATGTTCCAAAAGGGACAGATTAAGTTGGTATCGCTAAATAGCAGGCATTTAGTTTTGTTGGACAGCTTAAAACTTCAGCCAATCGGAATATACCCACAATTCACACAAAATATTAACCCCGAACTGTTGTAGATATCTTGACGAAACAAACACTAAGTCGGTTTCAGAATTAGTATGTCCTCTATGAAACTATTATCTTAATTTGAACATCGAACTAACAAGACGTTAAATTTCAGTAACATTTATCTAAGTAACTAAGATTAGTAAGTAAAGATATAATACTATAAAATATTTTATTGCATATAAATTATAAGATTTTTATGAGGACTCAATGTCCTCATTGCCGTATCCACCGAGCTGGCCAAGTGCGAATTGAGTAGTACTTCACATACTTTTAAAAACATTTTTTTAAGTATTTTTGGGTGTGCAGTTTTCCTCACGGTGTTTTCCTTCATTGTTTAAGCAAGTGATAATTTAGTTCTAATACGCACATAACTTTAAAAACCAGAAGGATTTGTACCTGGGACTCCACGATCAAGTGGCCGAGTTTCTTAACAACAGAGCTATCACTGTTCTAGAGCCCGAAACATAGACTGAATGAGTTAATTTTGAAGGTCCAAGACTACCTATGAAGTGAATTAGATTCTATAGACTTAATCAGTCATGTACGAGAGAGCCAAATTGTTTCCTACATCCTACCCTAGGTATATAGATATCTGGTGCCTAAATTCAATATGCTGGCCAGACCACAATCCCTTGCGCGCTCCAATAGTTTTGTTTCTACGTTTATGAACCCTCTCGGTCAGATTCGTGAATTTACGGCCCGTGTATGTTCTGTATGTTTCATATGTCGGAGGTTTATTTTCTGGTAAACGTTCCCATAACCAATGCTCGACATGATTGTAGGGAATTCGGGTTTCTTTATGACAAAGTTTTGTTTTTCATGTTTCGTCTTTGATGAAGGTACTAGTATCTAAAAATAATTTTTGGTTTGCCTTTCGATTTCTATATTTTCGTGTGTTATAGTGTCTACTTACATTTAAGTCACGAATGTTAACTTTTTTATAAATTCGTTCAACATTTACTATTTTCTGCTTTCACTTTCTAAGTACTACGTACACTGTATTCAGACTTCGCTTTTTTCATGTTTTGGAAGCTTCTCTTGATGAGATTAAAAATCATTATATAACTTAAATATGCAATACGTAAGTGCTTATTGTTGGGCAAAAAACGTTGACCGAAAAAGTATCATAACCTGATACTAATACGAGTAAATTATTTCGAATAGAGAATAGGAGAATAGAGAAAAGAAAAAGAATATCAATTATTATTTGTGTCCAGAATCGATCCGCAACACATCAGCGGCGTGGGCTCGGGCAAGCACCGCGGCGTGGTGGCGTGGAGGTGGTGGCGCGAGGGCGGCGGCTGCAGCACTCGCTGCTCTAGCGGCCCTGGCTGCCTTAGTTCTTGCTGCTCATTCTGCTCATAGGACCAGGGCGTACCATCGGGCGGCGGATAAGGAGTCCCTTACTGACAGTGACGGTGAGAATCTTTTGTTAAAGTCACTTGATGTTTAGCACCAATACCTGCGCTGGTGCTTGCTGCTCACTCCGCGCATAGGACCAGGGCGTACTATCGCGCGGCGGAGAAGGAGTCACTTACTGATAGTGATGGTGAAACTCTATTGATACGTAGGATATCTTTCAACTGTACTTTATGTTCTCCACAGTTTGAGGTTTTGCCATCTATGTATGTATGCATCTATCGTTATTGGATAATGAATTCATTATAATAAATTGTTATGTAAGACATTACAATTTACTATCGAGTGCCTACTCAAACTTAAGTTTGAATAAACTCTAATCTATTTTCATGACGATTTTTACAGATAATAAGGTAAGACGATCCTGTTGTGTTCATATAAAATCACTTGGTATGAAGTCTATTCTCAACAGGAAAGGAAAACACTTTCCCAAAAATCCCTTTTGTTTCAGCCTGCTCAGCATCTTTGGAGATGGGTAGCGCGGTGTCCAGCTCTAGAAGTACCCTGCTGTCAGAGGTTGTTGGCGGGGGCGTTTCTTTGCGCAGACTTCTTCCAGGGCGCACCCGACATACCAGACTGAGGGACTCTGATCGTACTTCAGAGCATGTGGAGCAGAGGTTAGTTGCTATTGAGATATTAGACAGTAAAAGTTTAAGTCCAATCTGTGAACCCAATGTTAATTGTTTTGATAAGAAAGTCACCGTACAGAAAATTACACGAAAACACGCATCTACATGGTGTGAGGTACCTCAGTCTCCACAATAATTTACGGTTTTCTCTGTTCAATGTTGTAAGTAATATACGTTGTCGAGATAGTCTGAAATCGGATTTAATGAAAATGAAGATGATTATATTTTCCAATGGAACCTTTTTTGGAATAAAGGCAAAAGTCAGGCTTGGAATGAAAAAAAAGTCAGTTCACGAGTTTTGGAATTTCTTCCATACATCTATGGAATCTATTATTTTATGCTATGCATGTAAAAATGATAAAATTGTTTCATTAAATACCATGCAATAAGGATTAATAAAATTATAAAGTAATGGCAGAAATATAAAAAAAAAATCTGTGAAGATAGTTATTGACATAAAGCATCGATGATGAAAGTACTACTGTACAAACCATAAACGTCGAGTTTTGTCTCTGATTTTCCAGTATTTGCTGTCAGGCGACGCGCGCTGAATTTAAAATACTGCCGATCCTTTTTTCAGTTCCGATTGTGGCCAGTACTTGATAGGCGGAATTCGTTTTCAGTTTGCATCGAAAAGAAAAATGCAATTTCAATTTCACACTGTGGGCTTGTACTGGCAAAAGTGGAAAGGTCAACAATAACTTTTTGGGTATTCGCATCTGAAGGAAATGAGTACGCTACAACGCTTTTCTGTTGGATTTTTTTTGTAAAAGTCTTTTTAAATTGCAATTTATTGGTACTTTTATATGTTTATAGATTTAGTGCCGAATCAGGTATTGATTAAAATTTTAACATTTTTGTATTGAATAAATATTTTAATAAATATACAGGAATCCTTTAATGATGCATCGTTTTCATACTATACCCAGATAAGTACCCAGTCTCATTCTATGTATATGAAAGTAAAACAGTTAATACATAAAAAAAAGGAAAACTGATCGCTAGTAGGTAAATGGTGGAGGACACGATAATGTTACGGTTCCAATTTTGTCATTAGGTATACTGGTATCTTGACTACTGAGTCAAATTTTATTGCAGGACTTATTTTGAAAACATCTGTCACAGGTTGGACACTAACTCGTGTCTATCTTCCTTCACTATTTGACATAATGATAGAATATATAAACCTTCCTCTGTTGTGGGTCAGTGCCTAATAACAAGAAGAGATGCCGAGACTTTATAAATAAAATTTACTTTCACAAGAGACCGATCAAAGTGAGTGCTCAAACAAACGAAATAAAAACAGTAATAAGTACGTTAGTGCTTAGCTCAAAGCTCTGAGGAAGCTCTCTTAGAAGCACAATTAGCGAGCGATTGTCGCTATTGTTTGTGCACGTACGGGAGGGAAGAGCTTATGTGAAATACAATAATTGAAAGAAAAAACGGGAGCTTTTCTGTAGGGTTGCAGTAAAAGCTTTGTATAGTTGGATCGTGAATTTAATTTTCTGATGAAAATAAAATGTAAAATGTAGAACTATTTTAATGTAGGTACTATTTTAAGGACGAACAACCAGTACATTTTTGCAAAACACATAATGGTAGCAAAATATATATAACTAAATTTTATATATTTAAAATATGATCACACAATCATCCAGATTAGATCAAAAACCCAAATTTATCATTTTATATGTATCTCATAAGATTGTACCTCTGCCTGTCGGATAATGTCAGTTAAGTCTTATGCCTCCAACGAAGATTTTTAATTTGAACACAACTTTTGATAGATGTAATAGATATTCACAACAAAATGACTCTCTAATCAAAAGTGTAATATCCTTACATCATACACTTATGATATCATAATGTCATAAACTATATCCTACCAGGGACGCAGAAGAAGAAGCCGCAGCGGAGGTGGAGGGCGACAACGCGAGCGTGTGCAGCGAGGCCAGCGCCGCCACCATCACCCCGGAGACCGTGTCGTCGAGCAGCGCGCCCGCCAGGTCCTGCAACGTGGCTGCTTCAGCTGCACCGTCGCCGTTGAGACGATCTCACACGGTGTCCAATACGCATGTGTCTGCTCCTCAGGTTAGTTGGATGAAAATGTTAACTCTAGGCGATAGGGTACAACCACGTTCATATGAGCATCACCTGTTTCATATACAATCAGTCTTGTCTGAGTTTTCGCCACTGCTACATCCAATTCTGGTTTATTTGTTAAAATTGTATTTCATGTTTTCGTGTTTACAGATCGTGATTTGTGTAGTTTTTTTAATCAACACAAATGTAAAATATTAAAGTCTGCAACATTGATTAATTTTGTATTCGACGAGCGCTTAATATAAAAGACGTCAAGATTTTAATTAAACTGTTTAGAATCATTTTGAATCGGTGGTTTACCAAGCAGTTCCTAAACATAATGTTTCTTAAATTTGTACGAACAGATCATGTCGCCGCCTCAAGCATCAACTAGCGAAGCGGAGACTGTTGAGATGAGAACCAGCTCTACTAACGTCAGTGAGGTCAGCTGCAGTGAAAAAGATAGAAATAGCGCATGGGAAAAGGACAGAAGCGCAAGCCGCGCCTCGTCTTCTACTTCTGCTGCTACACTTACCAATGTAAGTGACTATAGTACATGTAGTTAGACCTAGAATTTTCAAATATTGCAGACTAAGTTAATGAAAATTTTATAACATTAAAAAAGAGACCACCAGGTGAATTATTCTTGAACTGTCGATTTCATCAATTATGATCTTATCAATATTTTTTCTGCATTTCCCTTCTTTAATAAAGCTGCAGTTATAATATTGATAGAATCACTAATTACCATTGATTATAAATTGATAATAATATCGTAAAATGTTTCGTATATCAGTATTGTTAATTGTTATATAGCAACAGTTTGTTTTCCATTGGTGCAGAGCAGAATTTCTGTTTCTTGTAGTTTTCTTCATCTCTTCTTCCATTTACATAATTATCAAACTTATCCAGGGTTGGTATTCCCCCGCATTGAGTGGGGTCTCCGCCGCCAGGATCCGGGACAATCCAAAGCACACGAAGGAGAACTGCAACCGACGGCTCCTCAAGTCCGACCTGAGTCTTACATCACACCCTGAAATGGAGATCGACTACTACGATTACGAAGTTAACAATGCTGGTGAGAGGATCAAGTCTGGTAAATTTAACGATTTACTAGAATAGTATAATTAATTTATATTAGTTTTAGTTCCTAGAGTTGACTGAGTTTAATATTAAATTTAGAGACTTCAAAATTTGAAAGGGAGGAGGGAAATGATTTTTGAGCATATGTATGTATGTATGTATGTAAGTTTGGCTTTTTTGCACGCCCTGAAGCCCAAAAAACTTGACCGATTTTAAAACATGAGGTGACGTTGTATTCATCTAGATCGACATAATTATATTTTTAAGCAATCGGGTTTTTGTATTCATAATAATTATGTTTATTTCTACAGTAGACGCGCGGGAATTTTGTAGTCTTTTGAAACTTTTGAAAAGTAGTATCTAGTATTCCAACTAGATACTCCTCTTCAAAAAGAATATAAAAAATAATAATGTAGGGGAAATAATATTGATTTTTTTAATCTGCGTTAAAGAAGAAGATAGCACAGGGTTAATAAAGATATCTCAGTTACACAATCAGAATAACACAGGTCACGTCACTCTTTACACGATCGCGTAACAGTAGTAACTTTATTCAAACATAAATTGATGAAAGTTTATCTTGGCGAGATACAAGAAGAAGCCCACAAGACTATATTTACTGTATTTATTTGAAGCAGATAAACAAAGATAATAAACAACTGACAAAAGCGCTAATATGATTAACTGTTTTATAGGTTCGGTTCCCGGCTCATATTTAGGGATGGATCCGGCTTTTTTAGTATGGATCCCTCCCTTGGAAGAAGGGGATATAATAAAAGAAATCGACGAAAACAGAGCCCCCATTTATGAGGTAAGCAACAATAAGGAAAATGGTATTTTTATGCTCCCCATTATTTGATGAGCTCTTCGGGAACGTTGAAATATTATATTTCTTTAAGTAGATGACAGATGTATCGGAATGATTAATAGAAGGTATTTGGTCGAAATTATCGTTGATATAGATATCTAAACTTTTACCTTATATTATATATTTCACGGTTGCTGTATCGTGATGTTATATTTAAGTACACATTAATGAAATATTATATTTATGAAACTGAATTTGATCAGACTGAATACTGTAATGTGGTTACTGCCGCGAACATTTATCTATTCCAAATCTAAATTGAGACCTAACTAGCTCGTATAAATTAGGTTGAAACAATTCATATCAAATAATTTTAGCTTTAGCACACCCTTTCAGTCATATTTTTTTATATATGTGTTACAAGATTACAAGATGGAATCAAGGTTATTCTCCCAGCAAACAAATCATTACAGTTAATGTACATCTCTTTAACCATAAGCTATTTTACAGGAGGTGTTACCCAAGGACTTACGCCCTAGTCCAGGCAGCAACACAGAATCACCAGAAGATAGGCCATCATCCAGTACTTTGAAAAGAAATTCAGACAATCGCAGTAACAGATCGAATGAATCCATTAAGTCTATACGAAAAGTAATGGATAGAGGTAACATAATACAACCCCTCAATTTCAGCGTAAGTGACTTGCAAAATTCTCCCAAACTACCTAAGAGAAATCGAAAGAAAAAAGATGAAAATGCTATGGGGATACCAATGAAGGATTTAACTTTATCAATGTCTCCAATCAAGGTACACAGACGGGAGAACAGAGACTATGATAACTCTTCGACACTAAAAAGAGTTAATGATACAGCAAGAGAGAAAGACGATACTCTTAAGAGAACGACGGATTTTAACGATATAAAATTCGCAGATGATTCTGAATCGTCGAATGAAATCAAATTTGCTGATGATTCACCAGATAGCAATAGACTAAGCGATAGATTTGATGTTAAAGCTTAATAAATGGGAATAGAAAACTTCTCGGCACTGTAAACCTTTAAGGAATCGTTTTCATTCTCAAAGAATGTGTAATTATAATTTGTGTAATCTATACTATTTGTGATTGGAACCCAATGTTGGGTCTGTAGTCAAAATATATAAGAAAATGTTGTCTTAATTAAAATGAGATACTGAAGTACTTAACCACTCACCTCATAGAAATAATTACACTAGTACATAGTCTTTGACCGTGTATGAAAATAGATGTCTAGGTTGTAATATCATGCAGAAATATAAACACACGTATAAACAATGGGGTAAATTAGATTATTAACACCCTCGCAAGCAAAGAGAATTCTAGTATCTATGTACACTCACACATACAAGATATTAATTAGTAGGACATAATATAATTTTAGTTCAGACAATTAAATAAAACTCCACTTGTAAATGTTTTAATATACCATTTCTCTGTGTACCCTAATTAGATAAATGTATGTAACATATTGCATTCATTATTCGTATAAAGGTCGATAATGTTTTACGAGTCAACAGAATCCAATTTTGATTTACATAAATCTTGTAATTGAATAGAGAAAGTTATAATTTGGGTGAACGTTTATAGAAAATTTAATTACTCTAATTTCCGTTTGTATTCTTGTTTGATTCGATAGACGTGTCTCACTGTGTAACGATAAACGATGGGCGATGAAAGATTAGGAAACAATAATTTGAGTCTTATGAGACAAATAACTAATAATACTAAGTTACCTATTATTGTACATTCATCATCAATTATTTCAATGGATGGTTGTTTATTCAGATATTCTATCATATGAAATCAGAAATTGAGTACCGTGAGTGTTGCATAATCACTGACTTTTACACTATCTTCAGTGTCAATAAATATTGTTAGACAATCTGTCTTAATAGTTGTTAATTTGTCTTTTCACTCAATAGTGTCTTAAGTACATAGTCAAAGGAATATTAGACTATACTGTAGCAGCCATGAAAGAGCACTTAGCTTACTTAGAGACAACATTTCCGGCATCTCGTGGCTCGTTTGTCTTTAGCGGTGAGACAATTTCTTCACTCTCGGGCTCTCGTCCTTTGAACAACTTAAGCTTTCAGTTCAAATTTATTTATTTGTATTGAAGTAAAATTAATCACGAAGTTTTAATAAGATTTCATTTCATTCCCCACACATTCCATTAGGCGTTTTAAGGACCAATATGTGGATAAAACTCATATCACGACGACCATTTTCATACGATAGTATATTTTTCAAAAGATTTCATGCCATTTAGTCACCAAATATTATTATGTACTTAGTAGTGACACATTGTTAGTGTAAAATTAGAATTTTATAATCGTAAATAATAATTTGTGAATCAAAGACGCGTAGGATAATTCATCTATTTCACTTCTATGTGTCTTAGGATGTGATCTGTTAGCCATACGTACTCTTTCTCGGATGAAATAAAATCGTACTTGGTGGGAACACTGCCGTGCGTCCAAACATTCATTTTAAACTGAATTATTGTACTTTATTTATATGATAATGCACGCTACCCACTGTATTCCTGTTTAATCCGAGTATTATTAAATTCTTTTTATACAATATGTATGAATGCAATAAAAATAAAGTGTTATTCTTCGTCTACTCTATAACTTTCTGTTTGACAGTTTAGTATAATGATGCCCTCAATGTACTGACTACGAAATCAATTTTTGTTTTATATAAATATTTTGTTTAGACGGCTACAAATTTTCGTGATATCATTATATTTTGTTGTTTGTCAATTTAAGAAAGTTATTTTTTGTTAAAAAATATTATGGCAAACTTTCATGTAATTTTCCTTGTAAAGAAATATATTAAATAGAAACTTATACGGTGGACAAAGTAACAGTAAGTTAATTTTTGACATTACTGTATGTATTATTTATAAGTATTAAGTTAAATGTAAACGAAAATTCGCAAAGTCTTAGGCTGGTAAAATAATCGCAAATGATTATTATTTAAATTTTCATACAATATTTATCTGATATCTCGACTCTTATGCGTACAGTAAAGCCAAGTTCTGTTGAAATTATTTGATGGTCGAATTTAAGTGTATGCTACAGACGGCCTATTTATTTTAAATTTTAGAAGACTGACATTTCGGGCAGTGCAATAATAAGCGACTTACACATGATCCGTTTGTTCAAGTTGGGTACACGGATGGTGTGTACGAGCTTAAATACAGCTTAATGTATAATTTTCGGAGTGTTGGTATGTTAGGGAGAACTAAAATGTGTGGATACGTTTCAATCAAACTAATTTAACTTAGTTTGATTGTTACTAATGTAACTAGTTTGATGAAAGATAATATCGAACGTTCGTTTGGGGGTTAGTTTTAAACAAACAATTCTACTCCCTTTTGTTACCGACTAGTGGAATGGTATATGATTTTCGATATTTAGTTGACTTTTGTTAAATAAATTCTAATGGTTCTGAAGTACGAATTTTGTAACTTTAATCATTACATATGAATAACAATAGTTTTGTGGGTTAAAGTATTTTATTTATGCCTTGGATTTTATCGGTGAAATGATAACCAAATTTTATAATTGATCTCACCTTGCCTGTCATTTTTTAAATAATTTATTTGTTTTATTTTTTTATTTTTACGGTTAAGAGTTTATAAATGCATTTACTAATTTATGTTTAGTATAAGATAATAATAATAATGTATATGAATATCGTATAATAATAATTTATTTTAAATATACTATTTTGCGTCTACCCTCAATAACACTGCTTTACAACACAACTGCCATAAATTTTGCTTGTTAAAGTGTTTGTTCTTTTTTCAAATTATTTACTTTTTTACTTTTGAAGGTAGATACGAAATATTCAACGCATTTATTGAAATATGTTTATAATAATCATTAGTATAAGAATGTTGTTTTATTCAAAATGAAGTCAATAAAGTGGTTTTATTTTGTATTTGATATTATTGTTTCATTTTTGCCCCTATTTTCGACTTAAAGTAATTCTATCCGGGTCGGAGGATTAAATATTTCGAGTTATAAAGAATTCGAAATATGTTTAATCATTCGTTAAAAGTTTTGTTTCTGAAGTTTCATTTTTCATGGCTCTAGTCAAATTTTATTATTTTTCCAAAAAGTAAGTGTAGTATTCCCGACTCAACGTTGGTATAGTAGTATCACTTACACCCCGTTTGGTTCGCTGACGCACCAACACGCCCGTCTTCACCGACGGTCTAGCTTGACTGCCCCCACACAGTCCGCTCTCATTCCGTGTCGTATGCGCTCGAAACAAACTACCCACAAGGTGATACCCTACATTAAGGTAACAATTCTAACATATTAGAAAATGAAAAAAATTATAACTTTTATACATAAAAATTGTATATGATTTTTTTTATATAAAATGAACCTACCATCTAGACGTGGGCGGAATAATATATGTTCTAATTATTGGTTTTATGTTAGGCACTATTATTTAATTTGTACTAGGGCTGGGTTCTGGATAACGACGTGTATTACGTGACCTTAGTACAAAGTGGAATAGAATTTGTGTCGATGTTTCAGGTAAATGTTACACATTTTACGAATGTCCTTAATGTAATGTGACCCACCTGTGTATATTTTATATCTAGTACCCATTCGTTTATTATTATAGAACGTATAAATACCGCTTTGCATATTTTCTGCATTACCCAAAGGTTGACTGGTACAGAATGCTTCTAGTATTAAGTCCGCCTTTTGTACCAATTTTTATGGTATAATAACGTTTTAAATAAATGAAGAAATGTAAGAAAAAACTATACAACACAATAAAGTTGAATGCAATAAATTAAACTACATTACCTGTCATTACGACAGTAGTCACTGATCTTGCACGCAAGAGGTCCCGGGTTCAATTCCGGTGAGGTACAAATGTGAATGAGAAAATACATTTATGTTCTGAATTTCTTATTATTCGAGTATAGCCATATAATATGATTACACCAAATAGGTATTTGCAACACATGAATCATAATATATTCCACATTTCCTCCACACTTCACACTTTTGAAGGTGGTAGAACCCTTTGTGGTTCGACTCCGGCGGCACCACCGCCACACCTATTTCTACCTAATAACTGCAGTGGTAGGCGCTGCTGTGTTCTGGTTTGAAGTGTGTGGTAAAGGAGACAGACTTTTCCGGAAGTTTCAGCTTAGTCCTCAGGGGTAGCGGCGCATCTGTGGCCGAACTCAGGTAGGAATATCTAATCCTATCTGGGGTTGATTACAGATGTCCATGGGCGGCAGTAGCCACTTACCATCAGGTGGACTGCATGCTCGTCTGCTACTCTTATATTATAAAAAAAAAAAAATTACGAGTATGTGTATTTTACACTGTGGTGTAATATGTAATTATTTACACTTACACACAAACACTCAGAAATTAAATCTAAACTCACTCTCTAATGAAAAACAGGACCATCTACGAACCAATATAACCTAAACCAGATTTGCCTTACATCACAGTTTCACAGAATATCATGTTATGAATTTAGCCTTAATAAAGTAATCTTATCTACAGAAATAATTACAGGCAGGCTATCTATCCCGGGTCTGATGGTCGCTTACCGGCCAGGAGTAACGATGTAAAGCTATTACTTACATACTGTGACCGGACACAGAGTAGCTATTACACAGAGCTGACGTACTCCAAAGTAATGACGTCACTAATACACTGAAACAATAAATGTAGGCTTGAATCTAATGAAATCACTACTAAGTTGAGTAGAGTTCTAATGTCAGGCTTTGGTTTAATTGTTTTAAATAAAAAAAAATTAACGGAATCGGAATGAGATGTAACGAGGCAAGATGATATGACTTGAAATGAGATAATATGAAATGAGATTCGAAAAGATGACTCACGTGACGGAGCGGTCACCATTGTGTTCTGGTTGTGAGAGTTTGTGTGATGGGCTGTGATTGTAGAAAGCATATTTTTTAAATGAGAATACTACAAATAAAATTCAATTATTGCAACGCAATGCTAGCATAAAGATTAAATCAGCCAGTAAAATAAACAATTTTCAAAATTTAATACCGTATTTCATTTTCGTTCAAATTCATTTGAACTTATACGCTCTTGGCTTAACGCACTGTCGTGCACCTAAGTTTACATAGTACATATTTTTCATTGTAGCCTTTCTTGTCGACAATTAAAAAAAAACAAGCAACCTCTACTTATCAAGCGTCTGTGCTTATATGATCGATCGCGACGGGACACGGCCTGGTCTAATTGGAGCATGCCACACCGCCTTATATTACATTCCAGCCGATAACGTGATTCTACAAAGGCCTAGATAAAATATTAGTTTCCACGGAAATTTTGCGATGATATAGAAAGTTTGACAAAATCCGCGACTTAATATATTTTATTCTTATGTACGAGCTATATAGATATATATTGTTTGGTATAATACCTAGTAATCACGTCTGTAACTTCAAAAGAGTAAAAAAATATAACGTAATTAATGACAGAAATGAAATGTATGTATAATTCATTTTTAATTGGATTACATTTTTCGAGGTGTTTCATCTTGGTTCGGGAAGAGTAAATTACATCGGTTCCTATAGTAACCACTTAATATTATTTAGGCTTCATGTTCACTACTTCTTTTATGACATTAAAAGTAATTACAAGTATTCTTAACAGCAATACAATCACTAGCCTGTAGTAAGGCACATACTTTAAATAATTATAATTCAATTTCTGATTCCTTATTACGTATCTACTATAAATTTTTAGTTATTTTAGACTATTTTTTTTATAATATAGGAGCAGCAGACGAGCATGCAGTCCTCCTGATGGTAAGGGGCTACTGCCGCCCATGGACAGCTGTAATCAACACCAGATAGGATTAGATATTCCTACCTGAGATCGGCCACAGATGCGCCGCTACCCCTGAGGACTAAGCTGAAACTTCCGGAAAAGTCTGTCTCCTTTACCACACACTTCAAACCAGAACACATCAGCGCCTAACATTGCTGTTATTAGGTAGAAATAGGTGTGGCGGTGGTGCCGCCGGAGTCGAACCACAAAGGGTTCTACCACCTTCAATATAAATTAATAGGTACAAATATAATATTATAAATAGGTACAAATTAATACAGCTGAATATTAAAGAGATCAGCTTTCCACTCGAAAAAATACACAAAATAACTATTTTAAAATAATGACAGAACAGAATCGTACCAAAATAAGTTTAGTACGATAAAAGCCTTCTATATAACTTGACTTGCGATCAACTATGAATTGGAATACCTATGAACTAACGAGATTCTAGTTCCGACACAATTCTCTCTCATGCTGTGACTCGATTCAGTCCTGAGCGTCACTTTGCTATATTGGTGTTGCTATAAGGCCCGGACCGCACTAAAAATACACAATGAAGCAATTTGTAAGATATGGATTTTATTTATTTATTATTTATGCTCACACAATACAGATACAAGAAAAAAACACATAACGAAATAGTATGTACAAAGGCACTGCTTAGTTCTGTAAGAAATTTCTTCCAGCAGACCTGTGAGTGGATAGTGGGTAGAGAATGGTAGAATCAGTGTGTACTTATATAAAGATGTAAAAATAATATTTAAATTAAAGAAAATAAACAATAAGATGTATTGTACATGCAGTCCACCCAATGGTGTATATTTTTGCAGCAGTGACTACTTATTAACCGTCAGATGGACTGCACTTTTGTTTCTTACTGAAATTTAGAAGAAATATAGTGGAGCCGTAACTTAAATTTTGTCACATTTTTGAAATATTGTAGAATCAATATGTTTCGACCGAGGTGGTTACGAATGGTGTGAATGTCGGTTGACTTAAATATAAGGGCGACGATAGACCTCAGGAGTTGTCACACATCTGGGATCGATTTTAGGATATATGTGGAGTTAGTTACAGATCCATCCATAGGACAGGTCCATAGGCAGCAATGACTACTTACAATAAGGTCCACTGCATGCTCGTTTGCTCCTTCAATTACCTATTTCTGCTTACTAACAGCAATGTTAAGCGCTGCTATGTTCCTCTTTAAAGGGTATTATCAGGAAGAGATATTTATCCGAAACGTTCCAAATGAATCCTTAGATAGCAACACATCTGTGGCCAACCTCAGGCAGCCAAGAGATTTGAGCCACTAACTATGATATACTGCATACTCGTCTGCTACTTATTGATACAAAATATTGATAATAAAGAACATAATAAGATTTAAAAAATAAAAATATAAATAACCGCAATAAGTCTCATGTAGTCGCAGCCTTAAGCAATATAGACAGTTTTGATGTACAACGCAGCTGCGCTCAAACACAATATGATCGAAGCGTTGCTTCGTTTTGTTGTGATGGACGGACAACAGTGACGTTACAGATGATTAATGATTCTTAACGACCCAATGCAATGTTTGAATTGATTAGCGGGATTAATTATTACGAACTATATAAATAGGTATACATCATCAATTACTGTCCCACTGCTGGACACGGGTCTCCTCTCAGAATGAGAAGGATTAGGCCATAGTCCACCGCGCTGGCCAAGTGTGTATTGGTAGACTTCACATACCTTTGAAAACCTTTTTTAAGAATTCTTAGCTATGCAGGTTTCCTTACGATGTTTTCCTTTATCGTTTAAGCAAGTGATAATTAACTTCTAATACGTTCGTATCTTTGAAAATCAGAGTTGCGTGCCTGGGATTTGAACCTCGGACCCCTCGATCGAGAGGCCGCGTTTCTTAACCACTAAGCTATCACAGCTTAATAGCTGAAATAGGTATACGTGTGATAGAATTTCAAGAGGTTCTTAGTTAAGAGATGAGACTACTTGAAGGCCTAAGGAGAGAACAATATAAAAATATAATTTGGTTTAACAAAAAATGTTGTTCATAAAACGATGTGTCAAAATGTTTTACTTCTACTTCCTTCTCGATCATTCTCTATAATGTGTAAGCGAAACACATTGATATAATAAACTAGCGTCGTAACGCCCATGGACATCTCTAATCAACAGATAGGATTAAAATCCTACTGGAGCTTGACTATAGATATGTTGTTGAATATGAAAACTAAGGAACGCCTTGTACTCGTATAAGAGTCATTCCCACCATACCGTCAAACCTAAACACAACAGCGCTGAAGACTGCAGTCATAAAGCAGTAATAGGTGTGGCAATAATGCCTATGAAGTCGATCCACAAAGTACCTAAGTAATACATACCTACAACTATTATATAAAAGCGGTCATTTCGGATTGCAATCTTCATTGAACCGTGTTATACTAATTAACATTGTGAGTGAAGTGCCAAAACCAGCTTCAATTAATAACAATCAATCAGTACATTCAATGGTATTCACAATTATTGGATAGAGTTGAATATTGCGAAGTTCATAGAGCTATTCCATTAATCGGTGCTAAATAATTACTTAAGTTAATGAAACAATTGAAACTTAGAAATATAGAAGGGTGGTAGAACTAGTGTGATGACCGCGAAGTCGTGACTGTTTTTGGAAGGTGGTAGAACCCTTTGTGGTTCGACTCCGGCGGCACCACCGCCACACCTATTTCTACCTAATAACAGCAGTGTTAGGCGCTGCTGTGTTCCGGTTTGGAGGGTGTGGTAAGGGAGACAGACTTTTCCGAGGCGTTCCAGCTTAGTCCTCAGGGGTAGCGGCGCATCTGTGGCCGACCTAAGGTAGGAATATCTAATCCTATCTGGGGTTGATTACAGATGTCCATGGGCGGCAGTAGCCACTTACCATCAGGTGGACTGCATGCTCGTCTGCTACTCTGATATTAAAAAAAAAAAAAAAAAAAAAAAAATATATAAAGTTGATCCATTGTGAGATAGGTAGGTACAATACAGGCCTGTGTGTCTACGCCCACGCAATGTCCACCGTGCATTGTAATTGTAATTCTGTAACTGTAATTCTTTATAACAGCAGTGTCTATCACTAGTGTGTTTTGGTTTGAGGTCTGGTAAGAAATTCATCCAAATGAGGCTTTCTAGCCACACTTTCTGCTTCTTTTGCTGCTTTTGCTGCTTCTTTAGCCACTGGCTTTCTGTGTTGTAATAACAGATATTGGACGACTTCAGGTAGAATTCAATCATATCTGAGATTGGTTACAGATGTGTGGACGGCAGTGACTACTTACTATAAAGTGAACTATACGCACACTACATTATTAAAAAGTAGTATAAAAATAGATCTAACTACAATATGCTTGAAGCACGGCAAATTCTACTCAAGATTTTACTTCTCAGCTCTTAATATAAAATTTATTACTGTCATGCCCTACATAGCATTTATTACTTCCGGAGTACCCTCCAATAAATCAATCAACACCATATTGTACAGTATTACTGTATTCAACAGATAATCGATAATATAATTAGTTGAGTAATGACGCGTCCCTGATAATGAGATCCGCTTATTACTCTATTAATTACTAGACGAATTAATGATCTTTACAGATACTCTTGTATGTTGTATACCAATTACATAGATTAGTAAAGATTACTCACTCCTAACAAGAAAATGTACCCAGTTTTGAGAATTGAAATAGTTCCGTAAAAAATTTTGTCACGTCTCCGTGCTAAAATGTCCCTAAAATATTTGAAATAATAATTTATTTATTATGTAAATTACGCAGTATTAGTTATTTATTCGTAAATTTTCTCTAAAAATGTTTTTATTTGTCAAGAATTCAAAAAAAGAACTTACTAATAAGCCGTTTGTGGCTTCATTCAATTTCAAGGCGGCGAAGTATCTTTATTAATCTATGACCAATTACTGAATAGAAGAATATTGTCTGTATGTTACATATGATCCAATTATGCAGATGATAATAAACATTTAACGATATTGTAGAGGTTTCAGTCGGTGTCTTTTATCTGGAGTAACTTGAGGCCTAAAATAAAACGTTACTTCTATTTTTTTTCTTATCTATGTGTGTCAAGGGGGTTGATTTAGATCCTTAGGCCATCCTCACATGCGCGTGGCGGAACAGTCTACATACCGGTCTGACGCGCAGAGGGTCCAGGGTTCGGTCCGCGGCCAGACAGATATCTAAATGATGAATTTAGATTTCTGTTTGTGAGACTGTGTGTTTGTTTATTTGTCAATGTGTGTGTCCAAACTACCCACGACAAAAGGAATCATTGTGGGGACGTGAGTGTAGAAAGCGTTTTTTTATACTCCAATGGACCAGCTGCCCCTGAGGACACGTTATAACACATTATCGTGTAATTTCTCTATGTTTCACATTTACCTTGTATATAAGTCAATTACATGCATTTAGCGATTTTTATTTTTATTTTTTTATTTATTTATTTAGTTGCACCAAAAAAAGGATTTTGAAATAATTACAAAAATATTACTATTACTTAATGATTACAAAATAATTCCAGATTAATATTTTTTATTTATATACAGAAACAAATATAATTTGAGATTATAATTATTAGATTATTATATTAATATTATGATTTGAAAATATTTTACATTTAATTATTTAACACAATATATGCAAGAATGATTCAATCTGTAATTTTACAAATATTATTTTTAAAATTATACATATTATTAGAAAAAATATCTACACTAAATTTAGGCTTTGATTGTACTGTTTTATTTTTGCTACTAGGGATAATATCAGTTGCTATGTTGTGAATTTTCTAGCGATAAGGCCGACGCTGGTCAAACTAGTCAGTCGGTAGTTGAACTAGTGGTTTAATCTGACTAATCCGTGCTTCAGAGGTCCGGTTAAGTCAAAACATCGGGCCCGCTTGTTATCATAGGATTCTGTCTTTAAACTTTGTCGGAGGCTTATATGCCGTTTGTAACTTGTTAATTTCGCGATATGCGCAAATTGGTAGACTTTGCACATCTTTGAGAGCCTTTTTTTGGGTTCCGTACCCAAAGGGTAAAAAAAAACCCTATTACTAAGACTCCGCTATCTGTCCGTCTGTCACAGGGCTCTACCGCTTAAACCGTAATAGATAGACACTTAAAATTTTGACAATGTATATCGCTGGTTTAGAACTCCTTTGTTTTTAAAGAAGTTTTTTGGCGATTTCCTTCAACATTATATGAAGTGATAATTAATTCCTAATAAGCACATACGTTTGAACAATCAGGTTCCTGGGCTTCGAATCTCGAACGCTTCGAGTTTCAACCATTATGCTATCACTGTTTATAGTGAGATCCAGTTACATATTACGAAATCATTCATGTATTTTTCTTTACTATTCTACATGGAACAACGTGGTAGAAAATGTCCCAAGCTAGTCACTATTATACGTTTACTTCACCATCAATGCGTAACCTTGTAGGAACACAACCCAATTTTTGTCGTAAAACCCAAAAAGGCTTGCCGTGCCCTATGTAATCAAGGCTTTCACTAGAGCTAAGTGAGCACTTAGTGCCTACGATAGCTAGATAGGACGGATGAAGCCAGCTATTGCGCACGTTAGACTCTGTTACGTAGGGTTGACGCTTACTCCGATTATATTTACCTTTTTTATAATATAAGGGTAGCAGACAAATTTCGGTAGTACGGACCCTTAGTATGTGAGTTCGACTCGTACTTGGCCACTTATGCGTGTTCCTTCCACGTAGAGTAGTCGTGATACCGCGTGTGCTTGTGAAGTGTATAGTGAAAACTCCTCAGGAAGACCAGGCCGTGCCTACTACGTTAGGCAATGTGGCAACACAGTGTGCATTCCTCCTGACACGTACAAAATGAAAGTCATCTGAAGGTAGTCATGTATTAATATAGTCACACAAACGGTACAAAGTAACGATATTACAATTATACGTAAGTAAGTACACACTAGTGTATTATAACTATATCTCCATCATTCGACCGCTCTTGCTGAACTCTCCGACCAGTACCCTTAGTATGAGTTTTTACGTTTTTACAAAAATTACTGTTTTTGTATGTGCTTACATATTTGCCCATACATTTCCGATCAGCGCCTCTAGCGGACTGTATCAGAACTGATTGGAAATTGTTATCAAAACAAATACGCGTGGAAATAATTCTTTGGTCAATCTGACAACCCTATGTATACCTTTATTGATATTTTTTTATTATCAAAACAAATTGGCGTGGAAATTATTATTTGGTAATTTGACAACCCTATGCTTACCTTTAGCGTTCAGTCAACATACGCAAGACCCTGCTGAATTAATGCTGCTATGGATGTTTCACACAAATTACCACAGAGATGTTTTGGGAAGGTTTTATTAAGGATGAAAACCTATTATAAAGAACTAACGCTTATTTAATTGATTTTTTTATAATATAGGAGTAGCAGACGAGCATGCAGTCCACCTGATGGTAAGTGGCTACTGCCGCCCATGGACATCTGTTATCAACTCCAGATAGGATTAGATATTCCTACCTATCGGCCTGTCGGTCGGCCACAGATGCGCCGCTACCCCTGAGGACTAAGCTGGAACGCCTCGGAAAAGTCTGTCTCCCTTACCACAACCTTCAAAACGGAACACAGTAGCGCCTAACACTGCTGTTATTAGGTAGAAATAGGTGTGGCGGTGGTGCCGCCGGAGTCGAACCACGAAGGGTTCTACCACCTTCAAAAGAATATGCTATACCGACAAATGTTAGAAATATAGAGAATACTTGTTGTACTCTGATTTTAAGACAAATTAACTTCCAATACATAATAGACCCTTTATATTAGGAGACAAAAAGTAGCCCTTATTATTCCTCGAAACTTAAACTGTTACAATGTTAAATTTCTAACAAATAAAAGTATTTCTGTATAGGTATTAATTACTTTATTTTCATGGATTGAATGGTTACATATAATAATGGTCGGAAACTTTTCCACATGTTTGCAAAACTATAAATCCCACAGCGTATGTAAGTTGCACAGGCCGTGCTGTAAAATAAAATTTATAGATGCTTTCGATTTTAAAAAAAATTATGTCTTCAGTTCAGTAGTAGCAGTTATTACAAGGAATACGCTAGAACTAGGTTTTACCCACGATTCGCTCGCGGTTAGAGGTTTATATCTATCCCTCGGCAACAATACTTTTCAGAATAAATCCACCACACCACTACCACATGTCCATTTTTGAACCCCTGACAACGTCTGTTCAAAATTGCATAACAATCAAATAATTATTTATAGTCAAGACGTGATAGTGTAGCAAAACAACTCACATTGGGATTTATAATATCAGTTAGCATACATACAGTCGTTTACACCACACATACACTTGAAAACACATATAAATCAGTCTACCTAGACCTTTATTTCTAGCTCTAGTGTCCGTCTAATCAAAGCGACTACTACAATAGCGCTCTATGTCACCACGGAGACATTTGTTAAGTTTTTGCTGTCCAGAATTAGGTCACATCGGGTTTGGATAGCATTCTACTGTTCCAGTTTGTTTTGCACTCGTAAATCGTGGCTCACATTTATTAGGCTGTCATTTTCATGTAGGCTCTGTGTCTTCGTTTGCAAACGACGACAGAAATCGCCTATTCTGTAAAGGCTGTATTTTGGTACATATCTTTTATTTGAAAGGTTTATATGAAACAATATAACTAAAACTTGTACTTTTGTTGTTGAACTGAAGTGACGTCACTATTTATTTTTAACCTTTGTGAAATGTAATCGTTACGCCTATTTTTGCTTATAGGCCAAATAATGTTAGGCGCGATCTTCTGGTTTGCATCATAGACTCTTCAATAAGGAGTTATTTAGTTCCAGCCTTCATTCGGCTTTGATTATAGATTTAGTGAGCGGCAGGATCCATGGTTATAAGGACTAGTGATAGTATCGACTGAATCACGGTAAATTCACCAACATGTGGTATATTACTAGCAAACATTCTTACAAAAAAATAAATATATTTAATATATATTCCAGGACTAGACTAATCAAACGTTCAATTTAAGCGTTAGCTAAAGCTTCCTTTAACGAATATGAATTTGAAATCTAATCTCAATCTAAGAAGACTGATAACAGACTGTAATAATTTCATATCACTTTAATAATATTATTATTATCCTAAAAACGTATCTGCGAGATGAAACCGTGTAATTATGTACTGTAATGTTACAATTCTCCGAAGGGAAATGTTCCGGTGTTGTCCCGGAATAAATCGTACGGTTTAGAGAGATTAACGTAATGTGACGGGAACAATATTGCTCTGCTGATTGTGTCCTGAACGGCCTGATAGGGTGGATTGGTAGGCACTGGGATGTAATGTAATAGTGTAATGTTACATTTAGAATGGATGGACCTAAAATACTATCTAAGAGGCCGCCTAAACGTTAAATGATTGACCGAAAGTTTGAGTGAGTTTAATTTTTGAATCAAACTCACTCAAACAAAATTGAATTATATTTTTTTAATGTTATTGTAGGTCTAGGGGCAGCCTAAGTAACTGCTGCAATACGTGTTATTTTGATCGTCATTTCTTCTTATCCGACTGCTAATGTTTTTCGAGCGTATGTATGTCTGTATGACTGATTATTTGACAGACAGACAGACAGATTTTAATATACGAGATGTTGAATTCGTTTCAATTGCATGATTGACTATAGGCTACTGTTTTTATAAATATTCGTTGCCAATCCCGAGGACAAAGCCGTCACCACATTTGTAAGTCGGTCGGCTTTCATTTCTTTCCATCGAAACGCAGGACTGCTTCACGCTAAAAAATGCGGCGGTGGTACCTCTCCAGTCAAACCCCCCTTGTATCTTTTAAATTCCACAAAATTTTCATTTCGCTAAAATATAATAATTATCATTACTTAATATATTTTCAAATAAATGAACTTTACTCCATTAATGTGTTATTTAAAAAAGTCACCAAGGCACTGGAAATATTTCTAGAAAGAGAAAAGAAACTTTGCGTTGCAGTAATCTGAATAATGCAGACCCGTTGGACCGGGCTTGCTTCGACCCATTTACGGTCATAAGAACCTTATACACTATGTTTTGTTTTAAAACAGTAACAGACCACATACTATCTTGGGTTTGGTCGTAACTCGTAACCGATTTGGTAACGCGTGGTTGATTGCCCATTTTTCAAAGATTGTTATAGATTGTAGTAAACGAGCATGGCACCTAATGGTGGCAACTGCTACTCATGGACATTTGAGATATAAGGCAAAGGCATCACCATGAAGGGTTCTGCTTCATGATGATGATTGCTAAGTTGATCGCCACATAATTATGTAAATCAGCCAGCATGGTGTGACTGGTGTGTGGCAATGGTGCTACCGCGCTCCATTCTTTTTGGTTCCACTACATTTCAACTCTATTGATCACACTTGGAGATAAGGACTTGGACTTTAACTTGGACTTGGCCTTCGTAGTTTGGGTTGTGAAAAAGCATATACATTAGTTGCCAGGACGCATCGCATCTGCGATCAGTTATTATACCGAGTCTTGCTTGAAAGAAATGCTTGCTTTGCTTGTTTGAGAAACTTACTATCAAAAAGTGCGTGTTGTGGTCTAGATATTTTAAATATCTGCGACAAAAACCTATTAAATTTTTCAGAAATCAGACTGTGTACACAGTCTCTTACTTTATGGCTAGGTGATTTAATGAAATCAATGTAGTAAAAACTTGTGATAATGTCCGCCTTAAATAATGAACAATAGGATGCAACTACAACTGCAACTGTGAACTATAATGGCGGAATTCGACGGTCTGTTATTTGATGGACGTTTCATGAACGGCCGATAGCTATGGACAGCCACGGACCAATGCTCTTCCGACAGTTTTTTTATATATATAATATAGGAGTAGCAGACGAGCATGCAATCCACATGATTGTAAGTGGCTACTGCCGCCCATGGACATAAATATGTCTCCCTTACCACACCCTTCAAAACGAAACACAGCAGCGCCTAACACTGCTGTTATTGGGCAGAAATAGGTGTGGCGGTGGTGCCGCCGGAGTCGAACGACAAGAGTTCTACCACCTTTATTAGTCTGTCCGTAGGTTAGATTCCAAGCCGTTTTTCGAAGCCAGAAGTCGCATCATCTTTGAATCTTTGGCAGCTCACCTATATATACTATCTATTAACGGTGAACTTCCCACGGTTAATCTGTGTGGACCGTGGAGAACCGGTATGAAAAAGAAATTTGTTAGTATTGAAAAATAATTAAGTCCACCGTCCAGGCGACAATGACTTAACCAAGACCGACTTCAATTTCTTATTTAAAAAATATAAGACACGAATAAGAAGTCCTTTTATAACGCATAAAAGAATAAAGAACGCATAAAAGAATAAAGAAGACATAAAGAAAGTATGAAGTCTACGTAGCTACTGTAGATAGTCTAATTGTGCGGACGGTAAAGAGTGCAATTAGTGGCATGCATTATCGTCACGAGATAGTCTGCTTCCGGCAAGGGGTAGGAAACGGTGTCTGCGTGGGGAATGTATGTGGGACGAGAAATATGTAGGATTGCGGCTAGATTCAAATTGTTTAACTTTTTCAGTGATATTTCGCTATTGGATCATACATATTCCATTACAGTTGGTAGTTGGTACTAAAGGTGGTAGAACCCTTTGCGGTTCGACTCCGGCGGCACCACCGCCACACCTATTTCTACCTAATAACAGCAGTATTAGGCGCTACTGTGTTCCGGTTTGAAGGGTGTAGTAAGGGAGACAGACTTTTCGGAGGCGTTCCAGCTTAGTCCTCAGGGGTAGCGGCGCATCTGTGGCCGACCTGAGGTAGGAATATCTAATCCTATCTGGGGTTGATTACAAATGTCCATGGGCGGCAGTAGCCACTTACCATCAGTCAAAAAAAAAAAAAGTTCGGCAAAAAGAAATCTCCACAAATAAGTGTATGTAAAAATTATGTGATAGCGATAAAAAAAAAACAAAGTTTTACTTCATAAAATTCAAAGTTTCATAATAATTTGGTATAAAAAGATCTTCCAAAAATATGTATTTATTAAAACTATATAGGGTTCACCGGTGCTTAAAATTTGACCATAAACATGACATTTCCATTTTTTTGTCGATAACACGTATAATGTTTTGTTATTGCCCATCAATGAATAAATTAAGGGTCTCTTGCACTTTTTGGTGGTGTTAATTTCGTTACGAGTATTTCATTATATTATTTATAAAGACCATTTCAGCTTTAATACCAAAACAATATACCTATTCAATTTAAATTGAAACTAAGCATAATACAATCGTCACTCCAATTTGGTTACAAGTAACAAGTTGGTACAACAAAAGTAATTTGCTTGAACAGTTGAATGGTTCCCGTCGCGAAGTTGGACTTCGGTTCAATTTCCAACAGAACCAGACTTCACAACTTTCGGTTATAATAACAAGTCAAAGCTAGAGCTATGTTTTGATGTGACTGCCTGAAATGTTTGAAAATGAAAATTAGTTTATCACTTCGATGTCTATAATAATACTGATTTAAGTTTAAGAATTTAAATTAATAGTTTTGAGTTCGTAATTTTGAATTCACTGGTTACTACTTTGATTAGCAAAATAGAAAGATACTTCACCGCCTTGAAAATGAATGATTTTATCCCTTATTGTTTAAATTCTTGACAAATGAAAAAAACATTTTAGAGAAAAATTACGTATAAATAACTAATACTACATAATTTACGAAATGACAAAATAAGTATTTCAAACATTTTAGGGAATTTTTAGAACACAGACGTGGCAAAACTTTATTTATGCAAATAATTCAATTCTCATAAGTGGTTACACTTTATTGTTAGAAGTGATCAATCTATGTATTTTACTCATCTAAGGAATACAATTAAATTTACTAATAATAACTGTAATTTCAAAATACTATTTCTAAGAACCATTTCACATTTAATACGATGTTGGGTACATGGCATTTAAATTCAATTCAATTTAAATTTAAACTAAGCATAATACAATCGTCACTCCAATTTGGTTACAAGTAACAAGTTGGTACAACAAAATTGTTTTAAGGTGATTTTGAAGTCATTGGCTACTATTAAATTTACTAGTCATGATCATCATCATCACCATCGTCATCATCATCATTAACCCATTATTGTTCCAATGCTGAGCACGGGTCTCCTCTCAGAATGAGGAGGATTAGGCAATAGTCTACCGCCTGGCCAAGTGCGTATTGGTAGACTTCACATACCTTTGAAAACTGTTTTTTTTTCTTATGTATGTAGGTTCCCTAACTATGTTTTACTTCACCGATTAAGCAAGTAATAATTAATCTCTAATACGCATATAACTTTGAAAAGTCAGAGGTGCGTGCCTGTGATTTGAACCTCGGACCCCTCGATTTTAATTTCACATTTAATACCATGTTGTGTACATAGTATTTAAATTGAATTCAATTTTAGTTGAAACTAAGCATAATACAATCGTCACTCCAATTTGGTTACAAGTAACAAGTTGGTGCAACAAAAGTAATTTGCTTGAACAGTTGAATGGTTCCCGTCGCGAAGTTGGACTTCGGTTCAATTTCCAACAGAACCAGACTTCGCAACTTTCGGTTATAATAACAAGTCAAAGCTACTATGTTTTGATGTGTCTGCCTGAAATGTTTGAAAGTGAAAATTAATTTATTGCTAGAGTGAATAAAATAATGATTTAAATTTAATTTTTGAAGGTGGTAGAACCCTTTGTGGTTCGACTCCGGTGGCACCACCGCCACACCTATTTCTGCCCAATAACGTTCCATCTTAGTCCTCAGGGATAGCGGCGCATCGATGGCCGACCTCAGGTAGGAAATTAATCTTATCTGGGATTGACTACAGATATCCATGGGTGGCAGTGGCAACTTACCAGGTGGACTACATGCTCGTCTACTACGTAAATCGTATAAAATACAAAATCTATTTTGAACATAATAAAACATAATTGACGCTAAAAAGTTTCCTTCCTCCAACTATTACTAATCCGGCTTCCCTTTGAATTTATCTCATCACGTTCTTCGTACGCTTTCCAGAAAATATTGGAATATTCAATTTATTTGCGAGCAAATTGCACTCGGCGTGGAGCGGCTCTCATATGTAGCGACAAGCATGTCGAGAACATTACGAATGCTTTTATCTCAATGCGCTATCAATTTAAGAATCTTGTGAAATGTTTATTTGGTTTAAAAAGTATTTATAACGTAACATATACAAGTTTTGTTATTGTTGAACGCACTCTCTAGGAGATATTTTCAAACATTACATGGATCAAAAGGTTTTTAGAATCTCTATTTTAACCCCAAAAAACGGGATTTATTTTACTCCAATTAAATTATTTATAATTAAATTTTAAGGAAATATGTAATCAGATAATATTATTTCAATTATCGTTAATGATCGTATTCGTTAGTATATTAATAATGTCTGAATATATTCAACTTCATACAAAATTTGAAAACAACGAGGCCGCCTGACACGCAGTGAGTTTTGTATTCGCCCCCGGTCAGAAAGATACTTGTATAATGATAAATTTGGATTTCTGTTTTGAGTTTGGGTATTTTTTACATTCGTCTTTGCGCGTGTCCATAGCTCTCACGACACAAGAAAGTCCTCGTGGTGGTAGAGATATTCCAAGGAATTATTACTGTTACTTTTTATTTAGACTATGATGTGGATAAAATATATAAAATAGAATTCTAAAGCTAATATCCCTTCATTTAAACGTACCTACAATAAAAAACATAGTAACAAAAACAACCTTGTTTATTCAGTATACATGTAAAGTATTGTATTCAAAACAATGGTAATAAAACCCACCCTGTATTTTAGTGTATTGGCCGGCTCGTGTTCCGCGTCAGGAAGATAGACTGCGAAAGGTTCGGAAGTATTCTGAATATTTCAGCCTACGAGCTGTTTTATCAACTTCAGCCATTCTCCTAATGTTAAGTGGCTATCTATTTTGTTCATTCACTTTCGTTTCGGAGATTGTTTGTGTCTACGTGTAGTTTATTGTAGAAACAATCGTGAAGATGAAATAAATGGATAAAAGTCGAAGTAGTGAAGCAAGAAGAACCATTGACGTCCTTTTACATAATATAGAAGTAACAAACATGTAATCTACCAGTTTGTAATTGACAACTGCTGCCCATGTACCTACCCATATTTGTACTTAACCTCGTATCGTATAACAATAAAGTCCTACCTGAAGTCAGCCATAGACGTTGCCATCTTTGAAGACTTTTAACCGGAACACTTGCTTCAGTGCTTAACATTCTTGTTATCATGCAGTAATAAGTATGGCGTAAGGGCCTTCGCAGTTGAACAGTATGAGTTATGTTCACATTAGCCGGTAAATAGAAATCGCATGGATTACTAATAATTCCGTAGTCTATAGTGAAAAATGGGATAATCACAATTTTATCATGTCTGTCTGTCTAAAACACAAACACAATTATATTTCTCTGTTCATAATTTAGTGTCTTTCATATTAAAATCATTTTAATTCAAACTTTAGTAGATGGTTGTAGAACTTGCGTAAACAATATCATCTATTGATCTCTGGGCTACCCGTATAATGTTTCTGGCATCGTAGTGAAAATAAAACCGTCAGCAAATACACCAAAAGGCGTACGTTATTTGACCCGCACGCGCCCTAAATCCTTCGGAACACATTTTTTCTCCATAATCTCATCCGAACCGGTTTAATCTGGTTATATCTAGTTGCAGGCGGTACATAGTGGAATACATATACATTTTTGTGTTTCTTTGCAATTTATGAACTTAGTTTTCGTGAATGGGTAGCAACATACCTGTGACCGACTTTACTACTACTAACTCCAATACTATTTGATGGCAATTACATTTACAGATGTCCATAGATAGTAGACATATGCCAGGACTGCTTGCTCGTTATCACTTAAATTTCATAAATATCTCTCTCTCTCCCTCTCAGGTACGTAGTTACCGTTATATTTTCCTTCGGAACGAGTGGTAATTCATTTCTAATCCACATAACATCGAAACTTGACACTTTATCACTTGAGAATCCAATCAAAATTTAATAAAGATGTATAGCATCCTTCTGAGTCTGAAGAACAGTAATGGGTAGACGATGAAGCTTATATTTCTCCACGCCAGACACTCACATAATAAACACTTTTTAAAACTCTGATCCCGCATCATTATACCAGCTTGAACCGGTCCGCGTAGGTTTTATCCGGATAAATGCGGTAAGCGATCTCCCGCCCTCATTATGGGTTTTAGCAAATTAAGTGGCGCTTTTCCCCTCTAATTTAACGCCTTCTTGAGTATACTTTGTACCAAACGGGATTAACGTTTCATTACATGTACACGTGAGGATGTAGGATTTGTGTGATTAGTATTAGAGGGTAATGTACAACACGTATGTGACAAAATATTAAGCTACTAACTGTAACTTAATTTGTAAGATGTAAACTCGTTCATGTATAATATTAAATACATCGCTTCAACTCTATTGCTTAAGCTAAATAAGTCGTCATCATTATCAACCCAGTGTTGGCTGCTATAGGCTTAAGGACCTGTTCCACGCTAGTCAATCGTATAGTGGTAGACTCCAAAAACTTTTCAGATCTTTTTAGTGAACACTGGCACATAGGAGTCCTCACAAGGTTTCTATTTCCTTTAAGCATAGGTACGTATATGACTTGAGTTAATGTGATTCGGGCTCCAAAATCCATATCACTACTCTATTAATGTGTAGACTTTCGTAGGCTATATAGGTACTTAAGAATATCAATATGTCTACCTCACGTTCTTTTTTGTAAACTAATATAAAGCACTATGTAACAATAAACGTTTATTCTTTTACAAATGAAATACACTGCACAATTCGATCAAAATATTAATTCAAACAATTCACAATTAAAACAAAGTGAAACAATCGTTAATCTTGCGCCGAATACGAATTATCTCGGCGAAATTAATTTTATCCACATTTCACCTTTGATAACTAAAATATAAAGATACTTCACCGCCTCGAAATTGGCCACAAAAAGCTGTCTTGTAAGTTATTTTTTGAATTCTTGATAAATATTTTTTTTTACAGAAAATGTACGTACGAGTAACTACTTAATAAATCAATAAGTATTTCAAATATTTTAGGTAAATTTTAGAATGCAGACGTGGAAAAACTTTATTTACGCAACAATTTCAAATCTCAAAACTGATTACACTTTCTCGTTAGGAGTGATCAATCTATGTATTTTACTCATCTGAACATTTCACAAACAAATTATTATTTTACAATAATCGGAAATTTTGCAATTTTGATGTAATTTATAATGTGTTGAACAATTACGATCACTATTCGTTGGTTTTGGGTTTATTGGTTTTTCACGCGATAAATTATGTTAAATAGTAATATTTGTATTTGTGCGCTTTATATTAGTGTTGTGATTTTAAATGTGTGCAGCATACAAGTTGTGGTATGAAAAATTGTGTATTAGGGTTGAAGAGTTGAAGGAATTGGGTGGCCAGGAGGTAAGTTATGAAATAAATATATAAAAAGCAGGGGTAGTGATGATGAGTTCCACCCCATAACTCAAAGTTCTAATCATCAGACCATACTCATGTCAAAGCAGGAAAGTACCGCAATGAAACATTATTTCATATGAAAAAAAGAAAATTGAAATTAGTTACGAAATACTCGAGTTATTCAAGTTTATAAAAAATCGAGTTTTTCTATTTTTCCGGGAAACCTAGCAAAAATTTCAAATTTCCACGAAATGGGTGCTTGAATCATGTCGATCGGTCGCGGCATCGTAAAAAAATCACTGAAATTACTTTAAAAAAATATATACGCGAAAGATAACCCATTTCTATTTGCTTTTCTCTTCTATGAGATAACTCATGAAAAAAAAAAACAAGAAATAACCCGTCTTCCTCTCGCAAGTCGGTTAAGAAATAGAGATTTTATGTGTATGTGTGCAATTGTTGGCATCAATCGTTTATGAGTTTACGTTTATGTGCAATTTTCAACCAATAGTGTTAACAGCTGGCCACTCCAATACTATAAAGAGGCTTTGACATAAAACATTTAAACTGGGCGAAGTTTACAGCTGTTTTTATTTCGATGCAGTGAACCGAAAGCTCATAACAAAGCTTTTTCACAAATGAACCTTTTAGTACGAAATTGCTTTCAATTTCTAATTTTATTTCTTAAACTAGAGAATAAACAAAAAACCTATTGTCTTACAAAGTTTCTTGTCACTCCCGCAATTTAGACTAATCCATATTAAAATTTGTAAGTCAATTGGGCTGCAGATCATGCCAAAGACGTTCATACAATATGTTTAGTTGTTTATAATATTTATTTTAATGTTAAGTTAGTATTTTGATGTTAAATATAAATAAATTATTACGCTAGAAAAACATTCTCCTCACCCACAATCCACCACAGTCGGGTAAAAAAACTATTAATGTTAAAATTTGACATAACACTACAGCCACCAATTTCGAAAATCTGCAGAGCCCTTTGCAATTTTGCTATAAATACGGATCCCAACCTCAGACCGTGATTGCATTTTCGGTATATTTAATAGCTTTACAAAGCTCTTGTGGCTAATAAATTTGCTTTCAAAATTCAAGCCAAAATGCTCTTTATGGTTTATGACGTTGGGGTCAAAATTGTATTGTAATATTGATATAAATTAAATTTGTATTCTACGGCAGGTGGGCTAGTCTAGTCTAGACACGCTAACTCATTATTAAAACCCACTTAAGCGCCCTAGTGCCGCCTTTGGCAATGACTGGTTAGAGAAAACTATGGAGTAGGTTTCGTGATTAATTTACAGGTACCCATACATCATTTTTTATTTTTAGTGTCAAACGCATATGCAGTCGCCCGATGGTATGTGGTCAGCGCCACTCACGGACTTCTGTAAAAACCTCAAATATGATTGAAGTGCTACCTTCCCCCTGAGCTATTCTCGGAGTACTATGACATATTGCTATTCAATTAAAGTGGGCGGTTCCTTTGAGTATATTAAATCTTTATATAAGCTTACAGGTTTAACTGTAAAAAAATACCTGCTGTTAGCCACACTTACCCACACTATATTTAAATGCCTTACCCACGCTTACCATGAGGTCTATATTTAAATGCCTCTGTACGAAAGAGCGCTTTACATTGCGATTATAAGGTATAAATAAATTTAATGTGGATGTGGTGCGACCATAGTCAAAACACGAAACGTTCAACCACGTTTATTTTTAATGTTTTTACTTAAATCTCAATTTAAAACTATTTATTACTGATCGTCTCCATTGCTTTTATAAGCCGGCTTCTGGTCACGTGTGGCAGTATGAAAGGCAGTTCGTCTTCACTGCATGGATAGCGCGTGGGAATGTTTACGGCCTCCCAAATTTATCGTAGTTTTATTGGCAGTTTTCTCTTGTAATTGAAGTTTTCAACTGTAATGTTAAGTGATGACTAAAGCCCTGAGGATTTCCGCAACCAATTCTTTTAGATTCTTATAGTATTTTTTAGTTATTAAGTATTATTTTTTAAGTATATAGAGTTTCTTGCGCCGCTTCTTCTCCATAGCGAAATATTTTCCGAAGCGGTGGTAGTTTGTTGACTTACAAAAAGTATTCTATATGAATCAATTTTGAATAAATGAGATCTGAGTTTGAATTTGAATATACGAGCATACAGTTCACCTGATGGTAACTGCTGGACGCCTGCAATTAAACGCAATAGTTTTGGAGTAATACAAACGATTGGTCGTCATAAGTAGCAGTAATAACCACATAAGATTCGTTGCTACCCCTGAAGACTAAGTTGGTAACTGATATAATACCGACATGAAACTAATATGTCTCGTCCATACCACAATATTCTATCCAAAAACAGCAGATAAATACTGCTGTTCCAAAGTAAAAATATCAGGTGGCGATGCCGTGAAAAATTTATGAATGGTTTTAGCACCTTAAAATTTTGTCACCTTTACATAATTATGTATGTTATCACATTGAGAACTAAGTTGGACGGCCGTATCTATATTCTGCTTTATCAAAGGTAGCAAGGTACACAATGATTCGTCCACATACATATTACGGTAAATTTTACAAAATTGTAAAGAAGTGGCGCGTGCCACAAAAATATTGGTACTTCAAGCCACTTAACGAGTATGGCTTTCCGATAGACCGATTGTGGATCGACCGGGATTTTACGGGTTATAAATAATCGTAGCTCAAAACAGTCGGACTTACCGATACGATTTCTATGTAGATTTCGAGCAATTTTCAAGAATATACTGCATTTTCGATATCTGTCGGATTCTAAGGGTGGGTTGCAGCATGTAACTTTAACTTTTACAAAAGGCTTACTAATCTGTGGTTACCAAAATTACTCGTATTAATTGCACCATTTTACTTAAGGTTGAATGTATAACCGCTCGATACCGAACACTGACTAAAAATGCGGTGACAATCACGCAAATAATGATAATGACAAATAAATTGGTGCAACACAGAAGCTTTACATTCCATCGCTATTGTCAAAGTTATTATTATCATTAACATTAACGCAAACTAAACGGGTTTTCTTTGGAACCCATCAGTACCCTTACCATGAGTTTTTACGTTTCGACAAATATGACTGTTTTGGTATTTTTTTACGTATTGGCCCATACTATTTCTAAGTTTTGACGCAATCCGCTAGGGGCGCTGATTGGAAATTGTATGGGCAAATACGTAAAGAAATACCAAAACAGTCATATTTGTCAAAACGTAAAAACTCCTGGTAAGAGTACAGTACTGAAAACAGGAATAGGGTTCGGTACTGAAAACAGGAATTATGTTAAGACATTTTACATTAAGACATTGAGACATCAAAAAGTAAGATTTGAGTCTAAAATTGGTTTATTTATACCGGACTTTTTGATGTTATAAGTGGCGCGAAGCATTACGGATGTTATGTACTAGATCGATATTATTGATTGCTTATGGTTTGACCGTGAAGGTACTGCCATCACACCTTGTCTTTGCTAATGTGAAGCAGTCCATCCGCCGTTATTAAGTGAATCGATGTGTATGCCGTTTGACTTACATAATACGTAGTGACTATCTTAGTCTTCAGAAATGGCAACACATCTATGGTCGCTTTAATATCCGCTGAACCTCCAATCGAGTTGATGACAGATGTTGATAAGTGATAATAAGTGATCATTACCATTGGTAAATGATCATGCAGTCAATCTGATGATAAGAGGTTATCATCGGTTGGCTGCATGTTCATTTACAACTTCAATCGTAAAAATATTTATCTTAAAATATCGGTTACCTTACTGGCAATAATTTCTCACAGGAACCCCAACATAAAAATAAAAGGCGTGGTTCTTTACTACTATTGTCCCCAAGGAGGCCCGGAGCGCCATTTTATCGCCGCGGGCGACTGCCAAATAGCCAATTTTTATGATTATAACTACAAAATGGTGGAAATGCGGAACTACATCGTAATAAACATAAGTTGTAGTGAGATTGTATTACTTTGTTGACGTGAAGATTGACTGCAATCTGCGATCGTATTTGTAGGGAGATACTATTTTTTTGTACGAAATAGTTGTAAAAATAGTAGGTTTTTTATAAAATTTACGGAGCAAGGAATATAGTCCAACTAACACTAATGGGTTTTTGTTATTTCGGGAAAATAATTTATTTGAGATAGGATAATTAATAAAATAATATGTTTCATAATAAATGAAATTTTAAAAAGAAATCTAACGGTCTTTTAAAATCTTTATCTTTTTGCTTTTTGTTTATAGAAGGAAGTTGTAAACGAGTATGTACTCCATCTTATAGTTAGCAGTTACAGCCAATGTCACCTGTAACCAACTTTATATAGAACATGTGTTCTTCCTGAAGCCGCTCAATAATCCATTACTACTCCTGACGACAAAGATGGTCTCCTCGTATATGCTAGTCGTAACGGCTATAACTATTTATGATTATAATGTTGTATTAGATCTTTCCCAAAAGTGGATAATGCTTGAAGTATATACCATTATGCGCTTATCATTACAATCTAAATCAAAACATAGTAATGAATACATCAAAATCATCAACTTCCATAACCCTTCAAACTTTTCAAGCAAACATAAGATTATGAACAAGCTAAGAAGTAAAGCTAAGAACAGATTAACAACAGCAGTTTCAAGCCAACCTTGAAGCCAACCACAGATACAATATCAAATAATAAGAAGCAATATTAAATTTGTTTCATTGTTTGCAACAAACAAACCGCTGAACCCAACCTGATCTTGCAACTTGTAAAATTATGAGGCCTCTGCAAACAAGATCGAAGTTCTTGATCCTTGAAGCTTTATTGAAATTTAGCGTATGTATGGATACCATAGGAAACCATATGATATAGAATACTGTGACACACATTTTTTTTATATAATATTGAATTAGGTAGATAGTATGTTAAAAGGTGGTAGAACTGTGGTACTCCAGCACCACCGCCACACCTATTTCTACCTAATAACAGCAGAGCGCTGCTTTGTTTTGGTTTGAAGGGTGTGATAATGGAGACATAGGTATTTTTTCGAGGTATTCCAGCTTAGTCCGCAGGGGTAGCGACGCATCTGTGGCCGACCTCAGGTAGGAAACTAATGTCATCTAGGGTTGATTACAGATGTCCATGGGGGGCAGTTATCATTAGGTGGACTTCATGCTGGAGTAGTAGACACTCCAATATTATAAAAAACGTCGTTGGTTCAATTTTTTTAAATTCACACATAAATATTCAAATTGTAAAAATTAAATCAATAAAGTAAAGAAATAATAGAGATAAAATCTATAATTTCCTTTCACTCTTCATTTTTCTCGGAACTCTTACATAATTTGCACTTCCCTTCAATCACACTTCATTCGCAATCGTGAACAGGATAAATCATCGTAAAAACATCGTATAATCCTGAGGTACTCGATACCATCCCTCAACTCCGATTCCAACAATAAAATTACTGGCGAAATACTCTACCTCACTGATAAAGTGATTTTGTATGAAAAGCGTGCGACATTTGAGGTTATAGATAGTTATAGTAACTACTAATAACTTACTAATCATAGTGACGATTGGTTAGGCTTTTATAAATTTTAACCCACCCATACCGTGTAAAAGTGGAGGTTAAATTCGATTCGGTTCGATCTCTGATTCGGCTGGTACATGGTTTTAATTTTAGGTGCGCCCCTAAGAATTTTCAAAATTATTAAAGCTTGTAAAAATAAGACTAAATTTTTTAAAGTTCCTGTCCATTGGCTAGAAAATTGAAGAAAACATCGTGTAGAAATCTAGAGATGTATATATGACGTAGACGTTCAAGGGTCATAGTGGTAAAAGATCCTCAAAAGTGAGTGATGTCGACCAATTCGCACTTGGCTAGCGTTGTATTATAGTCTAAAACATTACATCAGCTGAATGAACTCCATGCTCGATTACTTGTCGAATCAAGAACAAAGCTCGCCCAAGAAAATGCCAAAAACGAAATCCGCAAAACACAATCACAGCGCCTCAATTATGTGTAACGTCGCAGAATCTTTCTTTGGGATCAAATACAAAAGATTTTTGTGTGTAACAAAGGGTTTTTTGAAAATTATTTCCTACGTACGCTAATGATACAAATACAATGTACCAATTGGCCCCGATTATGGGTGAATGAGGAAAATTCCGACAATATTCTTGTGTGTTGTGAATTTGATTTTCCATTCTGTGAAATTTTATTGTATACATTTTCTAATTCAATTTCTAGTTTAATTTTAGTTTACTTATCGTTGTATTTTTATTGTTATTTTGTTATAAAAGTAAACGAAGTTAATTTATTTACAATTATAGTTACTATATATATGAAATTGTATGTAATAAAATAAACTATAAACTAAAAAAGGACTTATTTACAAAATATACAAGAAAACTATAAATAAAATAAGCCATCTAAAATTGCCGTGTGAGGCATGGTTCCCAAAACGCTGGCGGCGTTTCCTTGCTGCACGGCAAGACTCAATCTTTGTGCAAAATAGCCGCCAGCTTTTTGGTCACCGGAAGCAGTGACAAGTTTGGTCGACATATCTGACATGAATTTTTTCATGTCAGATGACCATGGACCCATTGTCTCTATAGCAAGCGCCGCAAATAAGTAATTGTCTAATAAATTACTATATTTACGACGCTTGATAGCCTGGGCATGGTCGGCTGCGGCACCCGCTTTCACTGAAGTATAAGCTAGGTGAGAGGGGGCTAAAGTATCAACGCATGTTTCGTCCCATATCAAGGGTCGTCCGAGACTCCATGGAACTAGAGTGATTCCTTCAGGTCTCTTGCCATCGTCTCTAAAAAGACCTGGGGGTTCTAAAGTCGCTGGTATAGAGACGGTAGCAAGAGCCCGACGAATCAAACTGTTCAGAGTCCCGTGACGATATAGCCTGCCGGCACTCCTGATACAGGACAAGCCATGTCGACCCAACGTGTCCACCTCCTGCCCACACGGACAAAAATGAGACTCGCAAATCTTGGCACCGAGCCGGAGACCTATAGAAATGCGCAACGTTATAGGATCCAGCACGGTGCCAATATTGTTGGAAGGGAGCGCGTGTAGCCAATGTCCTGATTCACTTTGGGCAACAGCTAATAAACGGGCCCTATCAGAGTTGTCAGAACATCGTTCCAGAAGACAGGCAAAAACAGATTTAAGAGCTGGTGTGTACCAAACGGATTGCTTGGTTTTATCTGACATAGATATATCCTCAGCCGGAAAGCAACCACTCCAGGCCTCCTCAGCCTCTGGCATGTACGTCACCCGAACATCATCCAAATTAGAGTTTAATATATCGGAGATGAGGGCGATCGTACTATGACAAGAGGCCAAGAAAGCCGGAAGCGCCAAACTTTCCGTGGTGCGGACACCTATGCCACCAAACCTAACCGGAAGAGTTGCCTGCATCCAGGATCTTCTTATATATATATTTATAAGATATATTTTCTTAAGTTTTTAAATCTGTTTAATATTGAATAAAATGTTATAAATATAATTATTAAGATACCCCGACCACTAAATAATATAGCTGTATGATACCACTATTTTCGCTTTGACTCGGAGGCACTACCGCTAACCTATTTCTGCCTAATAACATTAATGTTAAGTGCTGCTGTGTTCGGGTTTGAAGGATGTGGAGACATACTTGTCCGAGGCATTCCAGCTTAACCCTCAGGGGTATCGGCGCTTGTTAGTCGTACCACTGGTAGGAATCTTATTTAACGAGTAGGTACCTATTTGGGATTCATTGCAGACGTCCATGGATGGAAGTAGCCGTCAGATGGACTGCATGCTCAGTTGACACTTATAAAAAAATAATCTTTAAGTCATAGATTAGTAAAGATTACTCACGCCTAACAAGAAAATGTGCCCAGTTTTGAGAATTGAAATAGTTGCGTAAAAAAGTTTATATCACGGCGTGCGTAAATGGACGTTTTACGCACGCTTCGCGTGCGCAAAACCCCCATTTCCGACCCCGTAATATAAAATTTTATACAACACGCGGACGAAAAATGTTTTTCTGACTCGTGTGATTGCAGTCCTCGCCTGCGGCTCGGCCTGCAAACTCACACTTGTCAGAAAAAAATTTTTCGTCCTCGTATTGTAATGTACTATTTGCCACGTCTCCGTGCTAAAATGTCCCTAAAATATTTGAAATAATTATTTATTTTTTACGTAAATTACGTAATTATTACGTAAATTAGTTATTTATTCGTAATTTTTCTCTAAAAATGATTTTATTTGTCAAGGATTCAAAAAAAGAACTTACTAAAATAAGCCATTTGTGGCTTGATTCAATTTCAAGGCGGCGAAGTATTTTTTACTAATCTATGCTTCAAGTAAATACATTCAATTCTTCTTTACGTTACACTCTTGTCAAAGCAGTCGTGGTCATTGTTTGGTTCTAGTGGCACGCTTAATAATACGACTCGCCACTCGTTTCTTGTCGCAGCCTTCCTGGTACATTCATGTAGCGGGCATTCACTACATTAAATTAATTTTCATTTATTATGCATTGTTATTGACACAATTTCCTCAAATGGATTACAAACTATTCTTTCCCGAAAACCATTTAACTTTAATCAATAGAATTAACCGATTGAAATTTGCATAAGAAACGGCGATTAGGGCTTTCGCCGTTAACGTTAAACGAATTATGCAAATTTAACCAAGATATTAAGCTTCATTCTATTTCGAGTCGTTAGTACGGTAAATAAACTCAAATTTGAATTTATGGCGCAAATTAAGGCCAGTGCCAGGCCAAGTGTGCCAGAGGTCGCGGGTTCTGTTCCTGTGCTGCAAAGTTAGTAGACTTTTAACCGACTTTGATAATGAACGTTTCATGTTCCATGTATCTACTTTTAAGTCGATAGATAATCATATTATTATAGCGAGCTCTGAGACAATCAACATTTGGTATAAATAAGAAAAAATATATTTTTGAATATGGAAGAAGTCTAAGCAGTTCGACTACAGCGGCACCACCGTCACACTTATTTCTATCTCACCCTCCTCCTTGCGTCAATGTGCTCTATGCTGAGGGTCGTGACACCCTCCTGATTTTCTATTTAACATTTCTATCTTATATGTGTTTAAAAATTCCTGTGTTCTGGTTTTAAGGTAAGGTAAGGTTGTAGCCTAATTACAAAATTGTTAACATCTTCCAAAATCCCAATAGTAGATACTAAACATTTTTACCTCTTTTAAAGTACTTCAATGTTTCTATTTCCCTTTAAAAAGGGGAGAATATGTATAATAGTTGGCAACACTCTTCACTGACTCCAAGTGCACGCCTAATCATAAATTTTGGTTAGCATAAAAGTTCGCAGCTTGAAAAGATTCCATTAAACGGATTAAAACCCACGTTTTTCTTTGAAACGAATGTTTTTCAACGAAGATGAAAGCTCACAAAAGCTGAGGACTTCGAGAGGGATTGCGTTAGCTAATTAACCTAATTGGAAATGGCCCACATAACTGTAGTGTTGAGATGGATTTAGGTTGCTAAGTAGTTAACATAAAAATTTGCCTCCATGTAAAAAGAAATTGTGGGTGGCTTTTAGATTTAGTAGATTTTCAGCAATTACAGAAGGTGTGAGATTAATTATTGATAACGGGCGCTAGACGGAATGAATGAATCCCACAATGCTACACCTGTTTCTGCCTGATAACAGCAGTGTCAAGCGCTGCTGTGTTCTGGATTGAAGGGTGTGGTAAGGAGGATATACTTATCCGTGGCATTCCAACTTAGTCCTCTCTGGGTAGCAACAGGGTATGAAAGTGGTAGAACCCTTTGTGGTTCGACTCCTGCGACACCATCGCTACGCGTATTTCTGCCTGATAACAGCAGTGTCAAGCGCTGCTGTGTTCTGTATTGAAGGGTGAGGTAAGACATACTTTACAGAGGCGTTCCAGCTTAGCCATCAGGGGTAGCGGTGCATCTATGACCGACCTCAGGTAGGAATGTCTAATTTTATTTTGGGTTGATTACAGATGTTCATAAGCAGCAGTAGTCAACTACCATCAGGTGGAATGCATGCTCGTCAGCTACTCCTTATTATTAAAAACGCATCTGTGACCGACCTCAGGTAGAAATCTAATCTCATCTAGAGTTTATTACAGATGTCAATGGGCGGCAATAGCCCCTTACCACCAGTTAAACTGCATGGTCATTTGCCACTCATATATTATAACTCGTCAAATCGCACATAATATGGCAGTATATTCACAAGCCACCCACGTTAACGATAATCCATCAATACTTATTAATTACGTTTCAATGGTAATTAATTAAAAGCACCATTTCGAAAAATACGTGTGTTAATGGACAAAATGGATGAAAAGGAATGAAATATTTATCAATTAAGAGCTATTTTATTTTGTTCAAGTATTACTTCTGGTATATCAAAATATGTAATGATGTTAATTAAATGTTGTTAATTCGGATTGACATTATAGTGATTGTGTCAAATAGGGCGAGGTCGAGAGTTTGATTCCCAGTGTAAAAATATTTCACATAAGAATAATGATGATATATTTTTTATCCGACCTAGACACAACATTCCAATCGTATTAAAAATGTTCTCGAAATAGCATTCGTCCATGAACATTTGTGATTAACACCAGATAATGTAAAATGAGTATCCTGCCTGAAGTATGTCACAACAGCATTGTTACTTCTAAGGACTAATCTGGAACTCCTCGAATAAATATGTCTTCTTTACCACACACACGGAACACAGCAGCACTAAACACTTGTTCCTAGGCACAAAAAGGTATGGCGGTGGTACCTCCGTAATCACAAAGGGTTCTACCACCTTCAAACTTCAATATCAGTTGATAAAAATGCTCCTTAAAGTTCTTAACAAATACTGGACAATAAAAGAAATTAAATGGCGAAAAGTTTTATCTCTGTCTGAATACACTTCGCAATCATTTATCATTTTTATTGCAAAATAATTCTTTTCGTGAACAAGATAGGTAAAGAAAAATTGCCATTAGGGCATAAAAAAATATTTGGAATGTTTAGAATTTATAACGGAATTTTAGCTACAAAACAAGCCTTCTATTACGCGAAGAGCTACAATTTTTTAGACATAGCGCAGTATTTTTTTAAGTATAGAAAACGAACATGTAGTACATGAAAGTAAGTGGCTTCTGTCACCCATGGACATGTAGCATACATTAGTTTGGATGTCCCTTAGGACTAAGTTGGAATGCCTCCGATAAGTGCGCTTCCCTGACACTCCCTTCAAGCAACACAGCAGCATTGAACACTCAGGTGTTATTAGGCACAAAAACAGCGTGACGGTGCTGCCTTTGGAGTCGAATCACAAAGGGTTCTACCACTTTCAAATCTTCTTCAAAACAAAACTTCTTTGCCTATACTTAGAATTAAGATGTGAATATTTTCAAATTCAAATTCAGTTTTCGGATCCATATCCGTCACATATTGTAAGCTCTGGTGTAAGCTCACCTGATCCGATATTCCGGTTTCAATATTCTAAACTTGATAGAATTCACAAAATTCAGCTGAAAATATTTCACAAAGCACTTTTTGCGCTACTGTGACCTGGATACGGATTTATAGTTAAAAATATTTTACGTATTTTTTTTTTCAGATTGGAGTTGTAACTCAATTTGGCGACGCTTGCCACGGTGTATGGTTATGAACCTTTAGAAATGTCGTCGCCAATACCCTTTGACGTATGAGTCTGGTGATTTTTTACATCTATTTTTGTCTTATATCAATAGTGTGTCTATCTTTTTGCAAGTGGGTCGAAGGGTGATAAAAAAGAGACGCTAACACGAGAGATTGCAACTTAGTCGTTGGGGATAGCGATGTATTTTTATCTGTCTTAGGTAGGTACCCAAGCCTTATCATCTTAAACTCATTATTGTCTCATTGCTGGGCACGGGTCTTCTCTCAGGATTAGAAGGATTAGGCATAGTCTATACGTACCTTTAAGAATTTATTTTTCTTTTTTTTGATATCTCACGTAAGCAGGATTCCTCACGTTTTCCTACATCGTTTAAGCAAGTGGCAATTAATTTCTAATATGCACGTAACTTTGAAAAATCAGAGGTACGTGCCTGGGATTTGAACCTCGGACCTTTCGATCAAGAGGCCGAGTTTCTGAACCACTAGGTTATCATTGCTTATATAGGAAGCTAAGCCTATTTATTATAAGTTGCGGACGAGCGTACAGTCCACCTGATGATAAGTGGCTACTACCGCCCATGGACATCTGTAATCAACCCCAGATAGGATTAGATATTCCTACCTGAGGTCGGCCACAGATGCGCCGCTACCCCTGAGGACTAAGCAGGAACGCCTCGGAAAAATCTGTCGCCCTTACCACACCTTTCAAACCGGAACACAGCAGCACCTAACACTGCTGTTATTAGGTAGAAATAGGTGTGGCGGTGGTGCCGCCGGAGTCGAACCACAAAGGGTTCTACCTATCTTCAAAATTGGTGTACTGAGGTAAAACCTCTAGTGGATAAGTAAGCGTAAGCCCTACTCTGTTCTGGTTCAAATGGAAGGTGGAAAAAGACATGCTTACCTTAGTTTGTGTGGATACCAAAAACATTTTTTAGTATCGATACGCGCGCTAAAGTATTATTCCATTTCTATGCTTCTCTATAGGCATATTTATAACTCTATGGTCCACGTGTTATGTTGTTTGCATGGTATCAAACGTTATAGAAAATGTTTTATTTTTTTGTGACAAAAATCAGTAACAATAAAGTTACTGATTTGTATTGATTAATGCGTTTTACAATTCATGTATTTGGTTACAAGTATTGAAATTGTTCAAACTTTTGATCAAAATAAATTAATTTGTAAGAGTGTTTTTTTACAATAAAAAGTTTTAATAAAAATTATGTATGTAATTCAGACGCTTCTTTCGCTCTTTATGTGAGGAAGAAATATTCATACACATTATTTTTCTAAAGTCAAACAATCGCACGCTTATATATATATAATATAACTTATAATAACATAACATATGGCATGGCAGTGATAGCCTAGTGGTTAAGAAACGCGGCCTCTCGATCGAGGGGTCCGAGGTTCAAATCCCAGGCCTCAGACCTCAGACCTCTGATTTTCAAATTCATGTGCGTATTAGAAATTAATTATCACTTACTTAAACGGTGAAGGAAAACATCGTGAGGAAACCTGCATACCTGAGAGATTAATAAAAAAAAAACTTAAAGGTATGTGAAGTCTACCAATACGCACTTGGCCAGCGCGGTGGACTATGGCCTAATCCTTCTCATTCTGAGAGGAGACCCGTGCCCAGCAGTGGGACAGTAATGGGTTGATGATGATGATGATGAACATAACATATAGGCAAATTATAATAACATGACAAATATAATAGTAAGGTTAGGGTAATATTGAAGCTTTGAATAAAACCATCGACGACTTCTATCGTGAGCGTGATCAAAAGTTAAATTATATTTAAAACTAATAACAAATTTGTTAAATATCTACACAAACGTTTCGTCTCAACTATTTACGACTTACAAATGCCTATTTTATTGTACGATTTATTCACGTTTCCAAATGGGGCGCGAATCAAAGCTCGCTTCGTCTTGGGACAATCTTTTCTAAGATGGCGGCGATGCAAGAAAACTGTGCTGATTACTGCTATAAAGCGGCGTTTTGACTGTTCGTTGCTTGTTTATAGAGTCAACAAGTGAAATCTGAAGGTATTTAAGTGGAATTTTTGGCAAATGTCTTTACGTATACGTGCATTAATTTGTACGGTCTCTTCGCATTCAAACAAATATTATCCAAATTATTTTTGTCAAAATATAATTATTAAAATATGTCTTAGCTATAAAATATTATTGTGCACGAAAGATTCGAATTATGAAAGGTTCTATCCATTTAATTCTATAATAGTTAACCTTAAAAGCTGTCTTTGAAAGAATGAAAGAAAATCTTTCTTCGGTTAATTGCGGCACACAGACAAGAAAAAAGATCACACAAGAAAAAGTCAATGGAAAAGTTATACTAAATTATTAGAATAATGACAATAATACACTGTTGCGAAAAAACTGTTATTTTCTGTAAAATACTGTTATTTTCATCGTAAACACAGCTTTACCGTAGTACAAGCGTTGGAACATAAGAACTGTGGAGCGATCGTTGATTGCAGCGCAACTTGCATGCGGCTGTCGGGAATTCTGTAAGCTGTAAGTATTGCAGTTACTGCGAGCGCTTGTGATGAAAGCTCTTTACCGCTTTAGGGTCTGCTCACATTGCCGTTTTTGTTCGAATTAATCTTCAGTTTTAAACGTTCTTTAAATTTTGCGTTGTTTTTTATTTCTCTATGGAAATCTATTGCAGTTTCAAATATTATAACACATACTTTGTATTTTGTATTGTGTATGAATATGAATACGAAAAATGTTAGACTCGGAACAGAAATCTAAATCATTCGGATAGGTATTTAACTAGCAGGAAAAAAATATGCGACAAAAGGACAATAAAAAAGTTATAATAATTATTATTAGAATAGATAGATAGATAGATAGATAGAATACTCTTTATTGCACACTTACAGTTGAATTTAAATAATAGCAGAATACATACACAGGTCAAACAGTATGCAATAGGCGGTCTTATCGCTAAGTAGCGATTTCTTCCAGACAACCTATGCATGAAAAAGAAAAGAGAGACAAGCGGAGGAAGAAGGTTAGTGTGCGCGAAGTTAGAGAAGGAATAGGTTATGAAGGACAGGATACATGTAGTACATTAGTGTTAAAACAATAATATGTGAAACAATTAAATACAAGCAACAGAAAATGATAAAAAAGCACACATAGAAAACTGTGACAAAGTACATATGAAAACGACGAAAACAAGGTGGAAATCATAATTTAGAATAATATTTAAAGAGCTGGTTTTTAAATGAAATGAATAATGACAGAATAACATACACTATTGCGAAAAAACTGTTTTTATTCTCATTGTAAACGCAGCTTTACCGTAGTACAAGTGTTGGAACATAAGAACTGTGGAGCGATCGTTGATTGCAGCGCAACTTGCATGCGGCTGTCGGGAATTCTGTAAGCTGTAAGTATTGCAGTTACTGCGAGCGCTTGTGATGAAAGCTTTTTAGCGCTTTAAGGTCTTTGCTCACTGTGGGCGTTTTATTCGAAGGTAATGTTCAGTTTCATAACTACCTTCTTTAAAGCTTTTTAAAGATTGAGTTTTTATTAATTAATTCAAGTCTATTGCAATGTTAACATGATTAAGTATCGATAATTTCTGTAATGGAATCTATGCATACCCATAGATATAAAGAAACACCCTAGACAGAATGGAATCCAAATTATTTTTTACCCATTTACCTATCTGGGAATTGAACATGGAACTCTCCACATTATCATATGCTGACTAAAACACGCGTTGTTGAAAATATGTTGTCGTTGTGTTGTCTTTATCAAAATGTTTTATTATGAAATTGTAAACATAACATTCCTCAAGTCGTTGTAATTGTAAAAAATGCCTAAAATTCGTAAAGGTATTTTGTTTCTAAGATATGGTCGCGAGGTCATTACCAGCTTTCTGACATAAAAATCCGACTATTTGAATTTTGAATTTATTATTTCTTAAAAAAGTAAAAAGGTCTGTTTGAATAGGCTTTAATTAGGTTCTGGTGTAGTCATGAGAAGTTTAGGGTATTGTTTATTCAGGCCGGTCTTACAATTCGCAATTAAAAACAATATAAAGGAAAAGTCATTATTAAATGTGTAAATAGAAATAAACGAGTATAACTATTGTACATAACATTTGAATAATTAAAGTTTCCGTCCCTAAGGACTGAAACTTTAATAAGGGCCTAAGCCCTTGTCCTTAGGGCGCGTTAAAAGAATGCATTTTTACATAATAAAATTGTAATTATGTTATTACACACAATTTGATAAGGGAGGGACACGTGAAGCATTCCAAATTAGCCATCAGCTATAGCAACATCTGTGGCCGAATAGGTAGGTTTTGAAGGTGGTAAAATTCTTTGTGGTTAGGCTCCAGAGCATACTCTTTTTTTTTGTTTTCGAGGGGGAAACCTTCAAAAGGTACCCGACCACGTGGGAGAGACGCCGGGTTATGTGGGATTTTTACCGCACTAAAACCCCCCCGGTGGCCGTCCTCAGCGCTTGGTGGAGAACTCCGGGATCTCCAATGGAACACAACCGGAGTCCGAGCGCGATGCCCCGGTCGGGCTCTGCCGGGGGGAGCACTTTACGCTCCTCTCCACACCTGGTGTTTACGACGGCATGCGACCACACATGCCGCCGTTCTTCCCGGGGTTGCTCTCCGGACGGTTCAAGCTCCCACTTTTGCCGCCGGCAACCCCGGAAGCCCCCTTTTAGTCGCCTCTTACGACAGGCAGGGGATACCGTAGCCCTATTCTAGTCCCGGAACTACAGGGACACCAGAGCACACTCCTACACCTATTTTTGTTTTATAGCAGCAGTGTTCAGCGTTGATGTGTTCGGGTTTGACGGGTGTGATAAGGAAGGACATATCAGGGGAGTTCCAACTGAATCCTTTAGGTTAGCAATGGATTTGTAAGCGACATCAGGTAAGATTATAATCATATCTCATATCTGGGTTTAATGATGTCATGGTTGGAACTACATGCTCGTTAACTACTTTAATATGCAATCTTAATCTACTTTACTACTTACTATATAGTCCTGCAGGTATTAAATATAAATAAGTATTTATAATGTGACAAGTAACTTCAATGTGACAAAGTGATAATTTAATATTAGTTTGAACTGTCACTTTGGTGCCAATTCCATCTATAAAGAATGTAGAGTAAAAGAAAAATCATTGCTTTACCGCTATCAAATATAATTGTGTCACGTCTGTAGAGACGTAGAGACAATTGTAGAGCAGATTGCACAAATTGCAACCGTTCCCGAGTGGCTCTTAAGATATCGACATTGCAGATGTAATATGACGGTTGCCGGTATTGCACGAAATCTTACGAATTCTTACGAAAATGCAGAACTTCACGCTAAAAATTTAAATTTTCTCTCAAAAAAAACCTAAGTATGTGTAACTATTTTCACGGGTACCTATTACATTACTTAGTTTATCATAAATAACAGATTTAAGCAATTTTCTTAACTTTTCTTAACCGAAATCTGCATATATAACAAAGAAATTAATTTAAACAAATTAATGAAGCCGATGTCTAAGTTAGAATGTAATTATGAAACATCTAAGTGTAGTGTTAGATGCAAGACATTGTTCCGGAAACTTAATTGCTACTTAGAAACAGGATGACGTAATTTGAACAATTCTATATCAATTTCTAGTGTAATTAGTGTCGTGACACTGTCTATGTCTCTACTGTACTTGTAATTACTTTTATATAAATCAAATTGTAATGTAATGAACTCAACTTTTATGCTCCTTTTTAATATAAATAAAAGTATTTTTGCATGTAACGAGTAAAAGTAATATTTATAGCGTAGGTAATTGCTGCCAGTTGTTTATTATTTATAGTTCATTTATATTAAAAAGTAACATAAAAGTTGAGCGATATAAATGAAGCGGAACATTGCTTCGAAGAACCACCCACCTTTTACGCGCGATCAATGGGTGAGCGGACCTAACTTCGAAAAAAGCGTGTCTAGGATTCAAACCTAGGACCCCTCGAGAGGCCGAGTTTCAACCACATATCTATCACTGCCGTAGAACTGTGCCGGATGAACAGAAAAGTCGAAGGAAAGAAGTAAAGCTTCTATTTCAACATCAAATTATTACACTTATTACTTGTAATGTACAAAATAGGTACATCGTTTAGCAAACTCGTGAGGTAACAAACAATACCATTATGTGAAACGAGGCAATTATGTTACCGTTGGAGACATCTTCAAACGATTGCACAAATTGCATTCGCTCTGTAAGTGGCACTTAGCCTTGCTGTTTCAGACTACCTATAGGAATATTTATTATGTCACCACCAACAACCTATTATTATCCCATTGTTGAACTTTTGCATACAATTGAAGTAAGTTTTATGGTGGTAGAACCCTTTGTGGTTCGACTCCGACGGCACCACCGCCATACTTATGTCTGCCTCATAACAGCAGTGTTAAGCGCTGCTGTGTTCTGGTTTGAAGGGTGTGGTAAGGGGTAGTGGAGGACTAAGCTGCAATAGTCTCGGTTTTTCACATCATTAAGTACAATAAATAAGTGGTAGAACCAATATGATTGAAACTGATAAGTAGGTACTTACTGCTTGGTCCCTGTAGTGCCGGGACCTGAATAGGGCTACGGTATCTCCTGCCTGTCGTAAGAGGCGAATAAAAGGGGCTTCCGGGGTTGCGGGTCGTAAGAGTGGGAGCTCGAACCGTCCGGACAGCGACCCCGGGAAGGACGGCGGTATGTGTGGGGGCATACCATTGTGCACACCTGACGGTGTGGCGAGCGTCACGCTCACCTGGGAGGAGCCCGATGGGGCAACGCGCTAAGAGGACTCCGGTTGCGGCCGGAGTCCTCTACGCAGCGCAGAGGGCGGCCACCGGAGGGTACCTTTTGAAGGTTTCCCCCTCGTAACCAAAAAAAAAAAAAAACGGTACTTACTGCTTATCCACGCCTTTTTCAAGCGTGAAGCAATTCTTGCACTTCGATGAAAGGTTGAGGAAGCCGGCTGACTTACGTATAACGCCATCATCTTACTGTGCAGGTGTGACAAGGTATTTGATATCAGGTTTAGGTAAAATCCCTGTTCTATACGGAATTCCTAACATAAATTCACACGTGAACTGCATGCAATCATGCATTATAAATCAATCCTATTTAAATAAATTTATCAATATCGCAATTTCTATTTCACGAAAAATACATGTACCTACATTAAAATGACCATCAATGACGTTTCATAGACCAATGACCATTTAAATGTTATACCTGACATTTACCAATATTGCACTCAAACTGAAATATGTTCAATGAAATTTATTTTTATCAGTAACAAATTAATTACGTCATATAAATCAAAACTTGCTACGTCATTATATTTTATACAGGCAAAAATACATGTAGGTATACCTACATCGTCCATGAAAACCATCAATGACCTTTCATTGCCTCCAATTAAATACACATTTAAACATCAAAGCTTTTATTATTCTATAATTGTGGATAATTTATTCATTTAATTCACAAAGCATGACAAGTTTATGAGGTAAATTAATTTAAACTGCATAATTTGTTTATCATAATTATAACAATATAATTTTTTTGTTATTAAAATCATAATCACCCAAATTAATTAAGACACACATTTATTTACGTCACAGAAATAAAACTGCCGTGGATGCCAACTTTAATTTGATGTCATAGATTAGTAAAGATACTTCGCCGCCTTGAAATTGAATGAAGCCACAAACGGCTTATTTTAGTATGTTCTTTTTTTGAATCCTTGACAAATAAAAACATTTTAGAGAAAATTTACGAATAAATAACTAATTTACGTAATAATTACGTAATTTACGTAAGAAATAAATAATTTACGTAAGAAATAAATAATTATTTCAAATATTTTAGGGATATTTTAGCACCGAGACGTGGCTAAGCTTTTTTACGCAACTATTTCAATTCTCAAAACTGGGTACATTTTCTTGTTAGGAGTGAGTAATCTTTACTAATGTATGTATGATATTATGTTATGTTAATTTTATTTATGTACGAGCTGTGCCCCGCATTTAAAATTGTCAGATATCAAGGGTTTATTATCCTAAGATATCATGGGTTTTCGATGATTAGGGAAACAAACTGACAGACGGACAGACAATTATATTTTTTTTATTTTTTGTATTTGTCTTAGTGTCCAAGAATTACCTACGAGACGCACGTACAACGCGGCGGGTGTTGGATGGGTGACCGCCGGTAGCCTAATTTCATCCACGCTCCCGTCTTTCGGAGGGGCCTCGAACTCGGTTGTTATCCTGGGTTAACATTCATTAACTTTTGTCAAAGGATTTTTGGTCTCCCATAGTATCTACCTAACTTTCTCTACTATCCGAATTAGATCAGGGTGAAGTTAAACGCGTTTTTACTTATCGTAAAATTGAACTACAAATGGTTTGTTATAAGGGCTTTTGTAACCTTCATACGAATTTATGGTTGGTCGTATTTAAAAGTAGAGTTCTAATTCTTCAAAAAATGTGGAACGCTTCACGATTTTGCGTGTCATCCTTGCGCAGGGGCCATGCTAATCTTCTCTGTATCGTTCCAATTTTAGTATATGTACTGCCGAAGCAAGTACACTTGGTAAGGAATGAATTCTGTATATATAGTTTCAAAACATAAAAATTTCAATACCGTGTTTATGGTTTCTCGTAATTATTTTCTATTTTACTGAGATATTTTATAAAACAAAATTGTATATAAATAAAACTATCTATATAAAGTATAATAACGGTATTGTTGTATATTTATAGACCTTTATTAATTTGTTATTGATAAAAATAAATATAATGGGACAATTTTCAGTACAGCGACATCTAGTGTGCAATGGTTGTAAGTGTCTGGTATAACATTTCCTTGATATTGTTATTTTTTTCACTTTTGTTAATTGTTTAAGTAATTTAAATATTGTAATAATATTTTTTATGCTCGATAAAGTAGTCATATTTTTATAAAAGAGGAAATTGTGTACTTTTTCACTAACCTTAAAGTAGTAACCACGCCATCTAGCGTACTTTTGGTTAACTATTATAACGCCTCAGGATTGTGTGGTCTGTATAGAAGTACACGCTCAGTCCAATAGATGGCAGTAGTAGTACGATGATATTTCTGACTTAATACTGTAATAACTTTAATTAAATTTTAATTTAAATATTTGTGTCTTCATTACCTAAAGTTGTTGAAATAATATTTTAGTGCCGAGTCCAATTAATGAATAATCACAATAATTAAATACAAAGTATTTTTCTTCTATGGCTTAGGAAACATCGCCATCTATCGGGATTTGTACTAACTATTACGACATCGTACATAATGAGGAATGAATTGCTAGAGGTACACTTATTTTACGATAGATGGCAGTAGTAGTATCGAAACTGCTAAGATTTTCATAGAGTAATTTTTTAATTAGTTCGGATGGCGCTTTTTATGTAGTTTTATTATTTCGAATGTCGATTTTAGGCTGAAAAATCCAATATTTTCCCAACTAAATACCGACTTTTGACAAATTTCCTTTATACTACATTATCTAGTATGGAGATATTTGTTATGTTTCTTTACTCTGGTCGGCAAAACGTTAGATGGATTGAATATTCATTAAATACTAGTATTACCGACCTTAGATCACAATTTGACAATATCTAGATATAATCTAGGGACAAAATAGATGGATTGATATTAATAACGGGTGTTAGGAAGATTCACTTGCGTTAGTAAAACTTATCACAGTTTAATAATATTTAATAATATTGGAACTCACACTGAAAATAAAATGATCATACAAAAAGACCGAGATCGTGAGAATCCATACACAGAATAAAAATCTAAAATAAGATCTACCTCGCCAGGAAACGAATGTGAACCCTCAGTAGTAGGGATTCACCGGTTCTGGGGCACCGATTTTCCCCCCCTCCCCTCTCTATTCACCGGTTGTGGGGCACCGACTTTTCCCCCTCGCTTCCCCGTCCCCCCGCTGCCCTGTTTGCCACGATCGAGGGGCGAGCCCGGCTAAAAAAAAAAAAAAAAAAAAAAAAAAAAGTTTGGTGTCAAAATGGGGGTTTCCGACCACGCCCGATCGATTGCACGCATTTATTTTACGCTATCTCCTTTGCTTACGAAGTTAGCTTTTATGAATAACGACCTCTAATTCATTATCTAATCACCTCCTTATCTCATTAAGCTCGCTATGTCCATATAACAATACGGACCTTACTTATCTAATCACCACTCGCTGTCCTCACAACATAATAGGGTCATTATCACTGTGTCGTTAATGATGGGGGTATGCGCATGGTAATGCAATAAAAAAAACTTCGTATTGACATTGTTTATTATTTCCAAAACAACCTTTTGAACAATTGCGATACTACAATATCGTTTATCAATTTATCCTCACAAAACAGGCTTAAAAAATCTCTGAGTGTATTTCCATAATACATGTAATGCAAGTATGTAAGACTATATTCTCCACAAACTGAAGCCCAATCAAGTTGTATTCTATATCTATTAAAATCCCAATGTTTTGCGTTCCTTCTGAAAAAGGCTTTGTGATGGCCTGTTGGTGGTCGACCGTATGAATCAAAATACCCACCGATGCCATTTCTGTCTATGTACATGCCTACCCAGTGAGAGCCTGGTTCACTGTCAGGGTCCAAATTACTTATCAAGTACATTGGAGTCTTAACGTATAGCGGTAATCGGTTTGCTGCATAGACATTGTTTTTCAAGCTACAATGAATTTTACTTAAATGCTTCTGAATCTCGATTGTATCCATTGTGCATGCCTACTTATCGATACCTCTGATAGGTACAATACACTATTTACAAATGCAGAGCAAAATTATCCAAACCTTATATTTAAAGGGACGCAATATGGTTTAACTCGAATGAAAGACTTCAAATAGGTATAATATATTACATTTATTAGGCTTTTACTTACATCTAAGTATATAAATTTATCTTAACTACTGTAGTCGACGGTTACATTTCGGTTCTTATCAATTTCAATAACGTTATCAAACTCTGCATACACTATACAATTAATAGTTTCGGTTAGAGTTGATTCAAACCGAACTTCTACCCTTACACTGCCATGCTTTATAAGATTCCAATGAGTCATGGAATTTGATGACAAATCAGGAGTTAGGTCAAACGCTAATAGGCAGTAACCTTTTGCATATTGCTCCCTAGATATTCCATTACCTTCATTTAGAAAATGTATACCAGTCCCCGAAAATAAAGTGTGATAGGCTGCAGTAAAAATATCATTCTCGAATGATGGTTGCAATGCTTTTGAAGGTATTTGTTGGCCATCAATATATAAACAAAATGTGTTCATAGCATAGTTTTCAAAATTGAATGGATTTTTAGTAAGACTTCCATTGAATGCTGTGTTGTTTACAAATCCAACTATACATCTTTTAGGTACTTGCCCCAGAAATTTTGCCATATTTTGCCTAATGGTATTGACACATTAGCTTGGGGTCATTACAAACTTAGATAACAACGGTGAAATATTGGTTTACTTGCAAATATGTTTAATGTAATTCTTTGAACTATATATTATCTTAATTGTGTTTATAAATGTGTATGTCTAGTTTATAATTGTTAGTTTGGTAATGTATTTCAATGTTTGTTCCTGTAAACCATTTCATGTATGTGTTCTAGTTTTAAGACAAATTATACTTGATTATTATAAATGTGTATTGTTCATTAAATTATGTTCATTGTTAAATAATACGTTGTGCAGTCAACTTGTTTTAAAAATGTTTCATTTCATTCATCCCTTTACTGCAATAGTTGCTGGTCCAAGTGGATGTGGAAAGTCACAATTCGTTACAAACTTCTTGAAATATGTAAAAGATATTTGTAGTACAAGTTTCGATCAAGTTACATGGTGTTTTGATGAAATGCAACCTTTATACAACTTGAAACTTGTTAATTACCATCAAGGTATGCCAGATCTTAGTATGTTTGATGGGAAAGGTCCCCAGCTTGTTATCATCGATGATCTTATGAGAGAATCGGATGGCCGCATCGTTGACATTTTTACAAAAGGAAGTCATCATAGAAATTTGAGTGTGTTTTATATAACTCAAAATTTGTTTCATCAAGGTAGAGGTCAGAGGGACATTTCCTTAAACTCGAGTTATATAATATATTTTAAAAATCCACGTGATAAAACACAGATTCGACACTTAGCGAGACAAGTATCACCTGAAAATACTAAATTCATGGAAGATTCTTATAAAGATGCAACGAAAGAACCTCATGGATATTTAATGATAGATTTAAAACAAAATACTAGTGATATATGTAGATTAAAAACAAAAATATTCCCTTCTGACTGTTACTGTACTGTATACTTACCTACAAAGGGGTTTAAATATGCAAAGCAACAAGAAATTTCCGTCATTTATTAATAATGTCTCGAACCTTGAAGACACATAAAAAGTTTTTAGAAGCTCTTCATATTCTTAAACCAAAATACCAAAAAGCACTCTTAAAATCCTGCAACGAACAAGAGATAAATTGTATTTGTGAATGTATCTATAACGTTTTACAAGGTAAAGTACAACTCCCAGAAAATGAGAAGAATAAATTAAAGAAATACAAACACTTACTTCGACAACTGGTGCGTAAAACTACAAACAAAGTCCGTAAAAATATTATAATTCAAAAAGGAGGATCATTTTTACCAATAATATTAGGTTCAGTTCTGAGTGCACTAGTAAATACCCTAACATGAACATGGAACACGCTAAGAAAATGTTACTTATAGATCCAGGTATAATAGAAAAAATTAATCAACAAACAATGTTAGACAGTCCCATGTCTAGACTGGATGCCGAAATGCAAAATATATTAAAAAGTAATATTGAAGATAGAGAAAAGTGTATTCTCTATTTACAAATTTTACAAAGGTACCTACACCATACTCAAGAAGACCGAAAACCTTATGAGTTACCTATTGTTACTTATTTTTCTGATGTTAATACTGGTGATACAGATAATATCAAAATGAAAATTGATAATAATAAACTGGAATTAGATACGAATAATAAATTTAATTTAAAGAAAGATTTTAGTGATATAAAACTACAGGAAGAAGCTAAGACTAATATAGTTGCTGAACAGACTCCAAAGCGAACAACAGTTGATATAAATGAACACGAAAAGGTTAACTCACCAACGTATACACCGAAACAAATATTGAGAGTGATACCTAAAACATATTTAAAGAAAGGTGAGCTGTTGCTAGGTCTCTTGTCTGATCACAAGGATAAAATTAATTGGGATGGCGAGGGTACTGTATTCATAGACAAAGTTAAAATTCCTGGAAGTAACATCATAGACTTGGTGAGTGATTTTATTAGACCAAGTAGAAAAATTGATCCAGTAGGATGGCAACAATTTGCAACTTTATTGAAAGATATCAATACACCAGTTACCTACCTTGGTAATACTAAAAGAACTGGCTTTATAACTCAGCTAATATTAGATGAGCATAAGAACTTTACACCTCGAAAAGATCCGAATTCAACACCAACTAGTACTGAAAGAGAAAAAGTAAAACCCAAGAAAAAATTAGTCTGGGAGAAATGGAGCCCTTATTAGAAATAAATAGTATTTATTATAACCCTTCTCATCCTGCTGCATTCGGTAGTATTAATAAATTAGCCAAAGCTATGAAAGGTAAAATGAAAAGAGAAGATGTAAAAGATTGGCTACGCTCACAAGAAACATACACATTACATAAACCTGTAACAAGAAGGTTTTCCCGTAACAAATACATACTGTCAAATTTCAATATTCTTTGGCAAGCGGATTTAAGTGATTTGAGAACATATTCTAAGTACAATGATGGATTTAACTTTATTCTTTGTGTAATTGATGTATTTAGCAAATATGCATTTGTAAGAGCTATGAAAAATAAAAATTCATTTAATATTAAAGAATGTTTTGAAAGTATTTTCATTGAAGCTAATGCAACACCCATACATATTCAGTCTGATAAGGGTACAGAATTTATTTCCAAAGATGTGCAAAGTTATTTAAAAAGTAAAAATATAAATTACTATACTACTAATAATCCCGATATTAAAGCAAGTATTGTTGAAAGATTTCAAAGAACCCTCAAAATGAAGATGTGGCGTTATTTTACACACAATAATACTTATAAATATATTGATGTTTTACAAGACTTGGTATATGCATATAATCATAGTTATCATTCAAGTATTAAAATGTGCCCCTGTGATGTTAACTCACATAATATTATGACTGTATGGAATAATTTATATGATAGAGATAAGAAACAAACAGAAGCAACAACACAATTACCTAACTTCCACATCGGTGACTATGTAAGAATAACCAAGTATAAGCATATATTTCAAAAAGGATATGAATCTAATTGGAGTGATGAAATATTTATTATATCCTCAATTATAGATCGGTCTCCATGGGTTGTATACACTTTGAAAGACTTACAAAATGAAACAATAAGTGGGACTTTCTATGAAAAGGAGTTACAAAAGGTATCTTATAATCCTACCTCAAGTTATAAAATAGATAAAATAATCAGTACGCGATATTCTGGTGTCAGAAAGCAAGTGTTGGTGAAGTGGAAAGGTTATCCAGATAAATTTAATAGCTGGGTGTTGGCCTCTGAATTAGAAAAAATATGATGAAAGAAAGTTTCTATTTAACATTGCTAAGTAACAGTTCTATGGAGTACTTTCCTGATAACAAAACAACGAAGTTTTCAACAAAATTACCAAAATCCTTAACGCTAGATGGGGAATGGTCAGTTGGAGTTGCCGAATTTCAATATCCATGTACCATGTTTACTGTACAAGAACATGAAAATATTATATATATTACAAAATCCATGACCATGCCAGGCGATCAAATACCATCCTTAGTATATTACAAGACTCATATTCCAGCGACGAATTATGACAACATAGATCATATTTTGGTAGCTTTAAATAATACAAAGGAAAATATAAAATTTCGTTATGATGAAGTATCAAAATTAGTTTGTGTTTCTGTTACCGATAAATCAATAAGATCAGTGAAGCTATCTCCTAAGCTGTCGTTTCAACTTGGGTTTGAACCTGACAGGAATCTCATTGAAAGAAACACAGGAAAGTGTCCTGCAAATTTACATTTAGGTCTACCATCACAATTATTTGTATATTGCGATATAGTTGAACCACAGATAGTAGGTGACGTCATGACTCCTTTACTAAGAATTATACCATTAGATCCAATGAAATATATTTATGGGGCGAATAAAATGCATGTTTTTTCACCTCCTCACTATTTACCAATCATGCGACGAGAATTTGACACTATTGAAATAGATATAAGGTCAACCACTGGTCAAAAGATACCATTTCAATTTGGAACTGTGTGTATCAAACTTCACTTTAAAAAACACAACAATGTTTTCTCATAATAATAATAATAATAATATGACTTGCCCCTACGAACATTATTATTCCCATCAAGCTGGTTCTGGTATTGGAGTAATATATAAAGGAGCCGCGTTTCAACGTGGTCATGGCATTGGCAGTTTTTTAGGAGGCTTGTTTAGATCAGTTTTACCTTTGCTTTCAAGGGGTGCTAGAGTTATAGGAAAAGAAGCACTAGGCGCTGGAGTTGGTATTTTGTCGGACTTAGTGAATGCACGACCCATGGAGGATTCAATAAAATCTCGCCTCAAGGACGCTAGTTCCAATTTAAAACGAAAAGTTGATGAAAAAATTGATAGAATAAACATGTCTGGATCGGGGTATATAACGAAGAGAAAGCGTCTTTCCTCACTCAGTGCACGCTCAGCTGCTAAAGTGAAAGCCATTAAAAAATTGGCAGTTTCTCGTGCCAACATAAAAGATATTTTTTCATAACTAATAAATTTAAGGAATTATGTCTTTCTTACATAGTCATTCTTGTGAATGTATAAAGTCTGAACTAGATTTATTTGCATTGCCATCAACACAAACAAGTATTGAAAATGGTATTTGGATTCATTACAAACCAATTTCGTCTCTTGCTGATGATGGACCAATAGAATTTCAAGTACCAGGATCTGGTGACGATTACCTAGATTTATCGCATACGTTAATACATATTAAAGCAAAGATAGTTAACCTAGATTCATCAAAAGTGAGCACACCCACAGTAATAGCACCAATAAATAACTGGTTACACTCACTATTCAGCCAGTTAGATGTATATTTAAATCAAAAACTTGTGTCACCACCTAATAATACATATGCTTACCGTGCTTATTTGGAAACTCTGCTGAACTACTCTCCTGCCGCAAAGAAATCTCATTTGACTTGTGGTCTTTGGTATGAAGATGCAGCTGGTCAAATGAACTCAACAGACAACACAAATCCTGGATTTCTGAAACGACAAAAACTAGCATCTGAAAGTAAAGAAATAGAAATGATTGGACATCTACATGGTGATATATTTAACCAAGAAAAGTTTTTAATTAATGGGGTTCAAATGAGTGTCAAATTAATTCGCTCAAGAGAATCGTTTAATCTGATGGGTTCTTCTACTGATATAAAATGTAAAGTATGCATTACGGATGCAACTCTTATTGTTCGTAGAGCACGAATAAATCCAACTGTACTCCTCGCACATCAAAAAGTCTTAGCCTCTACTACAGCAAAATATCCTATTACTCGAGCTGAAGTCAAAGTTTTAACTATACCATCAGGGGTTCAGGGAAAGACTCTTGACAACATTTTTCTGGGGCAAGTACCTAAAAGATGTATAGTTGGATTTGTAAACAACACAGCATTCAATGGAAGTCTTACTAAAAATCCATTCAATTTTGAAAACTATGCTATGAACACATTTTGTTTATATATTGATGGCCAACAAATACCTTCAAAAGCATTGCAACCATCATTCGAGAATGATATTTTTACTGCAGCCTATCACACTTTATTTTCGGGGACTGGTATACATTTTCTAAATGAAGGTAATGGAATATCTAGGGAGCAATATGCAAAAGGTTACTGCCTATTAGCGTTTGACCTAACTCCTGATTTGTCATCAAATTCCATGACTCATTGGAATCTTATAAAGCATGGCAGTGTAAGGGTAGAAGTTCGGTTTGAATCAACTCTAACCGAAACTATTAATTGTATAGTGTATGCAGAGTTTGATAACGTTATTGAAATTGATAAGAACCGAAATGTAACCGTCGACTACAGTAGTTAAGATAAATTTATATACTTAGATGTAAGTAAAAGCCTAATAAATGTAATATATTATACCTATTTGAAGTCTTTCATTCGAGTTAAACCATATTGCGTCCCTTTAAATATAAGGTTTGGATAATTTTGCTCTGCATTTGTAAATAGTGTATTGTACCTATCAGAGGTATCGATAAGTAGGCATGCACAATGGATACAATCGAGATTCAGAAGCATTTAAGTAAAATTCATTGTAGCTTGAAAAACAATGTCTATGCAGCAAACCGATTACCGCTATACGTTAAGACTCCAATGTACTTGATAAGTAATTTGGACCCTGACAGTGAACCAGGCTCTCACTGGGTAGGCATGTACATAGACAGAAATGGCATCGGTGGGTATTTTGATTCATACGGTCGACCACCAACAGGCCATCACAAAGCCTTTTTCAGAAGGAACGCAAAACATTGGGATTTTAATAGATATAGAATACAACTTGATTGGTCTTCAGTTTGTGGAGAATATAGTCTTACATACTTGCATTACATGTATTATGGAAATACACTCAGAGATTTTTTAAGCCTGTTTTGTGAGGATAAATTGATAAACGATATTGTAGTATCGCAATTGTTCAAAAGGTTGTTTTGGAAATAATAAACAATGTCAATACGAAGTTTTTTTTATTGCATTACCATGCGCATACCCCCATCATTAACGACACAGTGATAATGACCCTATTATGTTGTGAGGACAGCGAGTGGTGATTAGATAAGTAAGGTCCGTATTGTTATATGGACATAGCGAGCTTAATGAGATAAGGAGGTGATTAGATAATGAATTAGAGGTCGTTATTCATAAAAGCTAACTTCGTAAGCAAAGGAGATAGCGTAAAATAAATGCGTGCAATCGATCGGGCGTGGTCGGAAACCCCCATTTTGACACCAAACTTTTTTTTTTTTTTTTTTTTTTTTTTTTTTTTAGCCGGGCTCGCCCCTCGATCGTGGCAAACAGGGCAGCGGGGGGACGGGGAAGCGAGGGGGAAAAGTCGGTGCCCCACAACCGGTGAATAGAGAGGGGAGGGGGGAAAATCGGTGCCCCAGAACCGGTGAATCCCTACTACTACCCTCTGAACGCCTTTCCATACAGATATTTAGTCCCAATCATACAACCCACTAGTCTGTACATTTTTGTGTATTCTCAGTCCATACATTATTATGTATGATACGTTCCTAAGAATCCACTTATCATTGTTTACCGTTTTCGCCCGGTATAATGACTGTTTTATTTGCTCACATATCTTTCGAAGGAAATAAACAAAATCTCTGCTACATTTATGACTCTCGACGTTACCTCCTCGTAACATAAATAATATTACGGTTGATAGATATTTATACGTTTTTCATAAAGTAAGTATTCATTTCCAGTTAGAATGCAACATTAGTAGTTAAATGTTGCTGTGAGAAATAAAAACATAGAAAAATTTAAAATTGAAATTTAAGGTAATAAGTTTTGTCTAAAAACATTTTAGTAGGGTAAATCGGGCAATTGTGCCCCACCATTCGAAAAATTCAAATAATAAACAGTATCATTTTAAAAATCTTTATTAATGTGAATAGTCTTAATCTCTGAATCAATTTGCATAACAAAAACCAAAAAAAAAACTCTTAAATATAATTAAAGCAGCTGAGATCAACATTTATTTGAAATCTATGGTGGGGCACATTTCACGGATACATCAGTCATATATGCCCCACTAAAGCCTCTCATTTCCTAGTCTTTTTTCCCTTCCCTTTTCCTTTATTTTTGCCACCACACTTGTTGCAATCTTCATGGAACCAGCCAGAACACTGTAAACACTGAATCCAGTCAGTTTTCTTCTGTATTCAGTATGGTAGTAAGACTCGAGACATTCTACACAAGTTTTCATCAGAACATTCTTCACTATGTTCACTGAGCTGAAACTCTTCTTCACTTTCCGACTATGACGCTACTGAAATATTCTTCTTCCGTTTTGATGGTGCCGTGGTCAAGTTTTTCTCTTGCGATTTCTTTTTTTCTTCAAAGAGTTTTCGAGTAGCTAAATTACTTTCTGATGTCAAAACCTTAACATTTTGTTTTCTTTTACTTAATTTCTGATGTATTACAGGTAATGGACTCACTATTTGCAAGGTCTTGGTTGGTGTTTCTTTTTCTGGGAAAACAGAAGCCTGTGAAATATATTCATTCTGATTCAATAATGATGTAGAAGTACTCGGCTGCGACTGCAGATTATTATCATTATTAATAATTAACTTTCACTCCCATTTTCTTGCTTTTGACATCTTCTATTGCTTTTATCATATTTTCTTCCGTCCATTTTCTTGGATCTGCTGCCTTTTTCTTTCCCATGTCCTGAAATATAATAATTGATCAGTAATAATTAAAAATAATGTTATAAAAGGAATACAAATATGGGGTACATTAGCCGAAACTAATCAGGGCGCATAAGCCAAATTATCGGGGTAATGTGCCCCACTTAAGATCAATATTTTTTTTGTCTAAAACGGAACGTAATTGTAGGCATACAAAAGTTCAAAGAGGTTATTTTAAGAAAAAAACGTTAAAAACAGAAAAAAACATGAAGAAAATACTTTGACTTAATGTTATAAGAGGTACAAAACAAATTCAGACTAGTATACTTACTTTTCATTCACTTTTTCCCACTTAAAACAAATAATAACTGGCACGGTGTTGTTTACATAGCCGCCATACTTGTATCACTGACCTGTTCTGGTCATATTACCGCCAAATTCAAAATGCATCCGTAACTTTTGCGAGTGGGGCACGTTATCGACTGGGGCACGTATGCCTGGTTTACCCTATGCATTTTAGGTAGCTAAAACTTTAATTATCACGCCAAACGCGAAAACCAATACTTTTAAAAGAACTCTCTCGGTGTGTATATCTAAAAGTCGTGTTTTATATTCATTAGTAAAGACTTTCACTAAAGCATTTAAAGAACATGATTTTAAGTGAAAATCTCGTACAAATCGTGTAGTAAAACATCTAATTCTTGTGGTGTTAGAGGTATTAGACCTCAAAGAGCAATTGGACCTAGGCGCAATAACGTCGAAAATTAATACATAATTGGCAAGTAAGAACAAAATTAAGGGTAAAAAATGGTTGCCTGTAAAGTCGGTTTTACGGGCGAAGATTTTACGTGACAACGTCTTTTTCTCGGTAGAATATTTATTGATATGAATATAATTAAATTGCACAATAGAAACAAGGAATTGAATGAAAATAAGAATTGCACAAATTTTAACTATAGAAATATATTTTGTTTACTAAAACATTGTACATGTAAACTTAAACTTAACTAATTCCTATTATTTTCACTACAGACACAGCTGACGATACTTTAACCACACGTGTGAACTTGTATTGTGACGCTTTCTTGTTTTACCAACGCCAAGAACGTTCGAGAAAGACAAAGACAGAGACACAAGCATGCGCCGATTCAATGCGCCTAATTCTCTAGTGCTGCGCGCGCGGCAGACCGATCATAGTTGAGTGGGAGAGAGACGCAAGGCATTCGGCGGGCCTCTCTCTCGTTCGGTGACTCATCGTAACGTTACCGGGCGTTACACTTTTTCATAAGTGACTCCCAGCCGCAACCTAATTTAAGACGTTGTCACGTCAAAAAATCGAATTTAGTCATTTCAGTTTTTCTGAAATACACATCTTATTATTTTCGAAAAATTACAGTTAATTTGAAATAACCTCCCACTTAAGTTTTATTTAGACCGACAGAAATTATATTATCTATATATCTTTAATATTCAATTCTGGATTATACGGGATAAGTGGGCGATGGCGTAGGCAGTTGATTCCACCTGTGACATTCACTACTGTGTCATCTTACGGGATAATCGGAGGGTGTGTGGGCGTGCTTAATACCTGCCTAATATTATCATTTTCTAAAATAATGTTCGAGCTATAAATTTATGGAATCTCGCTGCGAAAATATCTACATTAATTTGTGTCTACGTTCTAAATCTGGATACTTGTAAAATACAGACTACGTATTTTTCATGGTTTGTTAGAGTTTATTATAAGCTTTTTGAAAGCTTTTATATAACTTGCTTGTTAATTCATATGTATTATCATCATCTAAGGGGCTACGCGTGGGACTTGGCCTGGTCCACAATATTTCTCCAGTCTGGTCTATTCTTGGCTCACTCTTTCCACTTCGTCACGCCTAGAGTCTTCATGTCCTGTTCAACTCCATCTAGCCACCTGAATTTTGGCCTTCCACGATTTCTTGCACTGCACCTGAATGTATGTGAGGTTCAAATATTGTAAATGAATTTTAAACCATTTAATTTCAACTAGCTCAGATAAAATTTAGTTAAAAAAAGTTTAGTGACATCATTCTTAATCCAATATGGCTGACGTTTCAAGATTATATTTTAAGCATGAAATGGGTATCAAATAAAAGGGTTTTTAAGAAGAGCACGAAAAACAAAATAATGACGTCATTTTCTCATTCAAAATGGCAGGCGGTATAAAATGGTGGACAAATTTTGTATAAGAGTAAGTATGAATAAATCTTATCTTTTGGTACTTTTATTTATCTTCATTGATACGAAAATAATGTTTCATTTATAAAAAATCCGTATTTGTTTACGAAACCAGTGGATGCATCAGACAGGGGATTCTGTACAAACAAACACGTTAATAACTGTGTTTATATTAGTGATATACGTTTATTAGAGCACACGTGCCGGCTAATTGTAGGGCGAAGTAATTGAGGAGTAAATATAGGGAACTCGATACCCATAGGGCTTCAACTGAGAGCAAACTTTGGAGAGTATTTCTCAGATTGTAGATATAAGTTTATTATTCCTGAAAGACTATTTTATATAATAAAGGCTTCACGGAGAGCAAACTTTACAGAGTATTTCTCGGATAGATGTAAGTTTATTATTCCTGAAAGACTATTTTATATAACAAAAGATTAAATAACAGCTCCATTATTTATTTTAAAACACTTATAACGCTTTTACACTCATAGCCCCACACTAGGTTTCCCTGTATCGTGGGTGCTATGGTGGTGTGTGTGGTGTGGTGTGGGTGGTGCTATTTATTAAGTATTAAGTATAAGTAGTATTAAGTAGTAGTTATAAAGTATTTTCTATGACATCTTACTTTCAATACAACATAATATCCTCCTTTCTACTTTGTAAAGTACCACCAGTATAAATAAACTCTTATTAAGATAACATAATAAAAAAATATTGTATTGAAAATATACTCTTACACAGAGATACTTTTGTTTTTATTTTTCAGGATTTGTAGATTTAACCCACGCAACTCACAATCACGCGCACGGCGTTATATAAGAAGAAAACAGAATCTACATTAGACTAGCATTTATTCTTCTTATTAATATAAAAATAGTAAAACTGTGCCGTGTTTATAAAGAAAGACGGATAACAAAGAAACAAGGCTAGCGATATTCATTTGCTTAAGTTTAATATTCGCGTGTAAATAAACTGTTGCTATACTCTGGACCGTCAAAGGTTAAGAATCTTATGATCACTGAAATTAGTTTTTTATAGAGAAATAGTTCGCGCATTTGTATTCGACCATAATACGTCCGTAATAGTTCACGTCTCCGGTAACGGGTCGGTCTTCGGTAGTTTGTAGTTTGTTGACTTTCAATAAGTATTCTATATGAATCACTTTTGAATAAATGAGATTTTTGAAAACAAAAAATACAAAGTCCATTTTGTTACATACCCTACGAAACACAGAAGCATACTTGTTTATTTTTACGGTCATCCATTCTAATACTCAGTGTTTCCGACATTGTAATTGAGTTACGACAGAGTTTTATGAGGGTTGGGTTGGGTATGTAAAATTCTTTTTTGAAATACATCTTTTTATAATATAGGAGTAGCAGAAGAGCATGCAGTCTACCTAATGGTAAGTGGCTACTGCCGCCCATGGACATCTGTAATCAACCCTAGATAGGATTAGTGTTAAATTAGATAGGATTAAATAAAAATAAAACGCTTGTGTCAGTTAAATTTAACAGAGTGCGTATAATGGTAGCCGTTATAACAACAAATACTAAAAATAAAATAAAAATGACAAAAAACGAGGTGGCTTTACAAGAAATCACTATTTAACAGCGTTTTCCGCTCTATTTATTGAATCATAATATATAAACAGTTTAAATATTCTATACTTCTATGGCTGTTGTAATAACAAATAGGTACTTACTAAATAAGGAATTGGAAATAAGAAATTGGTGGCACGGAACTCTTCGTGGGCGGGTGTTGACTCGCACTTGGCTAATTATTTGTTGATTATGGAGCGACAGATCATGTAGAAATGACACAAAATCACATAAAGATATAATATGGCGTTAGCGTAAATAAAGACATTAACAAAAATAGCTTCCACACTGTACACCTTACATTAATAGTTATTTTATGGGCCACTAATTCCACCTGCCTACCACCGTGAAATTGCATGGTTCCCGTGACGTAATCAAACTTATCGGGACCCAATCATAGTGCCATTGTTTCCATTAATGGAGTATAAGTAATGTGTTTTTTGATGGGGTCAAAATGATAGGTGAAATTTTGTACGGTCAAGTGAAACATCTGCATTTTTTATTTCAGTTACTAATAAGAAAAAGTAAAAATATAATAGTAGTAGTCAATCGTCGTCGATCTATTACTGTCCCTGCTGGGCACGGCTCTTCTCAGAATGAGAAGGATTAGGCGTAGTACACCGCGCTGGCCAAATGAATATTGATAGAGATCACATACTTTTTAAGAACTTTTAAATTAAGGACTCTTAGGTAACACTCTTGATGTTTTCCTTCAGCCTTCAGCGATACAGCAAGCAAGCAATAATTAATTTTCATTGACGTCTGACGCTTTTTTGTAACATTAAATATGAGTTGAAGCTTGAAAGTAAGTATTAGACCTTTGACCACACTTATTTCTGACAAAGTAATTTTTGAAGGCCTCAATTTTCTTAACGGGGAACAGTCAGCAATACATTTAAGTTATAATCTCTGTTTCTATCTTCCTTTATCTTTACATTTTCATAACGCAGAGTATTTAAAACCCTACTTCAATACATATACCTCAATACCTCCTTCACCTTCTTTATTTTTTAAATGGATCAGTTCTTTATTTTGTACAAAACATTTTCGTACCAAAAGTATTTTCGTCGGGAGATTTTCACACGCTTGATCCCAATCCTGGCTGTGGTCAGGAAGAATGTACATATTTAAGAAGACCCCTAGAAGGCCCAAAATTAAATTTGGATAAGGGTCCAACACTATAATATACATTTACCTGAAACTTGCGTTACGTTTCAAAATAAACTTCAGAGAGAATTCTTGGGCGAGGCCGACGGTTCATCCAAACTAGTTTACGCCAGATTGTTCTCGATCTGGGTATTTGATAGTCGTTTTATGTGTGTTGACACACATGTCACAGGGAATTTTACTACGTAAACAGGTACTTTTTTTTGTAATAATAAAGTAGCAAATGGGTAGGCAGTCCAACTGATGGCAAGCTACCGCAGCTCGTGGACATCTGCAATCAACCCCTGATGAGATTAGAATCCTACCTGGGGTTGGCAACAGGTGCGTTGAGGACTACGTCTGAGGACTAAGATTGGAAGCCTTACAAAGCCTGTCTCCTTTACCACACCCTTCAAATCCGAATATCAAACACACAACAGCGACTAACACTGCTGTTAATAGTCAGAAATAGGTGTGTACCTATACCTTCATATTTCTCTTCATGCCAATGTCAGGACGTTTTTGGCATGAACGTTCAAGATGTAGAAAGAACTTCTTCCTGAGGTATTTCCAGAGCGCTATGACACGAAGCTCTTTTAAATAAGTTCAAAAAGAGCTGTTCTTCAAAGTCGGTCATATACTGGCGACTCCTCTGGTGTTACAAATGTCCATAAACGATGTTGACAGTGATAGCCGTTCTATCTTACCTTTAGTTCATGTATAAAAAATCTTATTTACTGAATCGAGATCAGACATTAAACATACCTTTCCAGGCAGCAGGCTCAGAATCGAACCAAAGACCTTGGTCAAGTGCACGGTAGATTAAGTATATCTTGTATAAATCCCAAAATATACATGTCAGTAGGTATATAATTATGTTTTATATTTGGAAAATTAAATTGTCTATTTTCTGAAATGTATTACCGATGATATCATTTAGCTAAAATATTAACATTTTAAAACAGAATTTATAAGCACATATTATAATGTAACACTACGTTTCGATATCAAATTTATTTGACGGATCGATGGAAGAAGGGTTAAACCAAATGAAATTATCAATTACACGCCCGGATGACGTCTTATGGATAAATTATAACGAAATTGTGGATAATAGCGGTAATGGAGAATATTATACGTTTCGAAAATCATAATAACTACCCATTTAATTTTCATTCTTGTTATTTTGTGAAACACATTTTTTATTTTTTAGGTTTCTACTAGCTGACCCGGCAAATGTTGTGTTGCCATATAAATAAAAAAAATGTTAAGGGTGAACAACCCTTATCACTTGGTAGTTACTTAGTAGTAGTTATTTGATAAATGACATTCTCAGACCTAATGAATATGCACATACAATTTACTGTACCTAATTTACGGTACCTAACATTGTGACACGAGCATTTTATATATAAGATAAAGCTTGGTTCCAAATGAGCATGTAATTCACCTGATGATAAGTTCAATGCCACCCATGGAAAAACCTTCGGGCCTCTAAATATATTCCTAGCATGAATCAGTTCTTCTGGTGAAGGAGTGTGAATGCCGATTAACATCTAAATATGGCACAATTTGTGATATGCCTCATTATTTTAGACACAATCATTCACAGCAGTGCAAGTAGTTGCAGAACTTGCAGACAAACTACTCACTATTAACGTCAAATCCAACCCTAGCGGATCAATAATAAATTGATAAATGACATGACATAGTGCATTGTTAGTGTACTTATATAGAGTATTGTTATAGCTTATCGATATAACAAGGACGATGTATCGCCTGCCCACAAAACATAATGTGACCAATTCGTCTCGGGTTGACATAAATGTGTCGAGTTTGCGAGTTAGCTTGTAGGGTGCGTATTTGTTTTTGCGCAAAGAGGATATTCTTAGCTTATGTTACAAACTTTCAAAACTGCATCCACATTTAATTACTGTGCCATTGCTGAGCATCGGTTCTCTCGAAGCGAAAAGTGCTTAAGCCACGATTCACAACTCTCGCCGAAAGCATATTATACATTTTAAACACTTTTGACTTTATTTAATGAACTATCCAATGTTTAGGTATCCTCGCGATGTTTTCCCTCACCGTTGAAAAGTGATGCATTTGTAATATGCACATAATTTTGATAAAGAAAAGTAGGTGCCTGGGATCGAACCTCAGACTCCCCGATTAAGAGACCGACTTTTCATCGATAAACCTAACCACTAAGCTATCACTGATTCCCCACGCAATTTATATTTATCTTTTAATGAAAACGGATTTTCTAAAATCCTTTTTAGTCTTCACGTACCTTACATTCATTTATTTATTATTTATTTTTAATTAAAAGTGGGATTTTTTCGCTTTTCACATCATCCCGTACAAACAAACTATTAAGTAATTCATCTCATAACATTGTATAAAACGAGTACATACTTTTAAAAGATTTTAAATTGCGCACATACGGAGTTTCTTTCGCCACTTCCTCTCCATAACGAACCACTATCCAAAGCGGTGGTATTTTGTTAATGTTCGAAAAAAAATCAATATTAATCAATTTTGAATAAACCAAATTTGAATATGAAACCTTACATTCGAAGTTCGCGTGAAGATAAAATGAAATAAAGACACTGTATCTATTTCTGTACATATAGAGTAAACTTTTTCATTAGTCCCAATATTTATTGCAAAAATGTGGTCACAACAATTTATTAGTAGTAAGAGCTATGAATGGGAGTACAAAACGATTCGCCATAACACTTGTACTATTGTACTACAAGAATGTCCATTGTACTTGCTACTTTCAACTTCCCATTCATGCCTCTTGTAAGTGTAATTTCTATGAAACTATGTTTTTTTTTTTTTTTATAATATAGGAGTAGCAGACGAGCTTGCAGTCCATCTGATGGTAAGTGGCTACTGCCGCCCATGGACATTTGTATACAACCCCAGATAGGATTAGATAATCCTACCTAAAGTCGGCCACAGATGCACCGCTACCCCTGAGGACTAAGCTGGAACGCCTCCAAAAAGTCTGTCTCCCTTACCACACCCTTCAAACCGGAACACAGCAGCGCCTAACGCTGATGTTATTAGGTAGAAATAGGTGTGGCGGTGGTGCCGCCGGAGTCGAACCGCAAAGGGTTCTACCACCTTTAAAAGTAAAGTGTAAAATGCAAGTGTGTATAAGTGAAAATTAAAGTGTAAATGTGCATTGAAGATGTGAGAACTGTCTTTCTGTATACTGTCTCTTATTATAGGGTATATTCTATAAGTTGGTAGGGTATGGTCTATCAATGTATGCTAATTATTACCTAATACATTGTAAATGATTATAAAAAGCGGTAATATTATGTAATTTCTTTATTGATATATAAAGGTTATTATTATTATTATAATCTGCACTTCGTTTGCGTGGACGACTATGACCTAAACGTTTAAGAGAGGAGACATATGTCCAGCAGTGGTACCGAAAAGGATTAGGCCAAAATCATTAGATAGATGTTTTTAAAGGATTTTAAATATCTTTTAGCATGTAGTTTTTCAAAAGGTTTCCATCTGTGATTCCACGCAAATAATTTCAGGGGTCTAAGGTTTGAATCCGGGACCCCTGGTATGAGAGGACGACGTTCATATCACTAGGCTATCATTGCTTTTATATATCCGACTATGAAGGGCAAGGCTTTTCGTAGGTGTACGATAATGTACGACTGTACGTAGGTTACATTTCTTGACCCCTTTGTCCAAATGGTTTGATCGATTTAAACATGTAAGTTTACCTTCTTTATATCCCTCTAAATTATGGGAGAAACACGGGCTATATTTCCGATTAGTCGTTTTTTTTATGGCTTAATTACTAGCTGATAAACATGCTTCACTGCTACTAATGTAAATATAACAAAACACCCACAAGTCTATTTCATCTACAAGCTATCCAAAAACCTATTACTTTTGTACCTTAAATGGTTTATTTGTTATAAAAGTCGGTTAAATTAGCTCCGTCCAGGTGTATCCACAAATTGATCGGGCTCCAATGTCGCGTAAAATAACACCCTTAGAACTGTTTACGACAGGGGTGGTTGGTTTTCGATTAAGCGAACAAAAAACCAATGGTCATTTGGTTTTTATATGGAGTAGCAAAGCTGTTAATATATTTAAGATCAAGGGATATAGGTAAATACCGTTTTCTACACTATAGGAGTTTTCCTGTCGTTGATGCCATGGACACATACAAAGGGGAATACAGGAGGAGGTTTGGGTAGAACCTTTGAGTTTGCGGAAGGACATAGGTTCCCTCTGTGTGTTCTAGCTTTAGGCTTTACAATGGTGGGTGTTCAGAGGAACTATTTGACCTGGTGCCTACGTGACCATTCCTCCATCGTGGACTCGTGGCGGTCCTCCACGGTTCGGTTTCCACGGACGTTCTTGCCGCGGACGTGTAAGATGTGGAATGAGCTTCTTCCTGAGGTATTCCCGGAGCGCTATGACATGGGGCTCTTCTAAAAAGGTGCAAAAAGAGCTCTCATACAAATTCGGCGATGCATTGACGACTCCTCTGGTGTTGCAAATGTCCATAGGCGGCGTTGACTACTTTCCATCAGATAGCACGTCTGCCTAATCGTTAGGTTAAACTATAAAAAAAAACAGGCCCAAAAGAGACCCTAAATTCTTTAGTTATCTATAGGGTTGGGGATCGAACTTGGAACTCACCGAAGCATCAAACCCGTGTGGTGACCGCTCCGCCGTACGTCGTCAATATTATATTATCGCACTGTTGGACATACGTGTTAGGCTTAACACATAATTAACACATTTTCACTGGCTTTTCAGGAAACTTTCAGACATGTAGATTTCCTCAAGATGTTTTTCGTTCGCTATTTAAGCGAGTGAATTAATTTTTAACACCTATCTATTTTACCTATATTTTTGTAAAGAGTTCCGTGTCTAGATTTCAAATGTCTATGTTCGAAGTATTTTGGAATAGTAAGTCACATCACATCATAAAACAAACCTTTATTTGACATCCATTAAGTACTTTGGATTTAATGTAATTGTGTCATCACCTCAAAGCCGAGCAGTAAAAAGTCCAATCGCCCGCCCAATTGAACCTACGATGATTTCATTTAATTTGGACCCATAAATAAAACATAAAGGGTCCGCCGACTGTGATTTGGTGTTTCATTCGGTTTATTGCCAGTGATCTGCAAAAAAGAAAAATGACTTTATACGAGTAATTATTTCATACCCATCCGCAAGCAATTATACAATACATAGATGAATGCAGTGATAGCCTAGTGGTTAAGAAACTCGGCCTCTTGATCGAGGGGTCCGAAGCTCAAGTCCCAGGTTTCTCTGATTTTTCAAAGTTATGTGCGTATTAGAAAAAAAATATCACTTGCTTAAGCAGGGAAGGAAAACATTGTAAGGAAACCGGCATACTTGAGAAATCTTAAAACAAAGTTTTCAAAGGTATGTGAAGTCTACCAATACGCACTTAGCCAGCGCGGTAGACTATGGTCTAATCCTTCTCATTTTAAGAGGAGGCCGGTGCCCAGCAGTGGGACATTAATGGGTTGATGGTGATGACATAGACGAGTCCAGACACCCAAATTTATAATTTAGCTAGGAATCGAACCTGATACCCTATGTACGTCAGACCTGTATGACGTCCGCTCCACGTGGTTGATGATTTTATCTAAGTAATATAATTACATGAACTGAACTCTTTAAGTTTGTGAGTTCGAAGGTCGGATAAAATCCCTGAAACCTATTAAAAAGGGTCACGTTGACCCTTTTATCCTGTACGCGTGAACGTGTTAGTACCCAGTTATCCCTAGATACTGAAACAGAGACACTGTCTGTTTGCGCTTATAATTTGAGAATTACTGGCTGGATTTACTGTGTTGTGTTTTATATGGAGATAAGTTAGTATTAGTAGTTAGTAAGTACGAGTAGTTACATACTATGCTTAACTACATATTTATTATAGTTAAACTTATGTATTAGGAGCAGCAATTGAAGTTTATGTTAAAAGAAGAGTGGCGTGTTATTTCGGTAGCTGCCCAGTAAAAGGGTAGAATATTACTAAAATTACAATTTCTAAATTCTAATTTTCAATCAACTAATATTTATGTATCACGGCCCGTGCCTGATACATCAATGCAAGGAACAAGAAAATCTATTTCTAGTTCCGTGCTTCCATGCCTGTGTAAATAAACGGGAATCAGACTTATAATTGTTACTATTTTTTGTCTCGACACTGTTATTAAAATTATATACGGTTTTGTATTACTTTACTTTATTATTATTAAAATTATATACGTTTTTGTATTACTTTACTTAGTTTGCCTACATCAACAGTAAAGATGACAAAAATAACTTTTGTACCAGCGATATATTTACTGTTAAAGTAAATCGAAATTGTATCGAAAGTTTCTCGATTTTGTCTGTCACGGTTCATGATCATGCCTGATACGTTTAATATTTGTAGACCTAAACGGGATATATAATTATATATATTTAAATATTTCAGGCGAAACCTTTGCTTTCGATATATTCAAATTAGAATTAGGTTTTCCTAAAACTTTCGATTTAATCTAATTCTAAATAAATCAACATTCGTACCCCTAAATAAATAACAAAGATAATAAAATTATACTGTTGTACCAGCACATTTACTGCAGAAGCGAATCGAATCCGTATCAAAACTTAAACTGAAACAAATTTAAATATCCATTTATCAAGGATCAAACCCAATTCGTTCGTTCCGCGACCGAATGATATTGCATTGTACTGGAATAGGGTTGTCGACTTTTTCGGAGGAATATAGTAATTTTCATGATAGTAGTATGTCATGAGATGAATTGCTTAATAGTTTGTTTGTACGGGATGATGTGTTCGCCCAGCGAAAAAATCCCACTTTTAATTAAAAATAAATAAATGATAGTAGTATAGTAGTGTTAAGGGACATTAATACGGTCTAATCATTTCAAAACAATTTAATAGTGTCATCTTACAACAGATTACAAGACACTTTCTACTACTACTACAATTATCTTTCTTCATGCTAAACAGTATTTTAAGGAAAGGTAACAGGCAAGTAGTATTTTAAGAGATAATTAAAATTAAAAAGACATAAAAATAAAAAAAGTCGAATCTAGAAAAGTAAATGTTATTAGCTTATTACTTTTATTTATTTTCAGAATGCATTTTGAACTTAATTACATTTAAATTTGCAATAACAACATGTACAAACATAAAGAAAAAAAACGATTGAATCTAAAATATAAAACTGTTGTATAAAATTTTAAATGTTCTTTTTTTAATATATGATTGTCAACTTGAGCTTGATAAAATACTGTACTATAGCATGGTTGGCAACCCTAACAATAACTCCGAATCGAAACTTGTAGCAACGTCCTATCTGCCATAAGATATAACATAGAAACATAAACCCTATTAACTGGACAAAAGATTGAAAGTACCATAGCAATTGAACTAATAAAACCGTCATGTATTCCAAAAACGACGTAAGTTCATCTTCTTGCTATTAATAGGAAACTTTGGTAGTGTGTTGTTAGAATTGCGTTTCCTTTCGATCTTTGTTCTAACGAAACATAAGTTTTGAAATCCGTGACCTATTACCAGTGACAAAACATACGGTTGTCACCGTGATGGGGGATGTCGAAAACGCACGAATTTGCGAATCAGTTTCCAGCACCTTTCCTTATTACTATACACATAAAGTCTATGTTTAGTTGACAATAATTTGACAGCGTCAGTATAAGTTTGTTTTCTATTGTTGAAAATAATTTGAAGAAGCGTAACAAGAGTACGTGAATTGTTATTGTGATTGCTGCCTTCAGTTGCTGAAATTAACATAAATTTGTAATTAGAATTTACATGTGATTGGATGATTGTGCTTTTTGAACGTCATTAGTATGGCTTTGTTATTTTGAATGTTTGTTGTATTGATATGTTTAAACAGTTATATTGTTGGTAACTTATTATTTTTTAATTCGTGATATAAAGTTTGACGAAAAATAAGAATTTAGCGGTACGTGCTTAAGATAGTAGGGGATAAAAAGGTTTAATTTTATACCTACAATCACAGATTAGTAAAGATACTTCGCCGCCTTGAAATTGAATGAAGCCACAAATGGCTTATTAGTAAGTTATTTTTTTTTTAATTCTTGACAAATAAAAACATTTTTAGAGAAAATTTACGAATAAAAAACTAATACTGCGTAAGTTACATAATAAATAAATAATTATTTCAAATATTTTAGGGACATTTTTGCACGGAGACGTGGCAAAACTTTTTTTGGCAACTATTTCAATTCTCAAAACTGGATACATTTTCTTGTTAGGAGTGAGTAATCTTTACTAATATATGCCTACAATTAAAAATATACTTTAGTACTTGTATAATTTTCATATATTTTAAAGAATTTATTGGACTCGGTTAATACATTTTACATAGTATTTGTAAAATGTATTATCATGTAATGTTACTATTTTAAGAGAGTAAGCTTTTTTTTTAAATAAAATATTACATTCACTGTATAAAAATATAGTTATTATAACACCTCTGAGCATGTTGGCATTTGATTGGATGTTTTAAGGAACAGTAATAAAGATTTCGTAATAAGTTACATTATAAAATGATTTGATAGATTTGATATGATACTTTGTAATATTTCAATCCTACAGATTGAATTCATTACCTAATTGTCGATGAAATAAATTTTCCCACCCCACTCAAGACCGACTGCTGACCGAAAAATCGCTTTAGCAAATAAATCACAACAACAATGAGAACACACTTAATGACAGCTCGGACGTAAAGAACGCGCTGATCAAAAACAAATTCCACATTCAAAATTGTTTCCGAGTTCAAATAGATACCAATAATCTGCCGCGTGGCGTTCTATGGATTCGAATCAGTATTTCAAATTTGCAACACAGATAATATTCAAAACCAGACACTATTGCTTGGCCATAGAGACGCAGTCAAAATTCGCTGTCTGCAATAATAGTTTTGTTGGAATACAGCGCGTTCTAGAACTCGTACAATTTGATTTGAATTTTCGGAAAGGATTCATCATTCAAAATATGCTCTATGGTATTCTGAATAAGCTTCAGATTTTTATTATTCTGTTAGATGCAGGGGTCGTGCCTGCACGCGGCAGCGCGTCCACAGATAATAAATGATTTTGGCAAATAATTACGTTATTTGATTTTCGATGGATGATGGTCGTTCGCAAACATTAACTCGTGGGAGAGATTTAAGGGGCTTACGTTGCGTCCTATTACGATAATTGGGGAGGAAAACATACGTCATTAGGCGATGTGTGGACCAAAAAGTGCAAAAGTCGGAAAATTATTAATATCATTTCATACGCAAATAAAAACCCTTATGGCTTAAAACTGTACTAAATTTGTTAATTTGATTGTTTCTGCATTGTATATATTCTTACAACTAAGCGAGTTAATAATGCGTCATTTCTCTTCATCCTGTTAGTAATAATCAATGTCAATCCGATCTTTCGACATTTTATTTTAGTTATTGCCTATAAGAATTATCAAATTACTAATTTTAGTAGGTAAAAGTTGGTTATTATTGATTACTATACTAATATAAGAAAACTTGAGAATCTCTAGATGCCTTCGTCGATTAATGAAGAACAGCCTAAGAAAAACAAGATAAAATAGATTTTACTAGTAAATACAATCTGTCAATCAGTTGAGATTTATTGCGAAACAGTTTATACTTTAGTTGTCTCCAAAGATATTAATTTTAAGAGGCGTCCTAGACATTGAATACCTATCTTTCGTGAACAGGTATATTGTTTATTTGGCGCAAGTTATTGAAACAAAAGCTAAATAATACTTTACGGAGTAAATGTGTGACTGACGATTTTTGAAACTTAAATCTGACACACCAAAATAATGAAAACCTACTAAATTTACTAAAAAATAATCCTAGTACTATTCTCAATAGAAATATGCATTTCACTTTATGAGATAACGTAATTTAAAATAATACTATGTTAATTAAATGTGTATATTGCGAGCTTACTAAAGAATAATAGGTTATTGGAAAACAAACTTAGTACATTTCTTGTCAGAAGGACAGAAGAAAAATACTTTTTTTATGTACTGAGGAACATTTTGAGTTGTCATTGCACAATAACAATTGTTTTGTATTTTTCATGATACCTAGAATAAGATCGTATAGTATAGTGAAGGAATTTTGTTTTTTTTTTAATTAAAAGTAGTATTGTTCATTTTTATCTACAAAACGCATAATAAGATATATTGTTAGATTTAGTAATTAAAAAAAAAGAAAACAAATAGATTTGTATGCTACAAAATAAATAAGTAATTATTCCAAAAAATGAATTTATAATATTGTGTGATAAAAAATTCTTGAATATTTGGCATTTCACAACTTTATTTGATTGTCAAAAGATATGCGCAGGGACAAGTACCCCAACATTCCATTGAGTACTCAAAATTCTTTGTCCCTTAATAAAACACCATTGACAATTCATTTGATGACCCACCTACGTTACGAGGGTGGATGTTATTGCATACCAAAAGGATGAAAGAAATGACACAAATGGAATTAGTATTCATAAAATTTATTAAAACTAACAAGCAGTAAATCTGTAAGAAAATATACTTTGATATCATACTATTATTATTATTATTATCACCAAACCTCACTCGTTTAACTTCATAAATTATTATTTACAACCTTACACAATTTTTACAGAGCCACAGAAAATACATCTTGTAATTTACAATTCGTAAATATAATGTTACTTGAAATAGTTGTTAACTCAAGTTAAGTCCTTTCAATGCCACTCCAAAACAGTAATAACAATTTGGTCCTAATCAAAGACGCTTAGAAGACCTACAAAAACTAATTTTGACTGAAAAGTTCAAGCGAATTTAATCAAAAGAAATTTACTTTGACGTAATATTTGTAGTGCTTGATTTTATTAACTAGCTTCAATGTTATCACCCTTTGATTAAAACCTTTAAAAGTCAAGAGTAGCGCGATAAGTTTTGTGCTTCGTAACTGGTGTCATTATCACTGACAACGTCTATCTGTTCTTGGTCGTTTTCACAGGATTCCGATGTGTTTTTCGCAGAGCAAGAGGATTTAGTGCAGCAGCACTTCTTAGTTCTGCCATCGGTAGATGTCATCGGGTTTTCCTCCTTCTTCAACTTAACGCGGCGGTTCTGGAACCAAATCTTCACTTGCTTCTCCGAAAGCTTCAGCCTTGAAGCAATTTCAATTCGTCTTAGTCTTGATAAGTACATGTTCATGGAAAATTCTCTTTCCAGTTCCAAGAGTTGAGTACCGGTGAATGCGGTTCTGATACGTTTACTGGAGTCTTCTTTCAGAGGCATGCGCTTGAGATCCTTAGAATAGCCAGGTAGTAGCTCTTCAGGGTGAGCAAGCGGCGGGCTTGGAGTTCCATTTCTACTTTCACTTGACACGGATGGTGACCGCTGACCTTGGCTTTTAACAGGCGACGTCGCAGTTGACTTGTAAGGATGGTGCAAGTACGGTGACACTGACTTCTTTCTTCTGTTCACAAAATTCACTGGCTCTTGTTCTTCCTGCTTCAAGTAGCCAAACGGTGTTTCACTTTGAACTGGCTCGTAGAATTCTGTTTGTCGTGGCAGTTGGTTTATCAAAGGGTAACGAAAACTTAGATGTTCTAGAAATGGCCGAAATAAATCAGGCGCTCGTTGTTGCTGCTGCAGTCCAAGAGTAAGCAGGTTGTTCAAATTGTTTGGATAGGGATACGGTAAAAACTTTGGACGCGTATCCAGATGATGGTTCATAAAGTTCGTGTACGTGTTTAAGGGATCACTGGGCATATCTGTTCTCTTGTTATCTTTCGTATCACTGATTAACGTATCTACTAAGAACGACCGAGACATCTTGCTGTGTGTATATCGCGTTTGAGCTCTACTGTGCAACTGATTGCGAAGGGTGCGATCTCCTAAAAGTAACAATTACAAAAACTACCCCCACTTAGTGCACCCCATTGTAAATAAACACAATAGGCCTCACTCGAAGCGTTTTGGCAATTATGTGGCCCATCCCACCCTTTTGTCGGCGAGCCGTCAACCCCAGTGCTAGTTGAAAAAAAAGTGTATTCTTATGAATGGAGCATTTTAGTAGCTATGAATAATTTTGTATGGGACGCTAACATCCCCAATATCTATCTCATTAAATCCAATTTGGTTACGTTTATAGCTTCGTGCAGAGATTTCACTTCATCTTGAAAATATAAATATTCAATTAAATTATGAGAAAAAATATTTTTATAAAGTGAGTTAAGTAGGTACAATAAAATTAAATATTAAATCAACCATCGCTTTTTGTTGTGATAACATATTAACTATACATTAACTTTATATCATTCAGGAGTGTTCCTATATTTTGATTTTTATTTATAGTAGGAAACGATTCACTTTTAAGGGAATATTCTAATTTCATCTATACCGATATTATAGACTGAAGAAATTGTTTGTTTACACAAGACGTGACATCACTTTTAATGTAATATTTTTTCAGTTTGTTTCAAAATTTCATAAAACCTGTGTAAAGAAGTACGCATTATGAGTTGATATAAATACAAGAGTTCATGGAAAAGCTCTTCAAATTACTTTATTCATAAGAAAACGAGGCCAGTGAATATCTTTTGATTTACAGATCAAAGAGATAGAAGCCAAAACAACATTATATTCAATACGTACGTAATAAGTTCAATCATCCATTATTTTTGAGACTTCGTTATAAGAACCAATATAGAACTAGAAATACGAAGCCTGAGGAATATCAAATCACGTAGGTACGCAACTATCAAGCTCTCTTGTGCTCGCTACAAAGGAGCCCATTAATTAGGTATGAATACCCCATAATATAAGCCGTATGCTGCACACGTGATTCTGATACTCTAAAAGCAACTCCATGGGCTGGGTATACATTAGCCCCGCCCCACAAAATGCGCACCCTAGCGCAAAACTAGTTTATGAAATATTAAAAGGGATGAATAACATTGTTTGGTAGCATAATAATTGTGAATCAATTCATGTTATTATCATGTCAGCTTTAATTTGAAAGCAAGGCTTTCAGCTCCCGGTGGACGTTAAGTGTTTTATGATGGGCTTCATAATGTGATTATTAGCAATAATGCAATGTTTCTCTTTGTACAAGTCTTGGAAGCTGTTCTGGGAACGTTCATCGGAGTGTCTCAGGGTGGTACTTTAGGACACATTTCTTTCATGGTACAACGCGCGTGCTTTGCATAATGATGAACCTTGGGATTTTTTTTTTGTTAATATAATATTTACTTTACGTAGTCGGTTAAAAATATTGGCACTTCATAATATAGTTTTGTTCTATAAATCGAAGAACATACTTATTATAACTATGTTAAGTATTTAAGTTATTGTAACTATGTTCTTAAAGTGCGGCTTTGAAAGTAATCGGCCAGCTCACACTTCATTTTACCCACTTTTACCATTAATTTTTTTATAGTTCCAAATTTCATCAATTTATTCTTTTAATAAAGTAACAAAGTTATTTATATACCGTTCCTTAATAATTAAGTAACAATTTATACTTATATATTCTACGTTTCGTGCCAACCAAATAATTAAACATTTAATGTTACAACGTTTCACGATATAAACTCATACAAAACTTTAATGCAAATTAAATTTGATCCTTCCTTTATACGTTAATTAAGTTTAATGAAACGGAGGAGGCGGAGAAACTTTAAGGAGCCAAATTAGAAGGTGCGTAGATAGCTCTTTGTAACTAAATTAATTTACAAAACACACACGTAAGAAAATTTCATCAATTAGCTTACAACATATACTATTGAATTAGTTTTAAGTATACCTCTCTAATGAAAAGCTTTGATTACATTAGATATCGTAAAGAAAAATAAATCTGTATCTTTTATGGAGAATGCTTCCAATTGAATTAAATTCAAAATTTGAAATAGGTTGCACGTAAACAAAGCTTAAAGAGCTCCCGGCATGACCAGGACCCGCGAATTAATAACAAAAAGTACGACAAAAGCCGACGCTTGTTTGCAGAAAATAACCGATCTTTTTCCTGCTATTGTTGGAATATCTGACGAACTCAAATATGATCACGAAATCGCGACCGATAGAAAAGCAAACAATAGGACGAAAATAACAATGTATCGCAAACATCGCTGGTTCGGTACTTTTTACAGAAACGGTAGCTCCAGCTTCACGTCAGCTTTATGATGAGAGACGTAAGGTCGCTTTGGAGGGTGGCCACCCTCACAAATCAGATGAGCAGACGGATGATAAAGGGTTATTATGGAGCTCGTGTCAAGGGAATTGTGTAGCGTGTGTCAGAGATAACCAGGTGGGACGTGGGCGTACAAGTAATTTTATTTTACTCAAATAAATCTGAACGGAGATGCCAAATTTGCTAGACAATATTGTTGTGACGCTTTTGATCTTGATCTGTGAAGGCCGTGAAATTCATGATATTTATCAAGCTACGAATAAAATAGATAACCATTCGCAAATTGCTTTGTTGTTAAACATTAAATAACATTCTGTTAAAATGCTTAGTAAATAAGAATATTTCATTTTCGTAGTCATAGAATCCTGGATGGAATTTAAATTTACTTTTGTCAGCTGTTCAAGTCTGCAAATGCTTATTAAGCTACTTTATTGTTGTTGTCGTTAAGATACCGAATTCTATCACTATAGGTGCTACTAGCTGTAATCATATCTTGATTTCTTTTCACATAACAAGTGCTTTTCGTTCTAACATTGTTATTCACAATACCGCATCTGTAGACGAGTTTAATCAAAGTTCCGCTTAGCATGCAATTTCATTTGCTGCCTTAATTGTTTCAAAAAAGTGAATAAAATAAATTTACGTCCATTACAACCCTGCATACTGTCGGCCACCCATTATCTTGCTCTTTGATGTTCAGCTCTACGCGTGACTTTCAATTTTTTTAACATATCCATCAGCTTTGAGGGTGGAAGTAAGTTTATTAAGTCGGAAACTTTTTTTAAATTTTGCACAGTAAATCTAATTAGGTTCAAATGGTTTTAGATATTTCAGAATGCAATTTTAGATAACTATTAAAACGGTTTTCTATATGAAAATTCACGATTTCAGATTGACAGACTTTAACTAGGGATAATTTTCATGTTAAAGTTTAAAAAATATATTTGATTACTAAGAGCAGTATGAGATATAATTATCAATTAACATGTAATGTGTTGTGTAATGATAATCGATTGATTAATTGATAAATTGATACTTAATGATAAGACATTCACTATGTTGTTTCATGTTGAGATCATTATTTATAATTTCTTCTTTGGTTTTACTTAAATGGCAAATATTGATACTAATGACCTGTAAAATAACACTATTACTCTAAAGATCTTGAGTTACAAAAGTGTCTTAAAGAAATCAAACAACTACATCAGCGACCATCTTCGAAAGATAAAACTAATACTTGCGTACTAATTAGTCTTAGATTACAGTATTGTCTATTAAGAGCCTTTCGTTTAAACCTTAAACAACAACGTCAGCTTTTCAAACTCCATTTAAAGTAGTTCAAAAGCTTCTCAAAGCTCTAAACCAATTAACAATTCGTTTTAAAACGACTTTGGTGTCTGATACTACAGGCTTATGGAGGTAACAATAGGAAGAATGCTTCATTCATGAAACCGTAACCAAAAACTTGAATGAACGTAGAAATTGTTTATCAATGGACAAGTGGATCCTGTGGAGACACCTTAGTTCGGGACAGACAGACTGGCGTCGTATTGTCCGTTTACACCACTTGTTGTACTGTGAACGAGTAACGAAGATAGCGAATTGTCGGTAATTGAAGCTACGAGCTAAGTCATAGTTGTATGTACTAAACTTGATACATAATATTTATTTTTATAATATAGGAGTAGCAGCCGAGAAATCCAGTCCACCTGATGGTAAGTGGCTATTGCCACTGACATCTGTCATCAACCCCAGATGGGATTCCTACTTCAGGTCAGCCACAGTTGCGCCGCTACCCCTGAGAACTAAGCTGGAATGCCTCGGAAAAGTATGTCTCCTTTACTATACCTTGAAAACAGAACACAACAGCGCATAACATTGCTGTTATTTATAACTATTGTTTATTGCGTTTTATGTTAATGATGTTTGTAGTGGTGATTATAACTGCGGAATAGATCGAATACGTTATTACGTCGGCCATTTTAATTGAATGGGATTAAATTGTAATACAGTAATAATCCTAAAATTTATGATTATTAACGAAATACCAAAATTGAAAATTATTTATCTCTATTTATGCATGTTTATGTTTTAGTTTTAATTAAAAACAAGTGTAAAATTAGCTTGTAGTCTACCTGATAGTAAGTGGGTACTATCGTCCATGGACATCTGTAACCAACCTATCTGAGATTGGCCATAGATGATTTACTACTCCTAAGAATTTAGTTGGAACGCGTCGAAAAAGTACGCCTCTCTTATCACACCTTGCAAACTACAACACAGCAGCGCTTAATACTGCTGTTATTAGGCAGAAGTATGTGTGGCGGTGGTGCCTTCTGCTGCAGTCTGTAAACAAATTCTTGTAGAGTATTCTCTCTCCTTACTACTGGATGTTCGCTGACAATAAGACAACTGGCTAAAGCCCATTGGTTTCTAAGAAAGTATTGTCACTTGTTTAATCTATTCACACCGGACGGTGCAGGTGGTCATTAAATAGCCTTCTCGAGCTCATTTCCGCTCTTTTTGTGCATTGATTTATTTAGTCTTAGTGCATTTATAAGTGTCGTATAACTTTTTGGAATTTCATTAAACTGTCATTGTCATTGTATGAAAGAGATACGATTCAAAGAAAACTGTTCATACGTTTAGATTATATTCGCATTATGTTGGCTATGATGTAGAATATTAGGTATATTGGTATAATTTCATTAAACTGTCATTGTGGCATTGAATGAAGAGTCTCTTTAAAAAAAGTTCATACGTCTAGATTACATTCGCATTATATTGGCTATGATGTAGAATATTAGGTACATTGGTATAATTTCATTAAACTGTCATTGTGGCATTGAATAAAGGAGTCTCTGTAAAAAAGGTCATACGTCTAGATTATTTTCGCATTATATTGGCTATGATGTAGAATATTAGGTACATTGGTATAATTTCATTAAACTGTCGTTGTGGCATTGAATGAAGGAGTCTCTGTAAAAAGGTCATACGTCTAGATTATATATGCATTATATTGGCTGTGATGTAGAATATTAGGTACATTGGTATAATTTCATTAAACTGTTATTGTGGCATTAAATGAAAGAGTCTCTTTAAAAAAGTTCATACATCTAGATTATTTTCGCATTATATTGGCTATGATATAGAATATTAGGTACATTGGTATAATTTCATTAAACTGTCATTGTGGCATTGAATGAAAGTCTCTTTAAAAAAGTTCATACGTCTAGATTATTTTCGCATTATATTGGCTATTATATAGAATATTATATTCGCATAATTCTATTTAGCTCTGTAGTTATGGAATTGTTCGGTGTAAAAATTATTTCCATCTAAAAATAATGTCATACAAAACGCTTTTATAGCATTGCTTCTTGAATGTCATAACAGGTATTAATAATATACATATTGTAATATGTCAATATAATAATGAATAATGTAGATAGGTACCATGGCCCCTGAGTTATAAGCGCTTAACGCCGAATATTAATAATCCAATTTTTGCCTACCAAATATTGAGGTTTTACATTTTTTCCAAAACAATCTTCAAAATTTCCGTCATTGGCAGATAAAACACTCGAAAAAATATTTATCAATAACAGGCGTAAACGGACAAGTTGACAGAGACCTATGAAATACGTAAGAATAATATAAATAAACTCATAATAACGTTATTATTTATTATATTTCTAGCGACAAAATCACTTATTTGTCTCTCTGATCCCGGGATATCGTATATCTTGTTTACTTTAGTTTACCTTTGTGAGAAATTCAATAAAAATATTCCCTTTTTCATAATTCCGACCTTTCTGACCTTTGGAAGGTTTCGGCCGATACTGAAACTTGACCCTCAGTAAATAAAACATACTATTATCATTCTGATAAAGCAGATATTTTTCTTACTTTCAAAATTATGTAGAATCGTATTTTTATCCGATTGCGGAGGGTAATGTTATTCGATCGTGGCAGTGATAGCCTAGTGGTTAAGAAACTCGATCAAGGGGTCCGAGGTTCAAATCCCAGGCACGCACCTCTGATTTTTCGAAATTATGTGCGTATTAGAAATTAATTATCACTTGCTAAAACGGTGAAAGAAAACATCGTGAGCACCTGCATACCTCAAAAAACTCAAAGGTATGTGAAGTCTACCAATACGCACTTGGCCAGCGCGGTGAACTATACTCTAACTCTGAACAGGGTGAGAACACCCCGAGAGGAGACCTGTGCCCAGCAGTGGGACGGCAATGGGTTGATGATGATGATGATGATGAATGTTATTCGAGCTTAGACACGGTCTACAGCCCAAATGGCTTGACGGATTTTACCATATGTATATAGGTGATGATTTCTCATAGTTATGTGCGTATTACAAATTAATTATCACTTGCTTAAACAGTGAAGGAATACATCGTAAGGAAACCTGCATACCTAGGTATGTGAAGTCTAACAATATGCACTTGGCGCGCGGTGGACTATGGCCTAATCCTTCTCATTTTAAGAGTTTTCGTTTTTTAATAATTTTCTATTTGTTATCTATCCCTATACAGATAATATAAGAAATGCGTTCAGTATTTCAGCTGCCCATCTTATTAAGTATTATTTGAACTGAATTAATTTTGGCTGAACTCTGCAAAACAATTTCGTTTCGCTTCGTCCAGATAAACAATCGCGCTAATTTATATATACTTCGCTATTTATATTTGTCTGTTTGTGTTTATATCAGACTGCTGAGGGTAATGTTTACGAGGGGAATGTTACATAGCTATGTATATGTGTCTCATTCTCTGGTCTGTTGTTTTTTTTACAGTATAAGAGTAGCAGATGAGCATGCAGTCCACCTGATGGTGGCTACTGCCGCCAATGGACATCTGTAATCAACACCAGATAGGATTAGATATTCCTACCTGAGGTCGGCCACAGATGCGCCGCTACCCCTGAGGACTAAGCTGGAACGCCTCGGAAAAGTCTGTCTCCCTTACCACACCCTTCAAAACGAAACACAGCAGCGCCTAAAACTGCAGTTATTAGGTAGAAATAGGTGTGGCGGTGGTGCCGCCGGAGTCGAACCAGAAAGGGTTCTACCACCTTCAAAACATATGAGGTGTCGTTGTAATCGTTTAAATTTTGAGAGTGACATAGAATACAATTTTAAGCAGTCGCATTTTGTTTTTATTTTAATTACTAGTATAGTTTGTTCTATATATTACAGTAATTAAGACCGACGTGTTTAAGATTGAAGTTAAAGTTTATAACAAGCTTTTATTTAACTTGCTTTGTTAGTTCGTATCAAAAGAGTTAAACTTTGCAACTGAATTTTGAACAAGTTACCATCAAAAGATTGAGTTGAAATTTGCATAATATTGTTTTGGATGACATTGCATGATAACTTAGTGACATTATCCCAAATCCAATATGGCGGACGCCCCAAGATGGCGGACCAAGTAATTTTTATGCGCACTTATGATGAGTGTCAAATAAACGGGTTACTGAAAAGAAATAAAAAATACGTTACTTATAAGCTTGTAACATTTTGAAAAACAAAATGATGTTACTAAAATTAAAGTTTGTTTTATTTTTTGTCTATTATGAATTTCCTATTTCCTATTATTCTAATACAAATTTTAACAAAACGCCATGAACTTGATAAGTACGTATTTGAGATCGATTAAATGTGTGTGACTTTCTATGAACAGTGTTTTATTGATAAGTTCCCAGTTTTAGACTAGTTTTAGTGTAATATTAGTTTTAGTACAAATGTAATGTTTCAGTAGAGATTTTTACTATTTTAGTAAGTTTTAATATTTTAGTGGAACATATGGCGAAACTTTACTGTTAATATTGTTATAGTGAGAGTTTTATTGTTTTAACGGAAATACTTTTACTTGTTAAATAGTGGTATCGGATTTCTAGGGAAAACTGATTTACAGGAAGTTTTACTAATATCTGAGTTTAAAATATCTGGCTTCTAGACAAAGTCAGGAGTAAAGTGTAGCATAATATTGTTTCGCATTTTAGAGGGTTCTTCGAGGCTGATTAAAATGTTATAAAACGTATAAATTATGAATTCGGTTCGGATTCAAACCTGAAAACAAGATAGGGGATAATTTCGAAAAGTTTACCCCAACTTGGAATTAAGGGTGTTGTTTTCTTGTTGATTTTGTAGTTATTTGGAGATTATAAGAGAGCAGTAGCCTTGTGGTTGAAACTTGACTTCCCAATCGGGGAATACGAGGTTCAAACCCCAAGTACAACCCAACCCAACCCAAACCTCTGATTTTTCATATCATTCTGATAAAGTTACATAAAGTATAAAGTTATGTACGTATTGGAAATTAATTATCACTTGTTCCTAACGGTAAAGGAAAACATTGTGAATAAATCTCTGCAATCTGAAAGTTCTTAAAAAAAATGTTCTTGAAGGCGTGTGCAGTCTACCAATTTACACTTAGCCAGCGCGGTGGACTAAAGTTTAAACTCGCCTGCAACGGAGACCTATGCCCCAGCAATGGGACAGTAATGGGTTGAGGAAATCCATTTAACCGTTATTAAAATTTTACCGCACCTATTTATAGGTCAAATAATAACATTACTACTTGTCAAACCCCTTAATCATTCAGTCACTTGACGCTGGTTTCTTGGGGAGCGGAGCATTCCCATACGTTCTGACCCTCAACAGCCCTTATTCCCGAATTATGTAATTGCGGTGACAATCAAAGATGCTGTCAACTCGAGGGCTGTTGTTCAGACTGATAAATCGTTGGGCGATTTTTAGTATGAGGTGTAATTTATAAGCGGTAACGGATTTTATGTAACTACTTACAGACTAAGCAGTGTTTGGTGTCTAATGAGGTATATAAAAATTATGGACATTATATTTATGTTAATCAAAATAAAGAATCAATCATTTTATTTCCTTATTACATCTTCTTAACTTCGAATTTAGTAAATTTTAGGATAAATTACGAAGGACTATACATTATCGGCACAATTGTATTATTGTCTTAATACTATTAAAATATTACTTTGTCTGATAAAAACTCATGTACTGATAATAATATTGTACTGGTAATAACACATTTCTGTTAAACATGAGTTAAATTCTTATATGGTTTGGTCATTGTATCCAACAAACCTGGTGTGATATTATAACAGATGATGATTTTTTGCATGGATTTGAAAGATGGAATATGGACTTTTGTAATTAACTTTAACTTAGGATTCCTACCAGAGATACTGTGAACCTAATCCGTATGCTTTGTATAACTTAACATTGCTATTATAAACGCTATACTGCTACTACCTGGCCTTTACTGAAACAAAAAACGCTTACATTTCATAAAAACGCCGTAATCTCATCAAATGTACCGATTTGCACAACGTCACCCTTACCGCAAACGCAATCAGAATTTCTATTGCCATTGTACTTGCTTGTACACGAATCGCGACTGCTTTGTGTCATTTAGCGGTTGTTTTCTTTCTTATTTTTATTCTTTCATTTTTTCATTCTTTGCCAATCCCTTTAGAATCATTGTTTCCTTTCTTTGCTCGAGTGCGATTGTTTGGGCAGTTTTTTACTCTGTCGGATTTGTCCTGTGACATTTTTAATACTAATACGGTAATTGTATTATTGTATTAAGTAATTGACATTGGAAATGTGCTCATGTTTAGGGGCAATTATAATACGTTAGTTGGTAATGGATATTAATTAAGTCATGCTCGGTTTTTATACTTTTAAGCCTCTTGATTTCTTGAGCTTTCTCTTATTTGACAGTTTTGTGAATGTAGTTTGAGAACATTATAAATTAATTCATTTATTGAGTTCCCTTCGTACATATTACCGACATTATATTAATTATAATTGTAAGTTATCAACTTATATTTCTAGTTTTGCGTAAGATCTTTCTACTTTCATCCCAGAAGATTCAATCAAATCAGATTCAAATTATATTAATTTTATTTGATGATAATCTTATGAAAGTGAAAATGAAACATTTTAATAATATTTAAATTGTACTAAGAGTTTCTGCCAAACTCAGGTTCCTATTTGTTCGCACTCATAAGTTTTAAATATTTTAATCATGATGCACTCTGTGAAGTTCTAGAAACGCACGTAGTGTAGTGTATACCTACTACAGGACACGTTTTAGCGTGTACCCCTAGCATAACTTCATTATCGTTGCACTTAAATGTAAAACATTTAGTACGTAACATTAGTATTGCAACTTATTGATTATTTACAACATAAACTTTAACTCGACTTTTATTTACTTTGTTTATTTTACTAAGGTTTTTACGTTTACTTTTTTATGTTTTAGTATTTTAATATTATCTACATCTGTTTACCTCGAGTTTTATTTACTTTGTTTATTTTACTAGGGTTTTTATTTTAAATCCACCATTTATCCACCCTATCAAATATTTGTCTACACGTGTGTTACTGTCGGCTGGTGACAATCGTTGCTAATTCGAACGGTACCGTGACGTCATTAAATGTTAAAATCACCCCTTTATCAAACACTCGCTTAGTTTGTATTATATACCAGCAAATTGACTGTTATGGGATTAATTAGGTGAAAGAAAACATACTATAATTGGTACTTCTTTTAAAGTTAGAATTGTTTAAGTTTTTAAATCCAGGAGATGGTCAGCAGTTACTCTAAGTAAAATAGGAACAAGCAAAGGAGTATTTACTGTAGTCACCAGAATGCATACTGCGGCAAATTCCTATTTATAAGGAACACTTATGTAACAATAGTAACTAATGATTCTAAGGTTCGAAGAATGGTATATAGTGGTACACAGTGATCTTTGTAGCCGGTGACGTCACTGCAGACAATTTACTGAGATTTCGATCGAGAGTTATAGGTTGCAGTATATTTATAAAGCAGTGATAGCCTAGTAGTTAAGAAATTCGGCCTCTTGATCCCCTCGATCGAGAGGCCGAATTTCTTCCGTCCGAGGTACAAATCCAAGGCACCTCTGATTTGGCAAAGATATGTGTGTATTAGAAATTAATTGTCACTTGCTTAAAAGGTAAAGGAAAACATCGTGAGGAAACCTGCATACCAATGCAATCTTAAAAAAAAATCTAACTATGTGAAGTCTACCAATTCGCACTTGGTCAGTGTGATGGACTATAGTCTAATGATTAGATCAGAAGGATTAGACTCTAATCCTTCTGATTCTGAGAGGAGACGCGTGCCAAGTAGTGGGACAGTAATGAGTTGATGATGAGTATATTTAATACTTGCAGTAGCAGTTTTATTCAGATGAACTTCAAGAACTTAAGTATGTTAAACTTGTTATTACGACCAGAAAAGAAATCGATAAAATCACAACCTACGCCAAATATTTATCCACACGTGGGCAACGGTGACAAACTGACAATCGTCGCTAATTCCAAGGGTACCGTGACAATTGAACGAAAACATTCGCCCCTTCAACCCCTTTATTTAATGTTCATCCCTAGTTGTGCAACGTGGCCAATTGATTGAATCTGATAACGGTAGGAAGACATAGATATTTTAAAACACTTGGTCACTGGATCGATAATTGGAAGTGTAATTGAGTATTATATGAGTAGCAAGCATGCACAGCACTTGCCACTGCAGCCCATGGATAATGGTAATGGACACGGGTAATCAACTCCAATAAGATTAGTCCTTCTTTTTTGTTTTCGAGGGGGAAACCTTCGAAAGGTGCCGTGGGAGCGACACAGAGTTATGTGGGATTCTAACCGTTCTAAAACCCCCCGGTGGCCGTCCTCGGCGCTGCATAAAGGACTTCGGGATCTCCAGAGAAATGCAACCGGAGTAAGATTAGAGCCCTACCACTCCTACCTGAGGTTGACCACATAAACATTGCTACTCTTCAGGTGTAAGCTGGAATTTCCCGGATAAGTATGTCTCCCTTGTTTAACCCGGACGTAGCAGCCGCTTAACACTTTGTTATACGCAGAAGGAAATAATAACCACAAAGGAATCTACCACCTTCTACCAATATTTCTACACCTTCTTTTTTAGGAACTCTCAGGCATGTAGCTCTTCACGAAGTTTTCCTTCCCCTTTAAAACAATTTATCTTCTTCCTTCACCGTTAAAGCTTAATGCTTCTCAATTTATTTGGAATAAAAAAAAACAATTTATATAAAACATATTTGGAGGTAACTCAATTTTCATACCGTCTCGGAGATCAGTTTCAGAGCATAAGCCCTCGCAAATTAAATTCCTGTCGTGTCATGCCGAAACAATTCGACGCGCACACTCGTATTCTGTTCTGTTGTAATATGCTGAGCTTAACGATCACATTAATTGTTAGGGTATCATGTGTAGGGTATGTGGTACCACTGTCACACTTATTCAGTCCTTTTTATTCAGTGGAACATAATAGCCAGAATAGATCTATTTGTTTATATATTTCAGCTTCAACTTTCGGTTGTAGATGCTGAATCAGTGTTTTCGTTAAATTATTGCATAGGTATAGCACAAAAATACATAGCTTCTTCTCCAAAAAGAGTTCTGTTAAGAACCTATTTTGAATTAAAAAAAATGATTTGTTGATTTGATAGATACTAAATTCCTAGAAGTCAGGCAGTAGATCGTCATATATAGCCCTAGTAAATCTTGAATTGGTTTATTTTTTGGAAAATAAAATAAGATTTAGAAGTATTGAAAAGGAAAACTATAACAGTGTTATATCGTATATTCATATTACTATAGTTATGTTGTCAATGTTTCTTCGAAATAATATTTTTCTTGTATTTTTCAGAATTTCCAAAGAGGCCACATAATAATCCATAAAACGTTTGATACAGTCATAACAGGAAATTGTCGTAACCCTAAAACGCCCCGGGGTTCGCAGTACCCAACCGGAAGGGTTACCGGCTATACTAATAAAGGTGCTTCCGGGTCTCTCGGACCAATTGTGTTTTTATTATCCCTTTCTGTTATTGAACCTAACGCATTTATCGGTTACTAAAAAAATTCGCGACTTTTTTTTAATAAAAGATTTAAAAAACCTATATTTATACCTATACTAGCTGACCCGGCAAACGTTGTGTTGCCATATAAATAAAAAAATGTTAAGTGTGAAAAACCCTTATCACTAAGGGGTATGAAAAATAGATAGTAGCCGATTCTCAGACCTACTGAATATGCATATAAAATTTGGTGAAAATCGCTAAAGCCGTTTCGGAGGAGTACGGTAACTAACATTGTGACACGAGAATTTTATATATAAGATAAACCTAGATTTATTAAACCTATATATACCTATATATAAATAATTTAAAAAACCAATAAATTTAGGCTATTATCGCACTTTTACCATTTGTAATTAATGTATTTCTAAAATTTTACGCCTGTTATTAATAATCGATCTACCCTACCCATTTTGTCCACCAAAGATCGGATTTTTACAATGTTTATTATAAAAAAATGTCAAATGTACTTGTGGTGGGCGAAATGTTGGTTAAGTAGAGTTCTGACTACTGGACACGGGTTCCATCCGCTACTCTACCGCACTGACCAAGTGCAGATTGCTAGACTTTATAATTGAGGAATTGTAATGCCGTATTTTTTGAATGTAGGAGTAGCAGACGAGCATGCAGTCCACCAGGTAAGTGGCTACTGCCGCCCACGGACACCTGTAATCACCCCCAGATAGGATTAGGTTAAGCTTAAATAGAGGTAGGCGTCGCTACTTCTAGGGACTAAGCTGGAACATCTCGGAAAAGTATGTCTCCCTTACTACACCCTTCAAACCAGAAAATACTCGTAGCAGCGCTTAACACTGCTATTAGGTGTAGCGGTGGTGCCGTCGGAGTCAAATCACAAAGAGTTGTGCCACCTTCATTCAGATTATAGTCGAATTTCAAAAACTATACAAAATTACATAAAAAAAAACCTAATGTTTTTATATCAAATGTCACGCATGACTGAAACAAATTATTTTACGATTAATTCCTTTTAAAATGAGTATCTAAATTGAACTGTGACGTTGCTTCCGGTGGCCGCGTGGCGCGCACGTTTGACGTCACATCCGGCTCGCGACCGGAACCGGAAGGAGGATGTATTAGCCGTATTAACTTTAGGATCATCATGACAATAATTTGTTGGAGTGATAAATATTTTGAGTACTTTTAAAAAAGTTTTAAAAAATCTTGTTTTACTTTCAACGCCTCTTTATTGACGATCCGCGTGGCGGAGCGGTCTGACGCACAGAGAGTCCCAGGTCGATCCCCGGCCACACAAATATCTAAATGATGAATATAGATTTCTGTTTCTTGGTGGTTGTGTATTTAACTCTATGTGTCCGTAGCACCCACGATACCGGGAATACTAATGTAGGGCTGTGAGTGTAGAAAGCGTTTAATGTTTCATATATTTTTATTATGTAAGTCCGTCAATAGTTTCTATAACAATAGCAAATATAATTATGTATAAATAGTTATAATTTGAATGTGTTCGAAATTGTAAAATCGATCTATAAAGGTAGGTGTAATCTTGTACAAAGTTTTGCTAAGCTTATAACTAACGCTGTATAACTTATAACCAACCAAAGCTCTAACAACATAACTACATAATTGTGCTACCTTGTTAACATAAGTGCGAACATTCTAACATATTATATTACTACTTCAAAGAGACGATTAACCTGAAAATTGAAGGTAGAACACTTTGTCGTTCGACTCCAGCGGCAACACCGGCACACCTATTTCTGCCTAATAACAACAGTGTTACGCGCTGCTGTGTTCTGGTTTGAAGGGTGTGTTAAGGGAGAGATACTTTTCTGAGGCGTTTCAGCTTAGTCCTCAGGGGTATCGGCGCATCTGTGGCCGACCTTGATTCATGCACCGATGTTCATGGGCGGCGGCATCCACTTATTAGGTGGACTATATTCTCGTCTGCAACTCCTATATTAAAAAAAACCGTAACTATCATGAATTTTACTCGAGTACAGAATAAGCTGCCCCTATTTAATTTGTTACGGCAAAATAGTGTTCTCAGATAGTTAATCATTGCCTCATACAAATCTATAGCACCTCTCTTTCTATTCATTCATTGGTCACAGTCCTCGAAATTTCATTCATGGTTTGAGAACTACAAATTTTACACTAGTCCATAGTAATGTCGGTATGTACTATAGAAAAAATCTTTTAACGCATTTTATTATCTGAATTTTGTGTGTCATTTATTGTTGCATCGTAAGCGAGAAACGATAAAGTAATCAAAGCTAAGAACTATAGAGTAAGAAGCGTTAAAATAAGAGCGTTGTTTCCGAGAATGAGAGGAATATTTTGAAATGGGAGGGAGACTTCTTCACTTGGTAAGTTGCTTTAATTTTTTTAACAGTGTGTATTTCCTAAACATGATTTATGTGAATTAGCATTGATTTTCCGTTATATATTAATTCTACAAAAAAAAAACTATTTCTACAAAAACGTCGACTTAAATTTGAATAGGTGATTACTATATGGAAAAAAAAAACCAGAATAGGATGGTCTGGAATATACTCGTATTCTAGACCAGAATAAGGCCCACCCTCGCCTAGCGTTATGACTGTATTCATGAAAAATTTATTAAAAGAAATAAACATCATCTACAAATCATACTTTGTATTATAATTGTTTTAAACACAAATAAAGAATAACTGAACGTCATAGATAGATCCACTGCAAATGATCTTTCGTATTAACACGCTTGCTCGTTCCTCGCCACACGGCGACAATACAGCAAGCCCTTTATCACTGCCAATAATTTTTAAAGTTGCTGGTGTCAATGAATGACATATAAATGTGATTGTACGGAATGCGAAGAGATAGTACAATAAGTATAGCCGTAAGTTTAGCGGTACCTTTGACTCGTGGCGTTGTATAGGTATGGGCCGATTGTAAGCGGAAAAGTGACATTGATCAATGATTTTGTGTTCTGGTTATGTATTTTAGTTTTAGTACAATTATGAGTGTAGAATTGAAGAAAAAATATTTAGCTATAATATTTCCCTTGATAATGTACAATTTAAAAAATATACGTAAAGTTTATAACATAATAAGGGATTTTTGCCATATTTTCTATATTAAAACGAACGAACTAAATCTAAACAAATCTAATTATAAAAGATTAACAATAAATCTAATTACGTAATTAAAATTAAATAAAGCAATAAATCGAATTACAATTTATTTCATTCTTATATTCTTACCATGATCTTTACTGGTCTTATTTTTTATTCATGAGTTTTGCCTTATCGTTAGGTTACATATAAAAAAGCTACATTTTAAGGATTAAAGAACAATCATTTATTTTATAGTGTGTAGTATACTACACAGTAATCGCACTTCGGTTCATACTCTGCTTTAAAATTCTACCTGCGCCAGGCATAACGCTACCGATATTCCTCGAAGAATCCGGGGAACCACGCCCCCTCTAATTGATTGCATAACCGTCTTCCATTCATTCGCTTCATTCACAAGAGTCATTTGACACGCGGCGACAAATCCGCTCACAAGTCAAGACACTATTCTTTTCATTCCACAACTTTTAACATGCTGTTGGCAAATCATTTTATATTGAAATGTTGACTCTATTTTTAGGAACATAAAAGTCAAATGGTAATATTTTCATGGCATTTTATTAGTTGTTGTAACGTCTTTACAATTTTAAACTTTATTGCGCAGTGTTAAAGATGGCGGATATTTAAGATACGTATTCGCGTTTTAGGGCAGTGAATTGACACTGTTATCTTATTATGGTTATAGTTTATTGTAAAAGGAATTTCATGCATGCCTCCGAATTTTTGAATTAAAAGCGTAAAGTCAGACATATTGTCGCCATTATGATACCTGAGTGCTACTTGTGATTGAATGGTTTGAATGGAACGAAATTTGCTATGGTGAATGATTATGAATGAGGTAGGTTTTGATTTTTAATCGTTTAGCGAATTTCAATGTGATGTCTTGGAGCATGCTGTAATTAGGACAGATGTATTTGATGTTATTTCTAGTATTGTTACAAAATATTCCTAGTGAGTGAAGTTTCCGTTATTCCGTTTATGTTGCTAATAGATAACCCCTAGAATATAAAAGTTTGCTAGATTTATTTACAACATGTTTATGTATTATGACAAACTTTTCAACCGATAAACAATTTACATACGTGTAACAATAATAAGTAAATAATATCATTTTCTACGTCGTATTATTCCTAGGCACATATATAACAAATTTATTTAAACAATAACTATTTAATTTATAACTTAACATTAAAATCGAATTACAAATTGTGTCAGTTTTTATTCAAAATTGTTTAAATTGTAATCTTACTTAAAAATATTATTAGCTCCTAATTTTATATTATCAATGTCATTAATCCACTACCTATTGTGTACCCATGACATTATACCCATATTTTCAGGTTATCAATACCTCACGTAACAACAATAAAACCCTAGTATTAATCTAAAATACCCAAAGACGGCTCGTGCAAAACATCTGTTCGTTTTTATACTATTTGCCGCGTCATTTAACACGATTCTCCTCACGCTTTCCACTTATTATCCATTTTTATATCATTTCTATAATAAATTTTATGCCAAATAAAATTCCTAACTCCGCCTCTCCTCGTAATAAATAACCGCTTTACGGAAAAGACAAATTTGGAAAGAAAAAAGTGTTTTGTCCAAAAGGACCCCCTTTGCGTAAAATTGTATCCCATTGTTAGAAGCTTGGTTTATTGATAATTTTGTGGCGAATGGCGGGTTTTATTTAGTTTTGCGTTGAGAGGGTACTTTTAGTGCCATAATCAGTGACATTAAGAGCTTATGTGGTGTTTTTGATAGACACTCAAAGTAATTGATGGTTTCGTATCTGGCACTCGAGGTTAAAAATACTCATTTTGTGAAGGATCACATTTTGTGAAGGATTTGGTAACGGGCAATATGTTAAACTATACTCTAGTTTAAGGTGAAGTACATAAGTTGTATTTGTTTGTTAATAACGGTCTATCTATTAATTGTAAGTAAAATCCATTTTTTTAATTAATTTTAACATAAGTTTATGAGCTTCTATTTGCTTACATGAATCTGACTGGCTTTTGGCTGGATTAAGCTTTTCTATTTGGAGTTGAAAATATCCACAAAGAATTACAACTTACTCGTCACGGTCAACCCAAAAACTCAATTGCATATAATGAAAATTATGTTTTTGTGCTTGGGCACAATATTAGGGAGGACTATTTTAGCGAGATTAATTAAAAAAAATATATTGAGAACATAGAAATAGACAAAACAAAACAATCGAAAGAAAAAAATCTATCTAAAAATCTTTATATAAATGAAATAAATAAACACTTACAGCGGATTAATTTCGCTGTTACTTGGACCCCAACTCGCCCGAAGGTGTAATTATTCCAGCATCAACACGCACGTGACCAGCCTGTTAAATAGATTAGCTCATAATTAGTGTTTGCACATCTAATGCCCTTGTTTTTAGAATAAATACCAAGCTGTGTTACTTAAAATTATAAATGGAAATGTAAGTTATACATAATCTACGCGTATATTACTTAATATTTATTTATACAGCGTTTCTTATTAATTAGAAAACTAAAATGAAGAAAATTCTAAGGTTTAACTTTTGAAAGTATGAAATTTTTTAATTCATTTTGTTATAAAAGTAGTATACTTTTATTTTTGAATCCTATATCTACTTTAAAAACAAATCTGTCTTTATTTTAAATTAATTTATCATTAATCATTTGGATGAGAGCTATTTTCTTAAATGCAATAATCAATTATTTTAGACGATTATTATGTTATTAACTGGTATATTGTAAGTTTTATCATGTGTTGAAGACCTCTTTAATGGCTGGCTAGCTAGTGTAACTATAGTAAGTATTTTTAAGGTGTAAAAGCTGGTTTGAAGATTTAATTTCTTACGTAATCCCATTTTCCGCTGTCACTGCGACCCTACTGCCCTACAGTATTCACTTCGGTACTACCACACGTGGCTATTGTCTGCTAAATGGATTAATCTATTGTTTGTGTTTGCTTATACACGCCATAAGGCATATATTATATTACCTTTCAATGTGTAGGCGTGTATTGTTTTACCATTTAATACATAATAGAGATTTTTTTAAGAGGTTCATGGGTTTTTTTTATTTTTACCACTTCAGGCTGTCCATGCCGCCCATGGACATTTGTAAGCAACGCCAGATAACGTAAGATCTGAAGTAGGCCAGAAATCCGTTGCTACACCTGAGAACTAAGTTAGAACGTCTCAGAAAAGTACGTCTCTCTTACCTTCAAACCGGAACACAGCAGCGCTCAACACTGTTGTTATTAGGCAGATATAGGCGCCGCTGGAGTCGAACCACAAAGATAGACCGCTTTATTGTTCAAAACTTAAAATTTCATCTCATCCATACCATTTGCGTATTTGAAAAAAGTACTTGAAATAAACGGTTAATAATGTTTAACATATCCACTTATTTGAGCGCGAAAAAAATATGCTCGCCCAACCACAATGATAATATTGTATTCATTTATACTCTCTCTCTATTTGTTAAACTTTTCATTATGCATCAAGTACTGCATATGCTAGGATTTAATGCATGAATTAATTAATAACGTGAAATGTACTTTATGCTATTACTTTATGGTTTAATTTTCCTCCTATATCATAATACTTAGTGACATTCAGTATTTATTTAAAGAAGCAAATTTGCTAAATAAGAGACGTCGAAAATTTAACTCTATGTTTAATGTCGCAGAGTTTAAATTACAATAAGGGTGAGTTGAGGAAACGTTTCAAATTGCAAACTTACGACCCCTGATTTTAGGCACAGATTTATGTTTGCAGTTCAAAAATCAAACCAAATTGAATTATAAGCCGTATTGCTTTGAAATAAGCGTGATGCAAAGAAAAGTTGATGGTAGAGTGTACGGTAAATTGACTTTGACAACTTTTGCAACAAATAAAACAGTTTAATCATTAAAGTTACTGCTACAATGATCCTTTTTGACTAGTAATAAGGGATATACGATGTAAATGGGATAGTAAACTGTCGGAAATCTGTGACGAATGCAGCCAGTTGGTGATGTCGAATAAAACGTTTAATTTGTTTCCTTTCGTTGCTAGTGACTATTGCGATTTGATATGCTACGTCATTTATTTAATTTAGAAATATAAATAATCGAGGATTTAATTTACGATGGAGTGGTAGAGTCCTTTGTAGAGATTTGTACAAAAAAAGAGAGAGAGTTGTACAAAAGATCTGTATTGCAAATTATACTTCAGAGACTACGAGAGTACACGATTCCGCTGTCTAACTCTGTTAGAACTAGTAGGTCATAGGAACATTGTGGTTTGAGTCTGATGGCACCATTATTACATATATTTCTGTCTAACAGCAGTAGTGTAAGGCGCTGCTGTGTTTCGCTTTAAAAAATGAGGCAAGGGAAACACTATCTGAGGCTTCCCAGCTTTGTCCCAACTTGCTGACCAACCCCACGTAGGAATCAAATAACTGGGGTTGATTACAAATACCCATGGGTGGCAGTAGCTACTTATAATTAGGTGTACTGTATGGATTCTCGCTTGCTATTGATTGTTATAAAAATATACTCCAGTACATCCTTTAGTTTTTAAGACAAATCTGTGCCCAGCAGAGTGGTGGAAAGAGTTACGTCCAATAACTTATATATCAAAAGTTGATCATATTTTCATAATATACAGTTTGCGTGTGTTTTAGCCGTTATATTAACTAGTTTTTGAAGGTTATTATTAGAATGAAAGAAAATGGCCACGCCCACTTTGTTATACGATGATCACACGCGATTTTATGGGAACCGGGATATTAGAGTTTTTGGAACCAAGTAATTAGGAAAAAAATAAATAATATATTCTTTCTTAGGATTGTGTGTGGTATTTATGTGTGCCAGATTGCCAGCTACATACAGAAGAATGAGAACATACTTAATTTTAAATGTACAACTGGCGGATTCGAACTTGGATCCCTCTACATAGCACGCTAGTACCGCCGGTAAAGTAAATAACTACTACGCAATACGCATACAAACAAAAAATCCTTTAATTTGCAAACTAAACATGTTTAAGAAGTAATAACCGCCATTTAAGATTGGTCAATATTTTTTTCTAATTTCCCTAAGGGAGACAGACTTTTCCGAGGCGTTCCAGCTTAGTCCTCAGGGGTAGCAGCGCATCTGTGGCTGACCTCAGGTAGGAATATCTAATCCTATCTGGGATTGATTACAGATGTCCATGGGCGGCAATAGCCACTTACCATCAGGTGGATTGCATGCTCGTCTGCTACTCCTATAATATAAATAAAAAAAAAAAATAAAAAAAAATCAGGCCTAAAACATTATTTGTAGGTATTTGTGTTCTTCCCTTTAGTACCTATCTTGGTAATTGGGTCAGCGTTTCATCAAGGGTACTGCAGCGGTACTAACGCGTTTATATCTTCCATAAATCGAGGAAAGGGCTCCAACTAATTCCGATGCTTACTCGGAACGAGGGTGTAGCGTGCTTGCACCACTTTACTGCTCATAAACTACAATAAAGCTGCTTGTACGCAGAGCTAAGAAGATAGGACAACGGAGACTTTATCACTAAAAGACCTTTTTTAGGGTACCGTGCCCAAGGGGTAATAATTCGCCAAGTACGAGTTTAATTCATTTTATGATTTTCAACAATACCTAGTCATATGAAACAACAATAGATGGCGTTGGGGTGACAATGGGACGACGATTATACGTAATCAAAGTATAATACAATTAAAATAAGTATATTTAAATATTTTCTATGGTTCTTATTTGTATTTATTATAATACCAGTTATAGTAGTAAACGTATTATAAAAATTTCAACCGTTTTCCTAGTACAGTTTAAACGTTAGACCGAAAAATGCCGAAAAAATCCGGTTTGTTGTATGGAGACCCCCTTTAATATTCAACTTTATTTTATTTTTAGTATTTGTTGTTATAGCTGCCACCGTTATGCCTCCTCTGTCAAAATTTCATGTGTCTATCTATTACGGTTTAAGCGGTAGAGCCCTGTGACAGACGGACAGACAGCGAAGTCATAGTAATAGGGTTCCGTTTTTACCCTTTGGGTACGGAACCCTAAAAATGGGACCCTATTACTAAGACTTCGCTGTCTGTCCGTCTGTCACAGGCCTCTATCTCTTGAAACTTAATATATAGACACTTGCATTTTTAATAAAATATGTGGCTGTTAAAATATACAAGATAACGCAATTTTTCGACGTTTTTCACTTTTGAACCGTCATAGACAGACAATTAAAATTGAATTTACTTGTGTTTTACGGTTGATATGATTACAAATACTAAAAATACAAAATAAATGTTTTTGGTGGTTTTTTTGTTTGTTGGTTTTGGGGTGGGAGTTCGACTCGCACTTGGCCAATTATTGTATATAGGTACATGTACAATATACATGTTCACCAAATAAACCCATAAATAAATAGCCTTGTGTATGTATGTGGCTTTGTGGATGTGATTATACATAATATTATTAAAGAAAGTATCGAAGTCTTCCTTACTTCCATATAAATTTTATATTTCCATATAATTTTTCCATATAAATTTAGGTCTTTGTCAGTACATAATAATTATGTCGAGCTCTGATCAAGTATGAATTGGGTCTGATTGTGTGGCTTTGGAGACATTTATATGGATGGATGATCAAATCAGGACGTATGTATGTGGTTGTAGTGCTTGCTGTGTTAATTGTTGCTTGAGAAAATTGAACAATACATATAGATACAAATTGAAGAAATAAACTTATTTGAGAAATCGAGAACTATTGTATAAACTAGCAAAGTAGCAATCTATCTGGTGATAGTTCTTTACGAAGATCATCAGCTGTAACCAATTCCATATATAAAAGGGTGTCAACGAACCAACCAATCAAAGATTACTAGATTATTAAAATGTTAATACGTTTTCATTCCTAAGGTGTAATATAGTATCAGTTTATTCAATTGATAGTACGGTAGAAATATTTTGAAATTCCATACTATTTTTACATAACTTTCCATACATATAAAATTACAAATAAAACATAACATATAAAATTCTCGAGTCACAATGTTAGTTACCGTACTCCTCCGAAACGGCTTTACCGATTTTCACCAAATTTTATATGCATCTTCAGTAGGTCTGAGAATCGGCTACTATCTATTTTTCATGCCCCTAAGTGATAAGGGTTGTTCGCCCTTAACATTTTTTTATTTATATGGCAACACAACGTTTGCCGGGTCAGCTAGTATTTTATTAAAGATTTTTTTATTATCCGAATCAGTTAACTAATTTATATTGCATGAAATTTTGACTTAGAACCGGTTGATAGGGCGGAAGTAATAAACCAGCTACCTACTGCTACCGTTGTCCCAACTGTAAGCAATAACGAAAAGGTCTTTAAGTCACAAAATGAAGACAAGAAGCGTAGTAATTGTAAGATCAAAGGGAATTGTAACGAAGGTTGCAGGGCTTGTGAATACCCAACGAGAACAGCATCAGTATGGATTCCGCGTCTGTTCGAAAAGCGACAATTTGTGTGCTAATTTACTATTCATTGGGAAATTAAAGTCTTGTTCTAGTGGAGATTAGTTTTGGTTGTTCTAACGGCTATTGAAATAAGGCACAATTAAGTCAAGCTTTTTAATAACAAATGTAACACAAGAAAAAAATAGTTTTAGGTTATGAAAAGAGAGCATATCTCCGCAGTATGGAGAGTAAATTTTAGGCCAGTTACACATGAGCGGCATAAGTTAATACTTAGTTAATACAACATTAGGTGCGACAATCTGCTCAGGCTACGACGACTATGACAGTCGACAACAGTTATACACTACAGTGAAACACTAACTACAGTGCGTTAATATAATATCGAAAGCCTGCCGGTGACGGCGACTGACCACGTGCGACGACTTTCTGCGACAGCCGGCAACAATCGCCTATGCACCGTATCGCTTGTATATAAGGTGCCTTAATTAACCGAATTATAAAGTTGAGTAACGTGTAACGCTGTTACAAGTAGAATGAGTAATCCTTTGTGTTGATCTAGCATAGATTAGTAAAGGTCACTCCTAACAAGAAAATGTACCCAGTTTTGAGAATTGAAATAGTTGCGTAAAAAGGTTTTGCCACGTCTCCGTGCTAAAATGTCCCTAAAATATTTGAAATAATTATTTATTTATTATGTAAATTGTACATTGTAATTGTAAATTACGCAGTATTAGTTATTTATTGGGAAATTTTCTCTAAAAATGTTTTTATTTGTCAAGAATTCAAAAAAAGAACTTACTATAATAAGCCGTTTGTGGCTTCATTCAATTTCAAGGCGGCGAAGTATCTTTACTAATCTTTGTGATCTAGCTATAATGTTGGACAGGCTCAATTTCTGTCCATTACACTTTGATCAGCTGAGTGATCATATTCTACTCATTAGTGCACTTTGATCACCTGGCACATAATCCTCCTGGTGCCTCCTGAAGTATTCCCGGAACAGTATGACATGGGGTTCTTCAAAAAAGGTGCAAAAAGAGCTCTCATACAAAGCCGACGATGCATTGGCAACTCCTCTGGTATTGCAAATGTTCATAGGTGACATTGACTATTTTCCATCAGGTAACACGTCTGCTTTATTGTTAGGCTAAAAAAAAAAACATTTGAGTGATCACTGAGTGGCTACTTCATAAAATATATTTACTTTAATTTCATTAACGTTAAGCCGTCGATTAGGGGAATGTATGCAATATATCGTCATATGTGTTAATATTGTGTAAATTTGGTCGTCAATCTGCTTCGGTGAAGCATGATGGAGCACTCTCCATCCATTATGTGTCGTATTTTTTATCCCTGTTAAAATGTGTCGATACTCATAGCCAAAAATTCCTTTTGGAATTTCACTGCAATAAGGTTTTCCTCAGAGACACATATCAGAGAAATGACTCGTGGCCAGCAGTGGGCCAGAAAATAGTTTTAGCCAAATCATAAAATCACGTTAATCTTAAAATAATAGTCATTCTAAGTTGGTAGTCATTTAAAATAATATATGCCGCTCATTTTAATACATATCTACTCTACATAAAACATAAATAATTTATTTAATTTCCCTTCATTTCATTATTTATTTAACCAATAAATATTATTTTAATTCAATTTGAAATTTCGTTTATTCACATAGAACTCTTTTTGAACGTCATCAAACTATCACTGTATCGGAAGGTGTTTCGGCATAGAAGAAGCGGTGACAGAAACTCCATACGTGTGCACATTTGCATCTTTTAAACATAGGTGTCCACCTGATGGTAGGTGGCTACTGTCGCCCATGGACATCTATAATCAACCCCAGATAGGATTAGATATTCCAACCTACTACCTCTCAGGACTAAGCTGAACGCCTCGGAAATCTATGTCTCTCTTACCACACCCTTCAAACCAGAACACAGTAGCGCTTAACATTGCTGTTATGAGGCAGAAATTGGTGTGGTACTTATTTTACATGTTAAAATCTTAGAACCCCACACCGTGCTACAAATAGAATTACTTACATTTGTGTTTCTTGTTTCTCGAAGGCAGCGCAGAATTTCTAATTATTAATTAGCACCGTCTCGGGAGAAATTTCTGCAATTCTATTTCTGAATACCGAAGACGTTGGATGCTCGTGATGTTAATATTTCTGTTTATCTTTGTTTATCACCTTCTTGCTTATTTATGTTACGTTGTTATGTATTCTGAATTATTGTTATGTTGGAATGCTGGAAGTTATAGTTATGAGCGAAAATGGGTTTATAATGAAGATGGTAAATTACGAAGATATTATAATGGAAACAATGTTGTTTATGTACTTATTATACACATAAATAAATTGTGTCCGTAAGATTGAAATAATTGCTATTTTATAACTGTCTTGCTATGTATGTAAAGTTTCTCAGAACAAATAAGAGAGTTATTACAAAAACAAAAATCAGACTGCTAAAAAATCTTAACATCATCTTCAACCCATTATTGTCCCACTGCTGGGCACGGGTCTCCTCTCAGAATGAGAAGGATTAAGCCATAGTCCACCGTGATGGCCAAGTGCGAATTGGTAGACTTCACATACTCGTACCTTTGAGACTTTTTTTTTAAGCTATTGCATAGCTTTTATCGCGGGCTTTGAGCGCGGCGACCGAATCGAGAAATTCCGTAACGAAAATAAGTAACACCTTTCAACAACTCGGTTGCCTGGAGACTTGATATCCAACTATCAAGTCTCCAGGCAACCGAGTTGTTGACTGTCAATAGAAAAATATGGATATAATTGAATAAAGTATTATTTTACATTCCTTATTATTTTATTTGATATTGGCGACGAGATGTCGAATGAACTAAAAAACAATAAGGAAATACGAGCCACATTACGTGGGTTAATGAAACGAACCGAAAATTACATTTCGGGAATAGAAAAAATTGACATTGAAGAAATAAATATACGACTGAATTCTTTACAAGAAAATTTGAAGAAATTCTACGCGATTCAAGAAAAAATTGAATGGCTTACAGAAGAAGAAAATTTAGAAGAGGAAATAAAATATAGGTACGAATTTGAAGAAATATATACAAAGCTAAAATTTAAATTTTTGAATGTACAAAAAGAAAATAATCGGCTAATACCTGAATGTTCTTTTATATCAGCAAGAGCGGAAGTTTATTTGATAAACTGTGAACTGTCAAGGCACGCTTGAGACGTACACCTAATACAAAAGAGTTATCACCTTATCAGTTAATGTTCGGCAGAGAGGTAAGAACCTATATGCATGCCTTATTTAAGAAATCCGCCCCACTATCCAGATTACATTACAATGCACTGCCAACGCAGGAGTTCGGAAAAGGTGATAAGGTACAAGTCCGCAGTTACACCAACCCGAGAGTTAAATGGGAGTTCGGAGTCGTCATCCGAAGATTAGGTAGACTCCATTATGAAGTCAGAACTGAAAATGGCATACTGGTGCGCCGTCTCCTTGACCAAATGCTGCCGGCGCCCCTGGTGGTGTAAGTGAAAATAGCGGTGGAGGACTGTTGGATATCAAGTCTCCAGGCAATCGAGTTGTTGACTGTCAATAGAAAAATATGGATATAATTGAATAAAGTATTATTTTACATTTCTTATTATTTTATTTGATAACCTTAATTCGTCAACTTGAACACAGATGGCAGTAATACACATTTTTTTATAATCCGTGCAGAAATCTTAAAATTGCGTGAAGTATATTTTATATTCCCATTATAAAATTCAAAATTATATTACCTTATTATCCAAATAATATGTTTTATCAACATAAGCTATGTTGAATTCTGGATTGATAAAATAACGTAAAAGAGTGTTTGTTATTTTTAAACGTACAATTACAACTGACAGACTTGACAGCACAAAATCAAAACGCCATTATGATTTATGGTACAAATAATTTGTGTACAAAGTGTTTTAAATATGAATAAACAAAGTGCATTTATTAATGAAAAATGCGATGTACCTGTAACATTCGGCCAAATGTCACAGGCACATCGCATTGATCCATTTATATTGCTGGTTGTTCATACTTTATGTCACTTATTAAATACTTTTCTATTTTATATTTTAGAATGTTCAGTCTTGCTTGGAGTTATGAAATGTCAGCTGATATTTGCAATGTCTTATATAATGGAGATATGATAAAATAGTGGATAAAGATTGTATTAATGTAAATGTTGATGATTATGGAAGAATATATTGTATTTCTGGAATTCCTTCTGAGCGTTTTCATAGCATAAAAAATGCTATGCAATAGCTTTACCGCGGCAGTCTCCGAGTGCCACACGTATTTTTTATTTTTAAACGTACAATTACAACTGACAGACTTGACAGCACAAAATCAAAACGCCATTATGATTTATGGTACAAATAATTTGTGTACAAAGTGTTTTAAATATGAATAAACAAAGTGCATTTATTAATGAAAAATGCGATGTACCTGTAACATTCGGCCAAATGTCACAGGCACATCGCATTGATCCATTTATATTGCTGGTTGTTCATACTTTATGTCACTTATTAAATACTTTTCTATTTTATATTTTAGAATGTTCAGTCTTGCTTGGAGTTATGAAATGTCAGCTGATATTTGCAATGTCTTATATAATGGAGATATGATAAAATAGTGGATAAAGATGTATTAATGTAAATGTTGATGATTATGGAAGAATATATTGTATTTCTGGAATTCCTTCTGAGCGTTTTCATAGCATAAAAAATGCTATGCAATAGCTTTACCGCGGCAGTCTCCGAGTGCCACACGTATTTTTTATTTTTTATAAATCTCTCAGGTATGTAGGTTTCCTCACGATGTTTTCCTTCACCGTTTTTTCAAGCAAGTGATAAGTATTTTATTAAGTAAGTGATTAATTTCTAGTACACATAGTCCACATAATTTTGAAAAATAAGAGGTGCGTGCCTGAGATTTGAGCCTCGGACCCCTCGATCGAGAGGCCGAGTTTCTTAACCACTAGGCTATCACGGCTCGGCGCAAAAATATTTACAATGTGGCCTATATCAGTCCTACTATTAAGATAAATCTCACGACACCTCATCAATTAAAACTGTCAAGTACTTTGGGCTCAGGCATGCCAAAGAATGGTATATGCATATACAATAACAATACTCTTCGCAGTTGCGTTATCAAAAAGAGAGTATCTCAAACAAAATGTTGAATCTTACCTAATTCTGCCAAAAAGCGTAGTAGGAATTAACAGTTTCAAGATATTAAATTTCAGTCTGAGTTTTACATGTAACTACATTGCTTGTAATAAAAATAACAAGTAAGAATAAGTACCACACAAGATTATGTACTTAGTACTTTCTACAATAAGTCTTAAAAGTTCAAGTGGGCGGAACCGCGAAAGCTACTGAGCTTAAATAAAACGAACAACGTTCTAATAAAAACTTTTACAAAATACAAACAAGTTTAAGAAAACAGTGCTTTTAACAGAAAAACAAAATAGAATAAAGCAGCTTATTTCTTTCTCTAGCGGTCTGTGGAGCTTTTGTGAAAAGCTTCAAGGTGCTTTCAATAAACAGAAATAAATACAGCAGTAGAAAAGCTATTGTTCGATTTTCACTTAATTTCTTTGTTATTTGGCAAAAGTTTTGTAAGTGACAAAAGCTTCATTCATAATATTTTGTAATGAAGGTAATGTTGTAGCTTTTATGATATTACAAGCATGTAGTCTACGTAGCTTGCGGAGCTTGGAGGTGGTAGAACCCTTTGTGGTTCGACTCTTGCCACCGCCACACCTATTTCTGCCTAATAACAGCAGAGCTGCCTAAGAGAGACATAGTATTCCGAGGCGTTCCAGCTTAGTCGTCAGGGGTAGCGGCGCATCGGCGTTGGAATGCCTAGTGATTTTAGTGAAGAAACCACATTACTGAAGACACTTAGATATTCAGATGAACTCTGAAGGTATCAGAACCCAACGGTAGTGGTTACTTTCACGTGGACTGCATGGTCGTTTGTTACTTCTTTAATTTTTAAAAGACCCATCACATGTAGTGTTTAATACAGATGTCCATAGGTGGCTACCACCATATGAGTCCCACAAAGTGATATTTTATTCGTCGCTTACTATAATACTTTAAGTCTACATTAAAAATATTTCTGGATTTTTATACATGTAACTTATTAAAATAGTTTAGCTAGTCTTTTTCTAACAAACAGTTAGGTAAATTTATAAATAATTTATGTGCAGGTGATTTGATTTCATCCTGTATTATGTTGAAAATGGGCGGAGTTATGTGCTTGGTACAGACCAGGTGTGACCCACGTGGCAAAAGAAAAAATATGTTAGTTCCCCGTCAGTGACTTTGTATGCGACATAAATCAAATTTAAACGACTTTTGGGGCATATTAGTGACATTTAGAAAAGGTCTTTTACCTAATATGATGATACCTTATTGGATGAGGTGTAAATATTCAATAAGCTTTAGTATTATTACCTAATTAGTTTCAATAAACATTTTTTTTATTATATAGGAGTAGCAGACAAGCATGCAGTCAGCCTGATGGTAAGTGGCTACTGCCACCCATGGTCATCTGTAATCAACCCCAGATAGGATTAAATATTCCTACCTGAGGTCAGCCACAGATCTACCAACTTGATTTTTAGAGATAGCGGACAAATTAAATTCTGTATTAAATAAGAAAAATTGAAGGTGGTAGGATCTTCCATGGTTCGATTCCGGAGGCACCATCGTCGCACCATTTCAGCCTTATAACAGTGTTAAATTATCTTATTTTTTGATGTCATGGGGGATTTAGACGCAAATAAAAACGATACCCTTACCATGAGTTTTCAAAACATCCCACAATTTTACGATACGTTTACTTTTTATCTGCTTCACATGTTCGCAAGAAAGAGAGACAAAACATAAAGCGCCATTTTGTCAATTTAGACATTTAATGTTACCTTACTGACACTATAGTTCTGATACAATCCGCTAGGGTCGCTGATTGGAAATTGTATGGGCAATACGTAAACTAATACCAAAACAGTCATATTTGTCAAAACGTAAAAAGTCATGGTAAGGGCACAGAAATAAGAAGAGAGGGTTTTCTTATTATTTTATTTGAAAGACGTCATGGTAGAATAAAATGATACTCAAAGAAGACATTAAAGTTTTTATGATGTCGATTTTTTTGTGTCATTTTTTGAAAAACATCAGTTTTATAATGTTTCCCATACGTAGTATAACTTCAATAGATATATCAGAATGGCAATTTTTATGTTTTTCACGCTAACATATTATTATAGATATTAACGGCAGTGATAGCTTAGTGGTTAAGAAACTCGGCCTATCGATCAAGGAGTCCGAGGTTCAAATCCCAGGCACGCACCTCTGATTTTTCGAAATTATGTGCGTATTAGAAATTAATTATCACTTGCCAAAACAGTGAAGGAAAACATCGTGAGGAAACCAGCATACCTGAGAGATTTATAAAAAAATCTCAAAGGTATGTGAGGTCTACCAATACGCACTTGCCAGCGCGGTGGACTATGGCCAAATCCTTCTCATTATGAGAGGAGACCCGTGCCCAGCAGTGGGACGGTAATAGGTTGATGATGATATTATTATAGATAAAGGTACCGTTATTACAGGCACCGTATAATTAATTAAATGGTAATTTCGTTTTATAAATATATTCAACCAAAGTTATCGGCAGTTGGTTGTTATTAAAGAAAAACATTATCCGAAACTCATTTCGAACGTAATTTTCTAGCACACGACAAAGCCCTAGCGGCCTCGTCTCATTAGTTGCGGTTCATCGGTTATTAATAGCTTATTATCGATAAATAATGTTAAAATCTACTTTGTTATAATGAAACTATTGCTTTAGATACTGATGTCTCTTGGGAAATCATGTTAAGATGCTATGATTATATAATAAAACTATAATATTTTGCATGATGTTAAGTAGAATCATTAATTATATATATCTACCTACAAAAAGCTGAAGGTGGTAGAACCCTTTGTGGTTCGACTCCGGCGGCACCACCGCCACACCTATTTGTACCTAATAACAGAAGTGTTAGGCGCTGCTGTGTTCCGTTTTGTAGGGTGTGGTAAGGGAGACAGACTTTTCCGAGGCGTTCCAGCTTAGTCCTCAGGGGTAGCGGTGTATCTATGGTCGACCTCAGGTGGGAATATCTAATCCTATCTGGGGTTGATTACAGATGTCCATGGGCGGCAGTAGCCACTTACCATCAGGTGGACTGCATGCTCGTCTGCTACTCCTATATTATAAAAAATAACATATATTTAAGATATTTTTTTATGATAAAAAAATTGTAAATGAGCATGCAGTCTTGATGGTAAGTGACCACTGTTGCCTATGTCCAATTTATGAAGGCTGTAAAAACAACGGCACCACAGTCACACCTATTTCTGTCTAATAACAGCAGTTTTAAGCGCTTTTGTGTCTGGTTTGAAGGGTGTGGTAAGGAGAGCAAACTTATCCGAGGCGATTCAACTTAGTCCTGAAGTGTAGCGACGTATCTGCTGACCTCAAGTGAGACTCTACTCTTATCTGAGGTTGATTATAGATGTCCATGGTTGGTAGTAGTCACCATAAAGTGTATTGCATGATTATTTTCTACTTCTATTTCATCAAAAATACTGAGTACTACCATCTCTATATAACCAAGTTATTGTAAGTACCTCGAGTGATCCTTCAGGGAATCGCTAGCGCAAAACACATTAAGACAATAATTAAACATATAAATCAAAAACACAAGCGTCGGAGATGAATTAATCTAATAAAGAGACCGAACAAGCGTCTCAGCACGAAACTAACTAATATAATTAGTTAGTTATTAAATTAGTATTACTATGTACTATCATAGTTCCCAAAACTTAGTTATACATAAGTTATAACTATTCGAAGAGGTGTTTACTTGGTAAGTTTGGGTCTGAAAATCATAGTTGAATATTCGTCACATTGTAAGGATAGATATGGTTATCCAAAGGGATCTGGGTTGGATTCCTGGCTAAGCAAAAATCTAAATTTTGAATCTGGGTTATTGTAAGGGTTTTGGGTGCTTGTGTGCTTATCGTCTCTTTGTATCGCGTCCTTAAACCTTTCAATCTATATTTTTAGTCATCATCAACCCATTATTGTCGCACTGCTGGGCACGGGTCTCCTTTCAGAATGGGAAGGATTAAGCCATAGTCCACCGCCCTGGTCAAGTGCATATTGGTGGACTTCAAATACCTTTGAGATTATTTTTTAATCTCTCAGGTATGCAGGTTGCCTCACGATGTTTTCCTTCACCATTAAGCAAGTGATAATCAATTTCTAATACGCACATAATTTTGAAAAATCAGAGGTGCGTACCTGGGTTTGAACCTCGGACCCCTGGATCGAGAGACCAAGTTTCTTAACCACTAGGCTTTCACTGCTCATTTTTAGTAGAAAGTTTTTATTGTTTTCCGAGCAATATGTTTTTGTGACCTTTCAAAAAGTGCAGTTAGAATTTATTTATCGAGATCCAAATATAATTAATCAATAAGTAATTTATTTCTATGTTATGTTGTTATTATGTCCCCTCTGAGGTCTTTTATTTATTCTAATAGAGCAGGTGAAATAAAAAATGCAGCTATAACACAATAAAAATGCAATATTCTTATAGCTCTCCTGTGTACACGCCGACAAAGAATTGTGTACATTTGAAACTGTTAACTCGAATAAAATCAACAGTAGCATTAATAAAAGGCCAAATAATACACCAATAACGTAATAAAGGCTATAATTTGAATGCAATTGTCAATAGTATAGTATTACAAACCAACCCGCCGATAGTTTGCCGGCCCCCATTTTGGTATAACTCAGTCACTTCATTTCGAGTATTGAAGTGGATATAATAAGCGCAAAATTAATCATCCAGTTTTGTTTTTGAATAACTTTTGTACTAAATAAAAATGTGATTTTGCGTGATGGAAATCTTTAGTTAGATCTGTAACTTGTTTTTATTAATTAAAAAAGATGATATATGTCAAGTGAATTACGTTAACGACAGCCGGAGGACTCAAAAAAAACCAAAGTTACTTTAAACTAATTTATTAAACTAATTAAATTACAATTTAAGATTATAGTGGTCGATGTGAGATCCAGCTATATAATGACAAATAATTCTAATTATAATTCAAATGAAAATTATTAAATGCTGATGTCGCGTCAGCTACATCTAAATTGAGGGCGCGCGTGGAGTTAACACGCGCTGCAGCGTCGGCGGTCTTCATCTAGGTCGCGCATGTAACACCTCCACCCCCAGAGCAGCAACTATTTGAGTACCTTGACCGAAAATGTTGCTGGTACGGCCTCCTGGGTTCTGGATCCTTCAGGAGTAGCATAGGTGTGAGCCTCGTCCTTTTTGGGTTCTGGTTTCTTTTCAGAGGTAGCGGTAGTGCGGTTCACATAGCGGCGAATTATTATAACTGCGGTGACTGCGAGTACCCCAAATATAATAGTGTAGAAGGGTAGCGTCGTATGGTATAGTGAAGAATTTGTGTTGTCCAAGGTGAGTGGCTTCTGAAGAAATATCCTGTCTTCTAATTTATGTAGACTTTTCAGGTTGACGGAGTTAAGAGTTATTTGGTTCATATTACTATCGTCTACGGAAATGTGATGATTGGGGATCTCCGTAATTTTCAGTGGCTGTCCTTTTACTTCATCGTTGATGTTAATGATTGTGATAGATTCTGTACGCAGGGAACATTCATATGGAATAGTGGCGAGATAACTTCCAGAAAGAGATAAGTATTCTTCACGGCCACACTTTAAATCCACTTTCGTAGGTTGTGGGAAGAAAAGAGTGTAGTGTTGTCCGTCCAACTGCTCCATGGCCTCCTTGGTGACTGTAATTTTTGTAGGACTGCAGGATTTATCTATCAGCTGGTGCGTAATGATGCTCTGGATACAATCAGTGTGCTCTCTTAAGAGATGGTTAATATTTTCTTCACAGAGAAGGTGGTGACCGAACTTCGGGCATTCAGCCTCCATGTACATGAATGCTTTTCCATCGGTTGCCATGAAAGGATACGGAGGTAAAAAGGTTTGTAAGAACTTGTTAGGAACGATGGAAAGGCGAAATAATTCGTAAGTGTCCGGGGATATAATCGGAAATTTAAATACTAATACTAATCGTTTATCAACGAAATAACTACCAGGTTTAATGACGTTATAATACTCTCTTAAATCAGCATCTAATATCTCATTACTACTATAAATTTTCCTAAGTTTAGTTAACATATGTTCTAAGTTATCTATACTTATCATACTATGATGAGTGCTCGATGCACGAATAAATGCTAAAATATTTTCTAGTTTAATTATTTCTAAATATAAATCCTCAGCGTTTTCACTGATAATAGCTAAGAGTTGTGCAAATTTGGCATACTTAACTTCGTAAATGTAATTTTTATCTAAAAGTAATTTAAATGTTTCATTTAACTTCTGTTGGTTCTCCACTAAGATGTCAATCAATTGTGAATGTTGAACCATCCAGGCTTTATTAAGGCTAACATGATTATTGAACTCAGATAACAATCTTTGCTCGTTATTCTCTAATATTTCTATTGCGCTGTTATATTTTTCGGCATCCGAATGATCCAAGTTACCAGTTACACTCTTAATTAATGATCCTAATCCATCGAAAATACCTCTTTTTGTGCGGTTAGGTTCTAAGCTTTTTAGTTGGGATCTTATCTTTATAAGTTTGGAGGTCAAATAGTCAATTTGAAGTTCATATATGGGTAGGGTGTTGTTGTCTAATTCAGTCTTAAAATAGTTCAATTGGTTGTCAATAGAGTTAAGTTGGTTTTCCAAGTCTGAGAGCTGTATATACTGTACAAAAGAATGGTAATGGGTAATAATTTTAGTTTGTCCAAGGTTAAAGGGTAGTAGTCCAGGTCCATTGTCAAGTGGTTCCAGTCTTATCTCGAGCGCCATCGTCAGGTGAGCTAACAGTACCAGTCGAAACCTGTAACAATTTTATTTGGGTTTCTTAGGCGCACGTTTAAGGCGGGATTTAGCGATGGGTCCTTTCTTTTTTGAGGTATATATGTGAATAGGGAGGTCGGCAAGGACGGTATCCTGTGTATATCGTGGTGCTAGTTTCTGTCTATTAGCTAATGGGTTTTTAATAAATACTTGTTGGTCAGGTGAGTATTCTATTTCGGGTTCGCGGTTCTTATTTCGGTTATTCATTAATTGGTTACGGTCAGCTGTGGTAGACTCGTTTATCAAGTCGTATACAGTCTTCATTTGTTCACGATGAGTTAAGATATACTGTTGCATTAAGTGCTCGGTAATGTCAATGTCCAGTGGGTCTCTAGGGTCAAAATGTCCTCTTATTATGTCGTGGGGTCTGCATTTAGTAAAGCTGTGTACTGAACTATTATATGCTAATATCGCATAAGGCATCTGATTAATTGTCGGTTCGTCCTTTTGTCTAAGTCGTAATATACGTAAATGCTCTAATAACGTCGAATGAAATCGTTCTATGATTCCATTATCATTAGGTGAATTAGGCAATGTTCGGTGGTGGTTAATTTTGTGAAGTCTTATAAATTCGGCGAAAAGTTGATTTGTGAATTCGGTTCCATTGTCGGTCACTATAGTCAGGGGTAGTCCGTGATGTGTACAGTAGGTCAATAATCCTTGTAAGATACTGAGGGCTGTACCGTCACGTAAATGATAGGCTTGTCCGTATTTTGAAAAGGAATCTACGAAGGTCAAATATTTCTCATTCTGTGCAGTGAATAAATCCATATGTACTATCTCAAAGGGTCTAGTTGCGGGTGGTACGATATTAAATTGTGGTTTGATAGGGTTTCTGTCATATTTAGTCTGTCCGCATATTGTACATTCGTTTATGTATTTGGTTATTTCTTCCTTCATTTTAGGCCAGTAATAACGACGGGAGAGGGACAAATAGCATTCATTAATGCCTCGATGGTTAGTCTTTCCCTCGTGATAGTGTTTTATTATCTCCTGTTGTCTTAGATATTCCTTTACGTCTTCTAGCTCAGTTTTAGCTAAAACTAAGTTCATAGACGAGTTTCTAAAGTTCCTCTGAAGGATTGGAATAACAGAATACATCCCTAGTGGTGGTGTGATTTTAAGGGCGGTCTTTATTTTGGGGTTAACGTATTCTTTAATTGCATTGACAACGTCTTGTTCTAAAGTCGACTCGGAGATTTGGATGTGGGTTCGTGTGTGCGTGTCAAAAGGTTTTGTAACTGTTGTCCGTCGTTTAATGTCACCTACGATTGTCAAGCAAATTTGTCTGTGGAATTTATTTAAGGGTTCGTCTGTGATGGGGATCTCTAAAATAGGGTCTTCATTGGATGTGTGTATGGTGGCTGTTGAAGATCCAGGGGGTTCAGGTCTCGTGGATAGATCGATTCCACATTCTCTAAGGAGGGATTCTATTTCCTCGTTATTAATCTGAACTCGGGATAGGGCGTCTGCGTTGGTGTTACATTTTCCTTTTTTGTAAATGATAGTGTAGTCGTATTCGCTCAGTTTAAGTCGCCATCGTGTCAGTCTAGAGTTCGGTTCTTTCAGGTTCATTATCCATTGGAGGGGTTTGTGGTCAGTCAAAATTTTAAATTTTCGTCCAAACAAATAGGGTCTGAAATACTTAGTCGCCCATACTATGGCTAAAAGTTCTTTCTCGATAGTGCTGTAGTTCATTTCACTATCGTTTAAGGTTCTAGAAGCATAGCAGATGGGTTTGTCTGAACCTATAGTACCTTGTGAAAGTACGGCTCCTATCGCTACGTTAGAAGCGTCTGTCGTTAAGATAAAGTCCTTTGTAAAGTCGGGATATTGGAGAATGGGGTCGTTAGTCAGTAAAGTCTTACATCTCTCAAAACAGTTAATGTATTCTGAGTCTAAAGTTATTTTATTTGATTTTTTTAAGCATTTAGTCATTGGTTTTGTCAGTCGTGCAAAGTCCGGTATAAATTTCCTATAATAGCCTAAAAGTCCTAAAAATTGTTTTATTTCTTTACTTGTCTTAGGTATTGGGTAATTTTGAATGGACTTAATTTTATCAGGGTTCGGTTTGATGCCTTCTCTAGTAATTACATGTCCAAGATAGGCTGTTTCTAATTTTAGAAATTCAGATTTATCCATCTGAATCTTAAAATTAGATTCTCGAAGTCTACTGAAAACCTTCTCGAGATTCAACATGTGTTCTTGTAGAGAAGTACTGAAAACTATGATGTCATCTAAATAAACCAAACATATTTCATTTTGAAGTCCTCTGAGTACATTGTCCATGACTCGTTGGAACGTCGATGGAGAATTTTTAAGTCCCATGGGCATGCGTAAGAACTCAAAGTGCCCATGTTCGACATTGAACGCGGTCTTAGGGATGTCGTCGGGGTTCATTTCGACCTGATAAAAACCTGAGGCTAAGTCCAAAGTTGTAAAATATTGACACCTACCAAGTTTGTCTAAGACGTCTGAAATATTAGGGATGGGGTATTTATCGTCAATAGTCTTGTCGTTAAGTTTTCGAAAGTCGACTACCAGTCTCCACTTTTGTTTGCCGGAAGCGTCCGCTTTCTTGGGTACTACCCAAATAGGCGAGCTCCAAGCAGAGTCCGAAGGTCGTATTATGCCTTGTTGTAACATTTTTTCTATCTGGTCTCTAACTTCTTGTCGGTGTACGAAAGGGTAGCGATAACTTTTGGTATATACTGGGATTTCGTCATGGGTCCTAATATTGTGTTTGATTTTGTTGGTAAATGTCAGGGGTTCTCCTTCTATATAAAATACGTCGGCATACTGTGCACACAAGGTCTTTAAGTTAGCTTGTTCTTCGGGGTTTAGGTGGTCAGTTCGAAGTCGGGCTAGTACGTCATTAACGCGACTTGGGTCTTGTTCCTTAAGGGTACACTCTGCGTTACAGAGTTCAATAGTCATTGGTCGGTCAAAGGTAAGTAATACGTCATTGTTTGTCGGGTTTCGGATCTCCACTATACCAGTATCGTCTGTCACTGTCGTAATGCATTCGTGTATAACACAATTGCATAAAAACTGTTCAGGGATGTATACGTCGCCATTAGGGTGATGAATAGGGATGGTCACTAGGCGAGAGGAGTTGGCCGGAATAATTTCTTCTGACTTAGGTTTTCTACACTGATAACGTAATAACGGTATACTTGCAAATTCAGTTAACAAAAGGTTATGTTTTAAATCTATTTTACAATTTTCTAACAAATCTAAGCCAATTAATCCGTCGAAATAGTTATGAAATTTATATATGAATAATTTAATATTTTTCTGGCTATTGAATTCCGGAAAACTAGGTATAGTAATTGAATGTTCATGCGTACTTGTCACACGCGAATTAGTGACTTCAAAAGGATCAAAGTTTCTTTGTATGTGTGAGAAAAAAGTATTTACGGCTTCAGGGCTTATAAAGGACTGGTTTGCACCGGTATCTACAAGGAATTTAAGAGGTGGATTGTGGAACTGAATATATGGTAATTCTTTTTTTGATTGCAAATTAAGTTCTATTCTGGTGTGGTTTCGCAGTGGTCCTTGGGAAAATCCTTCTCGGGTTTTCTGTTAGAGGGTTGCGGCGGTTCTTTAGAGTGCATGGGACGTGAGCCCTGACTCTCACAGTACTGAGGGTAATTTTCGTAGTGGTAGTCTGGTACAGTGTGGTAGTCATAATAATTATTATAGTCAGGTTCTGTATAGTCGGTCTGATAGTTATAATAATAGTCATAATAATCATAATTATAGTCATCGTAGTCATAACTCTCATTAAAGTTCATTTCTCTTGTCTTAAAGTAGTTAGATGGAGGGGGATTGCCAAATCTTTGCCAATCGTGACCAGAGATTCGCGGGGGTAACGGCTTAGGTGTAAAATGACTAACTCCGCTCATAGGTTTTGGTCCTGTAGCCTGAGGGGCGTTCCTGGGAGGAAGTCTAAATCCACTATTATTATAGTTTGGAGGGGGAGCTCTGAACATTTGCTGCGTACGAGTGGGCTGCATAAACATACGCTGCGGGGGTTGGTTAGATTGAGGAGGGGGACGCCAATGCTGGGGTGCATTAACAGGCGTGGGGGCAGGCCTCTGCCAGCTTGGTCCGGGAGAATTTAAATTAGGCACAGAATAATTGTTAAAATACGGTACTTTTGGTGTTGGTTGTGGTGTGATAGGTGGACGCCGGTCCGAGGAAGAGCTATTGCGATTCTGAAGATACATCACGTTAAGTTCCTCTTGGACAAATTCCAGAGCCTTCTCTATAGTTTCGGGTCTCATACACCGTATACGGGACCCGAGAGGTTCTTTCAAACCTCTGACATACGCCTGCTTGGTTAATTTACGATAAAGGTTTCGCTTGGCCTCAATGGTTGTAGCCACAGACTCATGCAAAGAAACGTATGTCATAATTGTACTAAAAAGGGTCTGGCATCTGTCATAAAACTCTTGAGGGGTGTCGTTACCTTGAGTCGCTAGAGATAGATCATTGTAGAGGGCAGTTTCATCCCTCTGGTCGGCAAAGTTATTAATTAAGGCCTCTCTAATACCTAGCCAACTATCGGGAATGCCGTTGGAATTAATTGTACGAGCTGCGGCGCCCGTAATTTTATTTAAGATGCCATTTATTAAACATAAATTCGTCAACTCGTAGCCTGGATCATTTTTAATATATTGTAGTACTAATTGGTCACAAAATCTTATAAATCGTGTGAGAATATTAGGATTGCCGTCGAAATCTGGGACTGAGCGTAAAGCCTTAAAAATCGTATCTGGGTCCATATTTAAATTAATTATCGTACTATCTAAATATAAGCTAGAACAATTTAAATCTACGCTACAGTTTAATGAATCTGAATTATTAGAATCCGAATCTAATGTATCCAAATTTCTATTATAATCTAAAGCACTATTTCTATGAATCTGTCTTGAAGAGACAGATTCTTCCCCGAGTTTTCTTAGATGGAAAATGGTGGGAAGGGATAGACAACACGAAAAGAAAATGCAATTCAAAGCACTTACATGTGTCTTCTCTGGTCTTTTTCGGCGCTGATTTCTGAGTGCGGCCTCGGCTGAACGTACGATGTTCGGGATACCTCGACGAAACACTTGATAGTGTACGCAGCTGGTCCTCTTCTGTCCGATTTCTTGGTCTTCTAGAGCCTAACCACTGCTTCGAAGTATCCTACCGACTGCGCCAATTACGTTAACGACAGCCGGAGGACTCAAAAAAAACCAAAGTTACTTTAAACTAATTTATTAAACTAATTAAATTACAATTTAAGATTATAGTGGTCGATGTGAGATCCAGCTATATAATGACAAATAATTCTAATTATAATTCAAATGAAAATTATTAAATGCTGATGTCGCGTCAGCTACATCTAAATTGAGGGCGCGCGTGGAGTTAACACGCGCTGCAGCGTCGGCGGTCTTCATCTAGGTCGCGCATGTAACAAGTGTCTTCCACCAGCGTTGACAAACATAGGTATGTGCTGGTTTTATCATATTTTCCACGACTTTCCTTAAGATTTCCGCCGATAACACTTAGGCTGAACACTGTAAGCTGTATAATTGCTATAGCATAGCTTTATTAGCTGTTTTTTAATATCGGTTTTATTGATTTGGTATAACTTAGTTCATACATTTTGAGCTTATACAATAATATTGTTCCTAAAAATATAACTGGGATTGCACAGCTTTTGTTATTGATTTTGAATAAAATAACAGTTGAAGGTTATTACACTCATACTAATGTAAAGTAATAAGCCATGGGTAGTTGTGCTGAATCCCACAGTATCAAATTGCTAAAGGATCCAGAGCACCGATATCCCACATGCGCTCAAATAACTCCGTCTTGAGAACAAATGAGAAATTCACATACGTGTGATACAAGTATATATATGTGGAACATTATGTAAAGTAATGTAATGTAATTCGTGCCTTAGAAGGAAACTGACGTAAAAGGTGCTTCTTCAGTCGTTCTAACACGGATTAAGGTGTATCGTCATCATAATTATATAAATAGGCTGGCACAAACCTGTTATAAACAATTATTACTGTTGTTTGTCAACTCATTTTATTTTTATTTGTTTTGCTTGGCAACTGTTAGTTAGTTATAATCCTACCAAAAAAAAAATCTTACTTAACGGTGAATAAATAACGGTTCAGTACCTACCTTTTATATTTAAAGGCGGATTTTCCTTTTTCTAAGTCTCAAGTTTAAACAGTCTTCATATCGAATAAAGTTACTACACAAAATAAATAAATAAACGCTTTCCACACTCCACACTAGGATTCCCTGTGTTGTGGGTGCCATGTGGACACACACATAGACAATACACTAATCAAAAAATAAATGTTACAATCCAATTTCAAGTAAGCTAAATATAAATCGCGATCATTTTAAACCGCTCAACTTACGCTAACAAAACATTTAACACATCACACAGTAGTTTCATATTACAAACGATCCCGACGATTGCATACAAATTGTAGCTCTCCAATTACTTATTATGTATTGTAACTATTATTGTATTAAAACGTCCTTAAAAAATCGTCACTTTGACTACATTTTAGATCAATTTAACACTTATGAGAAGTAAAATACGATCTCAAATTGAAAAGGCAGCAAAAAATGAATAGTTATTGAAGAATTCATATATTCTTTATGGTTATGAAAATATGGTTTGAATTAGTTTAAAACGTTATAGCATTAACTGTTATCGTTAAAAGCGTTAATCGCTACTTTATAACCGTTTGCGATCAAAGATTAAGTGTTGATTGTTATCGGATAAATTATACGTTATTGAGGTTTCTTTTGTTGATAAAAGAACAAGGTGTTGAATACGTTTTTAAAGGTACAATTATTTTAAGCCAAGAACTATGGAAAATGTTTTTTAACAGCCATTTGATTTATAATCTTATTTAGGATCTACTTTTAATATTACAATGAAATTATGGATTAAAGACACATACGGTAGACATCTTTACCTATTTGTGTATGTAGCAATCTGCTTAATTAAATATATTTTGTTAGGACGGTTTTTGTCTTTTAATTCTAGAATATTACCCATCTCATCATTTTGTGTGATGTAGAAGATAACGAAAATATTTGCTTTAAGTATGTTATTAAAAGTGCATCACTGTCATACTTATTCCTGCGTAACACTTGTATTAATCTATCGTGTTCACATTTATAGACTGTGGTGAGGAAGGATCACTTACATGAGATATTACAACTTAGTATTAGGGACGGCGATCTGAGATCGATTAATCGGAGGATCGATCTTTTGGACCAAAAAATCGATGATTTTAATCGATCTCCGGTAATGGATCGATTCAGTGAATCAATCTTTCAACCCAGAAAATCGAAATTCGATTTTTTCATAATTGATTGAGCATTAACAGTCATAGTTATAGATATTTTTTGCTGACGGATATGCTGATGGTCCATTGATCCAGACGACCTTTTTTTCGCCATCTCGCAGGCTTCGCTCCCGAAAAGATCGAAGATCGATTTTCGAAGAATCGATTGTTCGGACCTCGATTTTTTTGTGGATCGATTTATCACACTTTTATTCGAATCGATTCAAGGATCGATGTTTTTCGGAAAGAATCGCCATCCCTACTTAGTATTCGAGAGTACCTAGTATCATATCTGTTGCCGACGTCAGGTAGAACTTTAATTATATATTCTTATTCTATATTTCCTGTTCATTACAGATTAATATGAACGTTAGTGTATCAATTATTATTGTTAAATTATATTTGTTTTATATACCGTACAAAATAATTTTGATAAAAAATGTCCTCCAATTATTGAACTAAAAGGTATTATCTTACAAAAGTGGTAAAACAACTTTTATCACAAGTTGTCATCACTTCTCAAATGAACTCTGGCTCCCTACACATTTTGTTAACTCATGCGCATCTGTTACCCCTTCCCTTGGGCGGGGCTTACCCAACCACGCCCCTTCTTTTTGAAACCCACGGTTGCATGAGACATCTTTTTATTTTGCATATGCAAACTAGTTCTCTATTCATATAATATGTCATTTCAAACTCATCCGAGATCGATTCTAATATTATTTCAGAGCATTTTAAGTATAGACACATATCGAGCTGCATAAGGTCCATAAATCTGTCTGTCAACGAAGATATTGGCGCATCTGAATGTTCTCTGTTATTTTGGCGTTGTGAAATAGCAAACACAATTGTTAAGTTCATCAAGCTCGGCTGAAACGGATATTCGTAAATGGATCAGAGTACGAATGGACCGTAAATTCGGAGAAATATGGATATCGTGCAAATGGATTATATTCGCTATTTTGCCGTTGTAAAAAGCAAACACAACTGTCAATGCAATTTTTCAAACTAATTTAAAGTCACATACAGTGCGTTTGTAGTGAAATTGTTAAGTTCATCAAGCTCGGCTGAAACGGATATTCGTAAGTGGATCAGAGTACGAATGGACCGTAAATCCGGTGAAATATGAATTTCGTGCAAATGAATTCTATTTGCACGAAATTCACATTTCGTCCGAATTGGTTAGGCTTAACAGACATATCTACTCGTATGTAAAATATAACTTTTGTATAGGTAATATAAAAGTTAGATTTTTTTTGTTGGATTTAAAATATACTATTTTTTTCTTAATATGTATACTTTTTAATCGTCTTCCCAAAGAAGAGAGATTGTCTATTCGACATGTATATTTTTTTCTGTATGTCCAGCGATTTTTTCGGCTCATATTGGACACGCTGTTTTCACCGTTATTAAACAAAATATATTGAGCGCCGACTTCAGAACTATGTACTAAACCAACATTTATTTGAATGATTTTTTACTTTGTAGTGCCATAGAAGTTGGTTTTATTTTTTGTAATTTTTTTTTAGAAATACATGACGATGGACAGATAGTCTTATTTTATTTTTATAGCAATAAACCGAGGCATTCCTACTTAGTCTTCAGGAGTAGTAACGCATTTGTCTACTTAGATAGGATTTTTTTATATTTATACCTAAAGATAAGTCAAACGGGCTACCTGGTGGAAAGTAGTCACCGTCGCCTATGGACATTTGCAACACCAGAGGAGTCGCCAATGCATCTAATCACAACTGTTTTTATGGTGTGGTTGATGGACGGTGGCTTACCATCTGATGGACGGCATGCTTGATATTTCTACATAAATAAATCATTTTTATCATCAGTATGAAGACGTAGTCACAAAGCTGTGAAAAGTCAATGTTTACGAAGGAAAAAGCTAGCTAGATATTATAACGCATCTAGTCTTCCATTTCAATGAGCACATAACACAGAGCTAAACGTTCGACCGTGTACACTGTACAGTTGAGAGTCGGGTGAAAATGTTATGGGTCTTATACACTATCCGACTACTATACTATACCTACTAAGTTTGAAATATTTTTGTTTTTAAAAGTATATTACTCTTACAAGGTGGTAGAACCCTTCGTTTTTTTGACTCAAACAACGCCACACTTATATCAGCCCAATAACAGAATATTTTGATTTTAAAAAGTTTTGTAGGTGGTAGAACTCTTTGTGATTCGGCTCTGGTGGCACTACCACCACACTTATTTCTGCTTAGTAAGAGTAATGTTAAGCGCTGTTGTGCTCTGGTTTGAAGGATGTAGTAAGGGAGACATACTTTTCTGAGGCATTTCAACTTATACCACAGGAGCTAGCGTATGCATTTGTGGCCGACCGTTAGGAATCTAATCTTATCTGAGGTTGGTTACGGATATCCATGAGCAGTTGCCTTCTATCAGATGGACCGCATGCTACTTCTAGGTATACAAAAAAATTATGATGAACAGGAAAGCACTGACTGAATATTTTTTAGTTCTCTCTTAATTAAAATGATTAAACAGCCATTTAAATATTAAAATACGAGCCGCGCGAGTGAAAAGTGGAATAAAGTTATTCTTCCTAGATTCCTAGAAATAAAACTGTCTTGCTAGACATTACCGTTAAGAAATGGAGTCTGGCGGCACTAAAGCACAATTTATAATGAACTTCAACTTTAATTTCATAAAGTTATTCAAGAGCGCGTTCCTTGAATACTCGTAGCGAAGTGTGATTCAGTTTATCATTTTTGCTTGGAGATAAGAGGTTGGCGGCTTCTTCTGAGGTAAAACATCTCTAGTTTGACATTCCAGTTATTGACTTTTAGATTTTTGGAATCTTGGCTTTGCTTGACTGTCATCCGAATAAAATGGAACATGAGACTTAAATATACATGTATATGTATTTTTAAAGAAGCAACCGAGCATGCAGTCCATCTGTTTGTGGCTCCTGGCGCCCTTAGACAATTGCGATCAATCCCGCGTAAGATTAAATTCCTACCTGAGGTTTGCCTGTTGTTTGATGAATAAGTTGGAACGCCTCAGAAAAGTATGTCTCCCTTACCACACCCTTCAAATAAGAAGACAGCAGTACTTACAATGGTAATAACTGCCTACTGCCTAATAGCAGTAATGACTGCTATTAGGCAGAAAAACGTGTGGCGGTGGTGCCGCTCGAATCGTACCTCAAAGAGTTCTATCAACTTCAAAAGTAATTCTACCATTACCGTTAAGAAATGGAGACTGGCGGCACTAAAGCACAATTTATAATGAATTTTAATTTCATAAAGTTATTCAAGAGCGCGTTCCTTGAATACTCGTAGCGAAGTGTGATTCAGTTTATCATTTTTGCTTGCAGATAAAAGGTTGGAAGCTTCTCCGAGAGGCAAAACGTCATTCTGGAATATCTCTATGAGATAAAAAATCTTGTTTTATTATGTTGAAGTAAGAACGCAGTCCGAATGACAACTGACGCCCATGAATAGGTATGCAATCAATTCCAGATAAGATTTTTTTTATAATATAGGAGTTAACCCCAGATAGGTTTAGATATGCCTACTTAGGTCGGCCACAGATGCGCCGCTACCCCTGAGGACTAAGCTGGAACGCCTCGGAAAAGTCTGTCTCCCTTACCACACCCTTCAAAATGGAACACAGCAGCGCCTAACACTGCTGTTATTAGGCATAAAAATAGGAATGGCGATCGTGCTTCGAGAGCCGAACCACAGAGGGTTCTACCACCTTCACATTATATTTACATATTATATATTTTTAAATTATATAAAATATGTATAAATGAATTTAAATTTGAAAGCCGTCTATAACGGGCTTAACACAGCAAATACGTCTGAATAATCGCTGACCTGTGATTCCAATTCGCTACATCTTTGCACGTCAGATACATTTGCGCGATGTTTTTGATATCTGCACAAACTGGTAAACATTTCTATATTTTAGAAATACTTAAACATTGAAAATCTAATTTATTATACTCATGATATTATACTAGCTGACCCGGCAAACTTTGTACCGCCTCAAAATCTATTTATCAAATATATTTCATATAAAATATAGCCTATGTTACTAGTGGATAATGTAGCTTTCGAATGGTGAAATAATTTTTAAAATCAGTCCAGTAGTTTTTGAGCCTATTCATTACAATCAAACAAATAGACACAGTTTTTCTCTTTATAATATTAGTATAGATTATACTCATCATTAGTTATTTGCTCATAGGCACATTACTAAAATATACAGACCTGGTTATTTTTGTTTTTTGTTTTCCTGTTCCTAAATTAAGTATAACCATACATATTATGTTATATTAAAATTAAAACTTACACTGTTATAAATTAAGGCTACGAATAATAAATTACGTTCAACAATAAAGTATTAATAATGAAACAAAACATAAAATAAATCATTAACTACACTACACTACTTAAACAGAAACATAAAATAAGGAATGCAGACTTATGTATTTTTTATTTTACTTACATACTCGTATGTATACATTTACGGTACGTATACATTTTATGTATTGTCCCCGACCCGCTAGTGGAAGTTTTAGTTTAAATCACCTCATAAGTTACATTCTGTCGGGAAACGCAGTAATATCCCGGAAATTCCCGCCATTTTTCCCTCTAAAACACTTGAAACGAGACAATTTGTGTAGGAATTTACGAATTTGTTTAAAAATGGCGGTGCTTTTAAAATATATAGTTTGAATTAAGTGCAGAAAGAGGAAAGATACTAAAACACAAGTGTTCGTTTTTATTTTTCAAAAAATGTCTGATTTTATTTCGCAATCTTAAAATATGTGGTAATTAGTTTAAACAAAAAGGGACCTCACCTTATAAAATGCGAAAGTACACAAATAAAGTTTGGCCACCATATCTTAAGTACACTGGGTCCATGTGTTATTAAATATCATGTAAGTAATTGTATTTCGGCATATTTTAATCAACACTTGAGGTCGGCCACAGAGGAGATGTATGAACGTGGCGTTTCAACTTAGTCTTAGGCGGGAAAATACTAATGTGCTAATTCCCTCAATACAGACTATCCCTTCAAATCAGAACACAACAATAGAGTATTTGCTTAATAATACGGTAAAAATAGGTATTGACTTGATAGTAGTAGGGTTTTTTTTTTTATATTATAGGAGTAGCAGACGAGCATGCAGTCCACCTGATGGTAAGTGGCTACTGCCGCCCATGGACATCTATAATCAACCCCAGATAGGATTAGATATTCCTACCTGAGGTCAGCCACAGATGCGCTACTACCCCTGAGGACTAAGCTGGAACGCCTCGGAAAAGTCTGTCTCCCTTACCACACCCTTCAAACCGGAACACAGCAGCGCCTAACACTGCTGTTATTGGGTAGAAATAGGTATGGCGGTGGTGCCGCCGGAGTCGAACCACAGAGGGTTCTACCACCTTCAAGTATATCAACATGACGTAATAGATGTACTTAAGATATACATTAATTAAGGCATTTTACATACTATGTACAATACCGTACAAAACGATGTATGAAATTCAAATATAGAATACTGTAGCGGTTAAGTACAGCTATAACGAACATTTTAATTGAATTAAAACACGTGAGAGCATGTCAATTGGTACACTCGAACCGAATTAAAATTACAATCGGTTTCAATTAGCAATCACTGTTATTTCCATTGTACGTACATCTGTTTATGGTGAAGGGTCGAGCGTGTGTATGCGGTTCGAATTATAAGAGAGAGCGATATTAGGTCTGCCTACCGCTTGGACTGTTTCTTAAACTTAAGTTACTAAAAACATTAAGTTTCGGATGTTGTTGAATGTTTGAATGTTCATGCGGAAAAATATAAATGTGTCCGTATAAATAAATAGTTTATAATAAATTAATTAAATATCGTACATATAGGATGAACAGTAATTAATTAAGTTCATTAAAATATTCATTTATTTTGTATAGTTACTCATTTAAAAATGAAAACTACCTTTCTCTTTTGCTAAAAAGTTTATTGTTAGCCATAATTGCCATAACTGCTTAACGTTATGTCACTTTATTTCCTACGAGCTGTGTCCCACGCTTTCATCGGCGCAAAGTAGTAGAAGTTTTAAATACTCGGGAGATCTCAATTTTGTTGGAATATTTCTTAATTTTCTAATACAAAACTAACCTAAGTTACTCCTCATAACATCAGTGTTTCAGAGTTTACCCAAACAAAAATATTAATGATTGTTTTTTGTAAGAAGTACCATAACTAAATACTTTTATTTGTATTTACTTGTGGGAATTTACCATTACAAAAAGCTACTTCAATTGTTTTTTTTAAACATACAGTTGTCATTGCACTCTACAACTACACGAACTCGCTTTCGCTCCTAACTCGCACCAAGTCCGCTAATTTGAATAATTCTTCGTCACGCGTCACGTAATCGGTGTTTGAGCTGTAATTGCGATTTATAACGTTTTTTACCTTTTTGCTTTTGTTTGTACATTTGTTTCTCTTGAATGAAACAACTTTTTGCCGTTTAAACACGTTTATTGTTTAATTTGTTTAATAACGCTAAGTGATGTATGCGTTTTGTTTAAAAATGTTCTGAATAAACGAAATGAACGGCGCGGGTTTTAATTATGATTAAACGGTGCAATAAAATTTAATTTACATTGTCATTTTTTTTTATAAATTTGGAATAGCAAAAGACATTCCATTCCACTTGATGGTATGTACCAATAGATATCTGTAACTAACTCAATGAAGGACAAGTTTTACTTGAAGCCAATCACACCTGAGTATTTAGATATTCACCTCGTATGTAACTCATAAGTATATTATTAAAAAAAATCCCTACATCCACGGGGAATTGACTACACAGGCTAGAAATTGGCGTGGCGATGGTACCTTTGCGGTCGAAACATACTAGTTAGGGAGGTAACATACCAGCGACTGAAAGGCCGGCCATACACGAGCAGCTTGGAGCAGCCAGTATCGAATGCTTCAAGCTGCGACTGCATAGTGAACTTCAGACTTATAAGTACGTACATACACGAACCGCTTGAGCAGTTGCAACTGCTTGAGGCGGTTGGCAGCACGGTGCCTTTCATCTTGCGGTCAAGCCGTCGCAAGCCATACACTGACTGCTCGAGCTGTCGACTGCTTTGCGTAGTTACCTCAGCCCGTTTCTTTGAGTATATTACACAATTCGTCAAAAGATCAGAGTGACATTCTAAAATAATTAAATTCTCTATTATAGTTTCGTGTTTCCAATATTGGATGAACCTACAATTTTCTATTTTTACGCCGCCTTCGTCGTCGTATGAGCAAAAGCAGCAGAAGTGCTTCTTCTTCAAAATCCATGACACTACTGATGTTTGAAATTGAATTCCTCGAGCAGTTAGCTTAACTCCTCAAGGAGTTATCAATAGCAGCTTTAAGCTGTTGACTCCGACTGCAAGAGCGGTCCGTGTATGTTGATAACGGGGTAACTGCTCGAGCAGTCCATGTATGGCCAGCCTGTTAATACAATAATGTCAATCTACAGTGATGACCGTCACTCACTGGCACTAGCAGTGGCTTGTAACAAACAGTGACAGGTGTCAGTTGTCAGCTGTCGCCACCTATCACCAGCGCTGGAACACAAAACACAACCGCAGTTTTACCATCGTGTTTTGCCATCGTCACACTACAGGCTACGGTCAGCGACCGCCGACCGTCACCGATCATCGGCGACATTTGCCGGGGTGGACTATCGTTCGTATATAACAGCCCTTAGCTATCATACATACAAAATCAAGAGCAAAACGAAGCACATAAAAAGTAAGTCCTTTAAATTAAGGCAGTGCCATCAAGTCGTTCGAAGCCGTCTTAAAAGATTACTCAGCTAAAACAACGTAACAAATTGTAATCCCGTATTATGACGTCGATGTACATCCCGTGGGATGACGTTCCCGGGATTAAAGCGTTTGATCCCGGATGTATACAAGTCACTATACAATGTTTTGAGATGTACTCGTATATTTAAGTATGTTTGTAATCTTCTCCCGCGAGGTTTAGAATTAAATTTAAGGCTTAAAATATTTGAGGCCTTTAGGATAATTTATTACAGGGAAACGATAGAAAAATGTATCTTGTAGTTTCATAGAATAAATCAACGTGTGTAAATATATAGAAGGTACCCTAAAGCTGTAACAATTTCAGGAACCTATATATTGTTTTACTGGATAAGAGGTGCAAATGAAGCTAGAGGGGAGATTAAGCAAAAGGTCGGAGTTAGCGAAAATGAATTTTTATTACCTTATACTAAAGTACAGTCCGGGATTTAGCCTTTGAAATTTGTCAATGGAAAACAAAAGGGTAAAGAATTTTTTTAACTAAAATTTAAGAGGAGAGGGTCTCCCTAGCCAGGGATTAGGTTATGTTAGTATATGTACGCAATTTCTATTGTCAACGCGCATTATTGAAATTTTGTAATAGAACTGCAAATAAACTCGCTCCTAAAGAGTCCGATTGCACACGTAAGCGTTTTAAAAAGCCACTCACTTAATTTCGTTTTAAAAACCGAACCTTTTACCCTCCATTGAAGAACTTAAATACGACTACGAAGGACAATTCTAGTTATAGGGAAACCAACCTAACAGAAAGGAAATAAGGGACACTTTTGTTGTAAGAAACTGAGTGGGCGGCGCCCTCACGTTCCTGTATTTGTCCCGAAGTGCACAAATGAATGTTTACCCTTTTCTACGTGATTCGATAAGAGTTGCTAACCTATTTCTAGACTCTGTAACTAAACGTTTACTTTATAAAGGGATTACTGTAATGATTTTTTAATAAAAAGTGACTACTTTACACGTCTGCAAGATAACTGAGAATGATAGCTCTATGATTCTGATTTTAGGTTCGATTCCCGTCAAAAAATACCGACCTGTTTATTATAAAATTACCTGTTTATTTTAGGTAAGGATAAGCACTCACTACACTTCTAAATATCTGTAATCAACTCCATGAACATTTATGGAACAGAGGCTCTGCCAATCACTGATAATTACACTCTTGAGAACCAAGTTAGTCGCCAAGTCAGCCGGTATCTAAAACCCTCTATCGAAACGAAAAAATTGTTTTACCCAAAAAATTAACACAGCTAGCTAACCAACCAACGTTTATCATTATGATGCTATGATGTAAAGGTATTTTTGAAATTTTGATCGGCTAATCTACTTCTAAACCTGAATATACCTCCCTGAGCCATACTGGTTCTACCGTTTTAGACTTATCTACAAAAAAAATGCAGATAAACACTACACAGAAATCACTATAACAAAATCTTAACCCTTCTCTACGGGTATGAATAAGACCATTGTTAAAACGAATCGCAATCCGCGGCCGATCGATCACAATCAGTTATCTACAGACATCTCCGACAATAGTTTATCTTTAGTTTCGAGTAGGTATGTCCCAGTTAAAGGACGCCGACTTGAATTTGCGAAATACCTTTGGATTGAAACGTAAACGTTCATTCTAAGTGCTCACTCGTGACGAACGTGATCATGAGAAAAGTTTCTTGTTATGGGATTTTTTAGGTATTTTGCAAAAAAACGTCGGCACTACTGATTGATACGTACTTTATGATTTCGGGTTGATGTTTTTTCCCTACATGAGAGGTTCAAAATCAGCCCGAAGAGGCAACGATATCGTAAACAGGTGTAGGAAGGACCTTACGCTATTTGGGATTATAATATATCAGCGGTAGTGACAGTATAGGTCCGAGGGTGTCCGAGGTCCGACGAGTAATCTGGTGTTGATGAAGAAGTTTCCACGGCCACTCATATGGACTTTGGAAAAGCCTTATATAAAATGCTACTTAACAACAAGTACATAGGTGGCTGAAATCTATTAATACACACTTGGCCAGCCCGATAAAATATAGTGGATATTTCTCATTCTATGAAAAAACTGTACCTAGCAGTCGAATAGTGACTTTATGTAAAAATCAAGCCAAATCCGAATATCCAAATTAAAAACATTACCCCAAAACGCAGTAATGGAAAATATGCAAAATTTTACTACGAAATTTTGCATTTTTATTAAAACCAGCAAACAATTTCGCGTCACGCGTCTCGTTAGCTTGTAAAATATGCATCTAATTTGCAAAGTCAAGTGGTACGGTGCATAGCCACAATGCGACTTAATTCCTCTATTCTTTTGTTGTAAGCTTACTGTTTCAGTATCGGCTATAAGAGAATAATACATATAATGTATCGTTTGAACAGTACCGAATTATAAGCTTACTGTTTGCTTGTTGTTTGTTGCTTGTATTGTAAGCTTACTGTTTCAGTATCGGCTATAAGAGAATAATACATATAATGTATCGTTTGAACAGTACCGAATTGTAAGCTTACTGTTTGCTTGTTGTTTGTTGCTTGTGTTGTAAGCTTACTGTTTTAGTATCGGCTCAAAGAGAAAAATAAATATAATGTATCGTTTGAACTGTACCAAATTATAAGTATTGTTACTTCATAGATTCTGTAATCAATAATTGTTTATGTATCTAGTAGCACAACTGCGTAGCTATGGTCTGCTAAGGCTGCTGAACATAATAGTGCGCTAAGACATAAATCTTTTCAAAGTTTTCTACTTCAGACTTCAGGATTAGTCAATTAGTAATCGATATTAAGATTCTCGTTCTATTTTAGATATAAAATATAATAGACATAAAAGTAAATCTTTCATTATTAGCTCATGACTCGTCAGTTTGAGTTGAATCAAAACCAGAAAATTCTCATGTAGTTGAAAACTGTTTAACCCAATTAGATACATTATAAACGTAAGGGAAATTTAGATAACAGTATAGGAAAATGAAAGATAATTATTTTATATCGCTTGTCGCCCGTAGTGTGACATCTCGCTGAAAAAAAAAGTGTGAATAAAACCTCTTTCCCCTAGCTGGAATAAAACAAGTTGTGATGGAAATTATTCTCGGTACGAGTGACTGTTCTCAAATGAAATTGAAAAAGTCAGTTAAGCCACTGATGCTGGGAGGGTTCCGTCGCTGCAAGCGTCAGCTGTTATTTGATTAAGATTCTATGAATAGGAATTGTAATATTAGACTAATATACAGATTTATAGGAATAGATGAAAGTAATTGTGATATTGGAGTATTATGTAATAATACAAATGTATAGTAGCAGTCGATGAAAGCTAGGATTCGCTTTGGCTTAGATGGATGAAGATCGGTGCATTTGATGACAATGACTAATCATTGGGACCATTGTTGTTAATGAACATTTTCGGTTCTGTTTTCCACTTGTACGATTAATAGTAGGTTTTGGGTGGTAGAGCTCTTTTTAGTTCGACCCTACAGGTACCAATACCACACGTATTGCTGCAGCTGGGTTGAGTCAATATGTTAACTGCTGCTGTGTTCTGGTTTAAAGAGAGGCGTTCTTTTATCGTGTTGTCTAACGGGGGATCCATCGGGACCCTTTGCGTGTCAGACCGGTATATTGACCTGACCAAATCGCGCGGGTGGTTAAATCGCATCGGTAGCCAACCTCAACTAGAACTCCAATCGTATCTTAGGTTGAGAACATATGTTTGTAGGCGGTATATGCAGGTACATGTAGCCTGTCTCTGTAGTTCCAGGACTAGAATAGGGCTACGATATCCCCTCTCTGTCGTAAGAGGCGACTAAAAGGGGGAGTTTTAGTGCGGTAAAAATCCCACATAACCCGGCGTCGTCCCACGTCGTCCGGTACCTTTTGAAGGTTTCCCCCTCGTAAACAAAAGAAAAACCCTACAATTAGCCACTTGAAGGTAGAATGAATACTCGTTTGGTACTTATCCACTATATAAAACTGTTTCAATAAGCAATAACAACCGCGGAATCCTGAAAGAGTAATAAAACAACAGCAAATAAATAACGAATGCTTTAATTTCCTACAACTCACCGCCCGAGTTAAACAACCACCTATTTGTTAAAAGGAAATAAATTTAACTACTTCTCCGTTTGTAGTTTCAGGAAGTTTTCTATCAGTTTAATTGTATTTCTAATAATGGAAAGAAGTGTATTTATTTTGTACAGGACTAAAGAGCACTAGAAAATGTCAGTCACAATATTTTTTTTAATTTACTTGAAACCGATTGAATCATGAGTTTAATTAAAAAGGTCAGGCAAAAATCTTGATGGATTTTATTATTATTAGTCTTATTAGTCTTTTAGTATTAACTAGTTTTTGCCCGCGGTTTCGCCCGCGTTTAAAAGAAAATAATATGACCAACTCTGAAACCTTCGTGGGTTCATGGGGAACAACTTTGCTAAAGATGATCACTTGATCAAATGCATAATTTACGATTCAAATCTTACTAATATCGATTAAAATAATCGACTTTTTGGTCTAAATATCGATTCCCCGATTAATCGATCTTAGATCGCCATCCCTAGTTCCCGTGGGATTTCCGAGATAAAAACTATCCTATGTCCTTTCTCGGGTTTTAGACTATCTTTGTACAAAATTTCATTAAAATCGGTTCAGTGGTTTAGGCGTGAAGAAGAGACAAACAGATAGAGTTACTTTCGGATTTATAATATTAGTAAGGATAATAGTACGGGTTACATTTTCCATCCGACTTTTAAATCATTTAACTCTATGTGATTAAGCTAAAATTTTGCATACACGTTTGGTTTGAATGACAATATATGACTAGCTTAGTAACGTCATTCTAAATCCAATATGAGAAATGCCTCAAGATGCCCTAAAAATTCTTTCCACTTTCGTGATATGGATAACTGATAAAAGAGTTTCCTAAGGAGGACACGAAGACCTTATTTTTAGAGTTTTAAGTGCTATAGTATTAATATTCCAAATAATGCAACGAAAGAGTGTACTTTAGGCGAAAGTCGGTACACAATAATAATTGACCCAGTAAAATCACAAATATATCACTGTCCGGCAAAGTAAACGTACTTTCCTCATTATTTATGCTACTTGAAGCATCCTACCTGCTTCAAAAACCCTAAAATGCGAAGGTGTAATAAATTACCCCCAAATCGATTTGCCACAAACAAGGCTTCTTGGGACACTGGCCGACAATAGCTAAATTCATTTTAAGAATGGTGTTTAGAAAAAAGTATGAATGAACGTAAAAATGGGTGAATGAAATACATCTTATGCTCAAAAGCTATGAATGAAATGCTCCAGACTGTTCGGCGTCGCTTATTTCGCCATTTGAAAGTTATTTTTTGTACCTGTCGCAGGTTATGTTGTGTTATGGTCAATGGGACCCGCCTAGCGAAAGTATTGTTCGCTGTTTTGATATAAAATATCGCCTTTATAGAATAGCTCGTAAAATATAATTACGGAGTCTTTTGTTCCCGTTTTAGGCACATACATATTTGTTTGGTTTATTTGTGTGTTTAGCTCATAATATGTGAATCTAAGCAATGCATATGTCATATTTTTGTAGACTTTTAATTATTTCGTGAAATTCATCTATTTAAGGAAAAACATATTTTAGAATAAAAAAAACTGTTATTACTGAGTAAATTTAGTACCTAAGTTTCTTTATACAATTAAACAAAGCTGAAATTCACTAGATGTTCATCAAACCATCCTTCGATGAACCCATTGAAATTGGTTCAGTTATTTAACGGTTAAATGTGAACTAGTTACATATGCCAATTTTAATCTAAAAATGAGTATACCTATATAGTTCATATACTTTTCTTACATTATTCAACCTACAAATATGTTTAATAAAACTTGATATACATATCTTTGAACCTTAAAAGCCTTCTTTATGAGCTACTAAAATAGATTTTGTCGACATACATTTAGAGAGAGCCTATATACGTAAAGTCAGATGATATATTATTAACAAATTCAAAAAGCAGGTTATCCGTATTAGAGACATTTTTAGGTCAGGCTTATTTTGACAAGGCATATTTACTTTCAACTTTTTCTCATATTACGCCTTTTACGGATTAAGGACAAAAATAACAATGTCAATTAAAGTAAGTGCTTTATGTATGTGATGTTTTTTTAACAAACTGCTGAGGGTAATGTTTTTTGAACGTATGTATGTATATCTCATTCTTTGACGTGCTCTAATTTCTAAACAGCATTATCTAAACGATTAGAGTCTAAATATGACTTGGTAAGGCCCATATAAGATTCACACTTAGTTTTGACATTTCGATTGTCCTGTACAATTAGTATGAGGTTTTACGTTTTTACAAAAATGACTGTTTTGGTATTTGTTTACGTATCTGCCCATACATTTCCAATCAGCGCCCCGAACGGATTGTATCAGAACTTGGAAATTGTATGTCATATTTGTCAAAACGTAAACACTCATGGTAAGGATACAGCTTAATCTAGACGATTAGAGTCTAAATATGACTTGGTAAGGCTATATAACATTTACACTTAGTTTTGACATTTCGATTGTCCTGGTAGGTGAGATTTCAATCATATTTGTGGTTTAAATGTCTTTCATGTTGCGGTTGAACTTCATTCTTCATTTCAACCTTATTCTTCTGTCATTCAGTTATCATAGTCATATTCGGTCATTTCAATTATGTTATTAAATGTTATAAAATTCTGCAAAAACTTTTTTATCGATCTATCTTTTATATTATGTATATTCTTCTGAAATCTAATTAAGCACTAGTAGCAACCCTACACCAGACCTACTGTTATCATAACATATAAGTACCTATACATTTTAATATAATGACAACAGAACATGTTGAGTTTTCCTTTTATCTCGCTGGGCAGACATAATCTGGATAAAGGTACAAAAAACATGTACACATGCTTGGTAATCCGTATGTTTCATACATGTAAGATAACGTTACAGAAATAGGACGAGCCCTTGTAAAGGTTTTAGGGTTCTTACTTTTATACAAGCAGAGTTTTTGTTTATCTTCGTTTTCCTTTGAGACTTTCTTTGAGTACTGTGTGTTTTCATTTTACATGTTGTCTTTTTTACGTGTCTTACAATATAAAAATAAAGTTTTATATTTTTAATTCTTACTGTCTTTTTATTTATGTGTGTATATTCGTTAAATTGTATTAATAAATAAATAAATATATAGCACAGTCACAGAAGAAATATGGAATTTGTACTGTTTAACTGTTTAAAAATAAAGTTTTATATTTTTAATTCTTACTGTCTTTTTATTTATGTGTGTATATTCGTTAAATTGTATTATTAAATAAATAAATATATAGCACAGTCACAGAAGAAATATGGAATTTGTACTGTGGTCCATATTTGTACTGTAGGTACCTTCATTGGAATGACAGTGGCGTCATCTTTCGAAAATTGGTCGTGCCAACTCAGATACCTTCGTAGGCTCATGCACAACAAAATTTCTACAGATCATCACATGATCAAATGCATAGTTTACAATTCTATAGAGAACATGCAGACAAACATTCATTTTTATTTATATAGAAGATTACATATAGGTATATCGATGGGTCCTATGTATATGGGCCAAACTAACAATTTGGTCATTTTGACTTTTTTATGGTAAACGCATCTTATCGATATAATTAATCATATGAGCTATTAAAAAAAAAACGATTTCTGCATAGAAACACGATTTTTTATCACAGTATAACGGCATATGTAACATGAATTTAAACGTACAAGGTCCTAAGAGTAGCTAGAGACTTATACGCGGGGAGTTCCCCCGCGTTTTTTCTATGGTTTGGACCAATCAGCTAATTTGACACTTATATGATGAACGGAGCAACTGCCGCACTGTGACGAATACAAAATGTAATTGTTGTTTTTGGGTTACAATTTAGTTTAATAAGCAAAATATGTCATCCAATTATCGCGCTAAGTTGTGTAGAAGTCGGAATTTAGTGAATTTGGCACTGGGAAATGAAAATAACAGTGCACAGAAAAACGATTTAGGTTATGAAAACGAAGATGTTATAGAAAATAGCGATGATAACCTTTGTAATTACTTCAAATTTTATGAATAAAAAGTAAAAAAATGTATATACTTTATGCTAATTAGAGTAATACGCGTATAAAGGTCAATATGACTCATTGGCCCTTTTAGGGTGTTTTTAAAGAACAATAATTATAACAAAAACGAACGTACAAGGGCCAATGTGATGTAAAAAAAAACTAATAAATGTATATATAAATAGCATAGTATAAATGAGGAGGATAGTTCTCTTAGCAAACAAGCAAAGATTCTTATATTTCAGTTTTATCAATCTGAAGTTATAGTAAATTTAAACTTTGGAAGCCTCTCCTGTAAAGTTGTAATTTTGCATTTTGGCCCATATACATAGGACCCATCGATATTATGGTTTTCATGGGGTCATTAAAATAATAATTGCATTTATACTTTTATTTTTTATTTATTTTACTTATTATCTTACTCATATCACTTATTAGCAAAGCCTTTAAAAAATAACACAGCGGCGCTTAACACTGCTGTTGGTAGGTACAAATAGGTGTGGCGGTGGTGCCGCCGGAGTTGAACCATAAAGGATTCCACCACCTTTAAGGTCTCAACAGAGGGTCTAAGTATAAGGTCAAGACCTTTTCAATATCCGATCTACCTCCATTCTAAATCATTCATTATTCGTGCCACTACATATTCATGGAGCTTATGTTTCATTCTAAGTCGGAAACAAAGAAATTAATAATGTACTGATGCATTAAGGATTCTTCTGGTACCTTTATACGGTATAATGTTGTCAATTAATAATAAATTGCATAATATTAAAATCGAATGTAAATAAGCAGTGATAGCCGACACGGATTTATAAACTCGGCCTCTTGATCGAGGGGTCCGAGGTTTCAAATCAGAATTTTTCAAAGTTATGTGCATAGAAAGTAAAATTTTTCAAATCAGAATTTTTCAAAGTTATGTGCATAGAAAGTAATTCTAACTTGAACCAGTGCCTTTTGGGGGAGGCAACGCTTCTAAGATTGGCTTTAGGTAGAGCCTTTATCCTGTAACTTGGTCACAGATGTCCATGGGTGGCTGTGGCTTACTATCAGGTGGACTTCGATCACCATCGCTACTCAACAATGATAACTAAAGAATTGTAAATTTAAAAATAAAAATATTTCATTTAAATTAGATCTTTATCGTCTTCTTGAACGTCAATAACCTACTCATAGCATCACTTTTTCAAAACCCTTCGTGCACCACATCGTTACTGAAAAACAAATCTGTATATAGAATATTGTTAAAACGATAGACATAGTAGCCAAAGTGTTTTATTGCAGAGAGAAGAGAAAAGGTTCTAAGATTAGAGATAAGCCCTTTAGCGCAGCAATGGGATCAGTCGTAGTTAATGGATTGGAATAACGGGAAAATTAAATACAAATGCCGACAGAGGTCGCAAGGGTAGAATATTGGGTTACAGAGATATTTTTCGTTTAAACATACAAGTAGCAAAAGCATGCAGTCCACTTGATGTTAAGTAGCTACTGCCGCCGATAGACATCTGTATTCAACCCCTGATAGAACGCTAAGTTCGGCCACAAAGCGTTGTTAACCCTGAGGACTAAGTTGGAACGCCTCGAATTAGTATGTTTCCTTTACCACACCCATAAAAACGAAACACAACATACTTAACACTGATATTATTAGACAGAAAAGGCGTGATGGTTCGACCACCATCAAATTATTGTAAATATTTTTACTGTTTTTTTTTATATTTCTATATATTTATACTGTTTTTTTTTTATATTTCTTTTTTAAAATATAAGAGTAGCAGACGAGCATGCAGTCCACCTGATGGTAAGTGGCTATTGCCGCCCATGGACATCTGTAATCAACCCCAGATAGGATTAAATATTCCTACCTGAGGTTGGCCACAGATGCGCCGCTACCCTGAGGACTAAGCTGGAACGCCTCGGAAGAGTCTGTCTCCCTTACCACACCCTTCAAACCGGAACACAGCAGCGCCTAACACTGCTGTTATTAGGTAGAAATAGGTGTGGCGGTGGTGCCGCCGGAATCGAACCACAAAGGGTTCTACCACCTGTTATTACTAGTGTTGTTATTACTATTCATAATTTTTACACTTAATACTTACAAACTTTTATTTAACTAGCCTTCTTTGTTAGTATGTGCAGGTTACATCTTGCTACTGCACTTTATTGAGCCAACCGATTGAGTAGATTTTGAATACCATTTTGAACGAAACAATTAATGATTAACTTACTATTGTTACTCTAAATTCATTTCGACGCCCTAAGTTGTGTTCATGCAACTAAAAACAAAATTAAATCAATCAGCTGACGCTATTAAACTGACGTTAGAAATATCTCAACTAACCGCACGTCATCTTGCGCTATCTACAAGTGTCCCAGCATCCCGTCCCAAACTAAACACTTAATAACATCTGCGGAGCCGAGATAAGCCGCAAATTAATCATCGTTTAGGACTTGTCTCACTCGGGGCGAGTACTTAGAGAGATATTAAAGTGATATAAAACAAAAAGTAAGTTTTTTTTTATTGGAATAATAGAATATGACTATGCAGTCTACTTGGTAGTAGGTTACAATTGCCCATAGATATCTATAATCCCAAATATAAGCGTATCTTACCCTTACCTTATTTTTCAAACCAGAAAACTGATACTGCTGTTAATAAGCAGAAATGGATGTGTTGGTACAAGCAGTTTTGATGTTTTAAATTCGGTCTCTCAGTTTTGAGTTCCGAAATTGCAATCCCAGGCAGGCTCTTGTTTTTCGAATATGTGTTTATAAATCTGAGGGTTCTGTAATACAAAAAAATCTTGTCAATACGGAGTGTGAAGTTTGCCAATCGCAATATGTCTGCGTGGTGGAGTAACTTAACCTATTTTCGTTTTGAAGGGAGAGATGTGCCTAACAGCGGGGCAAGAATGTGTTGATACATATATCTAAAATTGGTAGTGTTCCCTCAATTTCATAAAAACCCTATCTAGCTAAAAACATATTTCACTGTTCGCTCTACAACAAGCGAGTACAGTCATGGACGACAGTTTCATTAGTGGTTAACCGCAATTAAGACGTAGTGTAGTGTGACCGCTGCACTTGTGTGGCTGATTGTACACGTGATCAAGTAGCGTTCTTCACTAACAACGTGATGTGAATCAAGTTTATTTCCAAAATTATTTAGGGTTGAAATGTTGAAATAAATCGCTTTTAAAAACTTGGAAAATATTTGTCTGCTGCAATTGTATTGTCAATTAAACGACAACTTATGTGTCAAAATCCATCAAGCCGTTTGATTTGCAAGTGTGTCAAAGAATGAGACGTCCAGGCAGAATTGGTAGACTGCAGACACCTTTGGTAAATTTAATTCTTAAAGAACTATTCGGTGTGAAGGTTTCCTCACGATGTTTTCCTTTACCGTTTAAGCAAATAATAATTAATTTCTTATACGCACATAACATTGAAATTCAATGGTTCATCTGGGGTTCGAACCTCGAAACCTCGATTGTAAAGCTGAGTTTTTAACCACTAGGCTATCACTAAATTTTTGGCGTAATTTAGACTAAATAGAATTATTTGTAAGCTTTTAAGCAAACAAGTCTAACTTATCTGAGTCGCAAAGCTTTTATTAATATCAAATCTAGGATTAACATTCGCGCAGACAATATTAGAGAATCACTAAAATGTTATTCATTTTGTGTTTGTACAGCAATATTTCAATGTATTAACAGTTTATAAGACCCTCGTAATAATTCAAGGGATATTACATCGCTAAATAAACACCTATTGAAATGTAGAGCTTAACATATGAACGTCATAATAAGTGTGTTGGGCCATGAGAGTAGCGATGTAGAGTCTATGTGAAAGATAGTAGCGTATTATATCCGTTCAGTGTATCCGTAGACTTATTTATTTTAAAAACTGTAATGTATAGTTATAATATAAGTGTAATAAGTATTTATATAAGTAGTAAATTTTGTAAATCATAACCAAAATTCAAAAAGTTACTAAAAGTCTGTGCGATAAATTGTTTGGGAAACTATTGTTTAGAGTGGAATTAAATAATATACAATTTTATTTAATTAAATTAAATAATAATACAATGGACTTATATACTTGTATTAAATGTAAAAAGCAATATATTAACAATTTAAAAATACAAATGAAAGTTATAATTAGAAGTATGTTGTAAAAAACGCGAAAGTTCAAGAAGTAACCGGACAAATCGCGTATTTCCTAACCATACATTAAACTGAGTTAATAAATTTAAACCCGACCGATCTGTGAGAAAATTAAACAAAATTATGAATTGCTGATAATACTCCATTATACGTATGGGCGGATGTTTGTCCGTACTATGCAATTTTTTGCGCGATAAAGGATGCCCTTTGGCATTGCTTCGCTATTGTTACTGATACACTTTTATATAAATAAGTTGTGGACGGAAAAAGAAGATTTATTATTACGTTTATGGTGTAAATATTAAAAGAACCTGAAGCTATTCTTGTATTGTATTAATATTATTATTTGATTATATAACAATTTGTGGCAATAGATTTTGTTGCAAAAGTAATAAAATTTAATTTTGGGTATCACTGTGTACCGAAATGTTAAGTTAAGATTAAAAAGTATTTTGTGCCAACAAGTAATTTTGCTAAGTACACATTTGTAAAATCAGATATTGTCAGAGGAATACTACATTTTATTGTTTCGAATTATTACTGTTTTTTGTGTTTATAACATTGCAGTAGAAAATGAACATGGAATCTACGTGATCGTAAGTGACCACTGCCGTCCATGGACATAAACTATAATCTAGCTCATATGTATGAATATTTTTTCCCTCATCACACCCTTCAATCCAGAACACAGTAGCGTTAAAAACACTGCAGTAATAGGTTTATCTTAGACCTCAGCTGAAACTTCAATCCTGTCGGGGGTTGATTACAAATGTCCATGGACGGCAGCAGTGTTTTACCAGCAGGTGGATTGCACGGTCGTTTGCTAATAATTAATATTGCTATTTTTAATAAAGCAAAATAATGTATGTGGTACTTACATATATTTAGAAGTTCATATTACACCGATTTATAGATATTAAAAATTGTGTGTCATGTCATGTGTGGCAAATAATTGACTAGACCGAGGTTTGACACAACGGCCTGTCGATACCGAGGGCAATAACCTATACCACAGACTAGATTATTATCATAAAATAAAATAACAAGTAATTAATTAAAAAATCAAAAAACCCGACTGCACTATAAAGCTAAAGTCGAATTTCCATAAACTGTGAAATAGGCGTTTTATTATTTTTATCCAGAAAGCCAAATACATAGTTTTATAGAAGGTATCTGCTTAAAAATCAAAAGATCTTCAAACAATATTATCCTGTTTTATCCTCGTAGAGCTCATTTACGCTATATAAATACCCTATGAGTAAATTTAGAGCACTCTAAAGTACAGCGGTTTTCCTTTGCGTTTATCTTTATCACAGCAGCACTACTCATTTAGTCAGACAGTCATCTCAATATGTTTTATATATGTATATATTATATAATGTATGTGTAATATCTTTTAAGTTCCTTTATTTTGATACCCTACTCGATAGGTTTGGATTTTTTTTTAAAACGTGTTACTATTTCGCAAAAAAATATCCACCATTTACGATCTATAAAAGATCTATCCGGTGGTTATATTACCTCATTGGGGTAGAATTTCATTATTTTTATCGAACAAGCCTGATACAACATTTTAAGTGTTTGCTTCAAAATTGACGGTTGTTCAAATGAACTTTTATCCCTTATTTTACCCTCTACGGGGTTGATTTTTCGGGAGGGGATGGGGAGGTGTGTTCTTGTTCCTACCCAGAAAGCCAAATACTAAATTTTATAGTAGTTGCTTCAAAATTAAAGGATTTCAAAAAAACTGTTTTTCCCTATTTTACCCTCTTAGGGGCGGAATTTCCAAAAAGCTTTTCTTAGTATTTATTTACGCTATATAGCAAACTCATGTGCAAAATTTCAGAACTCTAAGTTGAGCGATTTTGGCTGTACGTTGATTTCTGAAAAATGAAAAAGTCATTTAATTAGTCAGTCAGTCAGCCATCTTGTTATTTTATACATATACAAATATATTTTTATAATCTACGTTTAATTTACTTTCATTTCATATCCCACTCGATAGGTTCGGTTAACTTTTTTTTTTTAATTTGTTACTATTTCGCGCCAAAAATTCACCCTTTTGATTTTTTTTTTCTAACACCTATCTAAGGACACTCGGGTCATTGAGACGAATGTAATGACACATTAACTGTCGAAATTTATCCAGCCGTTTGTAAGATCGGATCAAATAAAGAAAGACAAACATACAAGATACGCGCGAAAAACATAACCCTTCCTTGGCAGTCGGGTAAAAACAAATCATGTCTCATATGATAGACACACATAGAGTTTCTGAAACTTATTTGGTCCAGCACCTACTTTTGACTCCGTTAATTTATAGCACCCACTAAACTGAAAAACAGCAATTAAATACAGCAGTGCAAGGGCATTGATTACTGCACAGACAGCCTCTGATTTTCGCAAATAATAATTCGCTTCTGATATCAGGCAGGCAGCGTAAAAAAATGCTTTTATTTCGGAACTTCACAAACCTTAAAACTTTTGAAGGTGGAATGTAGACAAGTGACTAGATTTAACAGTAATGTCGTTTGTCCACCGCACCGTCACCGAGCCGATACCGAGAACGAGATTTATTTCGTGCCGATTTTAATATGTCGTGACGGCGATAGTTTGTCCACCGCGACCGACAAAAACTCGGTGCCGATCTAGCGGTCACGCCGATCTACTCGAAATATCGGCGAGCGGGATGACGGTGCTCGGGTGACGGACGTGCGGTGGACAAGCAGCTACAGTAAATGTATGTAGGCTATTTCGCCGCCGTCATTAATTATCGGTGACGGTGCGGTGGACAAACAGCCAAACGCTCATTTGTAACTATAACATCAAATGATGTACTGATTTACCTACACTGTAGCCTCTTCATTAAACGTGGAATTAAAACGTCGATCGGTGCGTCGCTGGCGGCCGATGTTACTATTATCGTGCACGAGTTGGTTCATGTTCCACCAAGTTGTGGGGATAATGTGAATTCGAAATTTGAGAGACTTGGTACATGAAACGTTATCTTCAAAACAAATCGTAGGCAGTTTGATGACTCAGTTCATACATAATAGTCTCTCAAAATTCAAACATACATTATCCACAACTTGGTGGAACATGAATCAACCCGAGCACAATAATAGTAACATCGACTGCCAGCGACGCATCGCATCGACGTTTTTATTCGACGCGACATGACGAGCTTGGTACATAGTGTAAGTAAGGTATGGATGCGTTACTACCATTAAGAAATAAGTTGTATCGCCTCGGATAAGATTGCCCCTAATACTCTTCAAACTGGTCACTGCAGCGCTTAACGCTGCTGTTATTAACTAGAAATAGGTGTGTTGGCGGTGTCGCTAGAGTTGAACTACAAAAAATTCTACCATCTTTAAAATGGGCGAAATAGGTGGCATTAAGTATGTCCTTTACGGTACACTGCAAGTTCGTTTGTTAGTCTAATTTAATTGGTAAATATGAATCTACTACTATTTACTTACACTATGTACCAAGCTCGTCATGTCGCGTCGAATAAAAATGTCGATGCATTGCGTCGCTGGCAGGCGATGTTACTATTATTATGCTCGAGTTGTTTCATGTTCCACCAAGTTGTGGATAATGTAAAGTTTGAATTTTGAGAGACTTGACACAAGAAACTTTATAGTTGTGATATTTTATTAAAAAAGGCGTAGAATTTCTAAAATAAATAACAGTTTGATAATTTTGTTCGTACCTGAGAGCAGGCACAGATACGTTACTGTCTTCAAGGACTAAGTTGGAACGCGTTGGATAAGTATGTCCCTTAACGTACTCTGCAAACAGGAACGCTGCAATACTGAACACTGTCGTTATTAGGCAGAGGTAGGTGGCGGTGGTGCCTCCAAAGGATTACACCATCTTTGAAAAAACTATATATTTGCTGATATAGTTTTTATACTAACAGAGTATAACATAGCCTAAAACGCGTGTACAGTTTTTTAAACCCTTTCGACCTTGCATACCATTCCCAAACATTCGGAGATTCGTATCTTTTGCAAAAACGTAAAAACATAATTTACAATGCTTTGTAAACAATCAGATGAAACGGGTAACAAAAGCTGTTTGATAAGATTCGCCGGCTTACGGAGTAAAAAAAGGTACAAATATTTAAAGTTCACGTTCGTGTGAATATAGTTTTTTTAATTGATATTGTTGTTCTTATACATTTTTTTTATATATAATGTGGTAGTAGCAGACGAGCATGCAGTCCACCTGATGGTAAGTGGCTACTGCTGCCCATGGACATCTGTAATCAACCCCAGATAGGATTAGATATTCCTACCTGAGGTCGGCCACAGATGCGCCGCTACCCCTGAGGACTTAGCTGGAACGCCTTGGAAAAGTCTGTCTCGCTTACCATACCCTTCAAAACGGAACACAGCAGCACCTAACACTGCTGTTATTAGTTGCTGTTGTTAGTAGAAATAGGTCATCACCGGCATGATGACTCCGGACTCGAAATACAAAGGGTCCTACCACCTTCAAATCAATCAATTCTATCTACCATGGGCGTAGAAAGACAAAATAGGTACATATTGTAATTACAATCAGATTATTTAAATTCTATGCCTGGCCAGTGATGGAACCAGGAACTCTCCTCATGGCATTTCGGTAGAGTGATCGGTGATGATGACTTTAGATTACTTGTCTAGGTCTGGCCACTAGCTCTTAAATCTTTAATAGAATTATTCTCAGATGCAGACTTCTGAAATGAAATTTATTCAGACTCATTTATAGTATTCCCGAAGATTCGACATATAGGGTCTTACAGACTGTTATAAAAATAAAACCCTAATACAACAGAGTAGACTTTGTTGTATACGAAACTCGTAAAATACTTTATTATCAACAGATCTGAAGATTCAGAGGGAATCATTCAGTTCGGATTGAAATTGGAAAGTTTAGTGCACGTCTGATTAAGTTCTTATTTAACCAATCTCAGTTAAGCGCTCTAAAGTTTAGTAGATCGTTGACTCTGAAGCAATGGCCACGTTCAGCAATGTTTATATGAATCCATAGAAATATATATTCGACTAGCTGACCCGGCAAACGTTGTGTTGCCATATAAATAAAAAAAATGTTATGGGTGCACAACCCTTATCACTTACGGGTTTGAAAAATAGATAGAATATTTGAAACTGCGATAGTTTGTCGAATCCAATTTGAAACATTCCAAAATCAACAACTACTTACGAATTAAAAATTAATTGAAAAACCTTTTCCCACGGACTAAATCTAAACCATTCTCAAGTCCCCCTGAACACACACAACAAATTTCATCAAAATCAGTCCAGTCGTTTAGGAGGAGTTCAGTGACATACACATGCACATAACAAATATATATATAAAGATACTAGTGGTGCCCGCGGCTTCGCCCGCATTTTAAAGAAATAATATGACATACATAAAACGGAAAATTTGTACCTGCATTGGAATGACAGTGGTGCCATCTGTCGAAAATTGGTCTTACCAACTCCCAAACCCTCGTGGGCTCTTGGACAACAACTTTGCTAAAGTTCATCACTTGATCAAATGCATAGTTTCCGATTCTATAACTACTTACGAATTAAAAATTAATTAAAAAAACCTTTTCCCACGGACTAAATTGTGAATCTAAACCATTCTCAAGCCCCCTTGAACACACACAACAAATGTCATCAAAATCAGTCCAGTCGTTTAGGAGGAGTTCAGTGACATACACAAGCACATAAGAAATATATATATAAAGATATTCGATGTATATATACGATTAAGATATATATGTTTTGTTTGTATTTATTGGGTTCGATCCCCGGCCAGACAGATATCTGAGTGATGCAATTCATTTATTCATATTGTTATGTCCCTTCCAACTTTCATAAGTTAACATGGCGATTTGTCAAAAATAATAATTTGCTTATTACGTAATGATTGACACATTTCCATCGAATTAGGGATAAGTATCTCATTATCGGATAATCTGTCGACACGCGACGAGTTACAAAGCGATCCAACAATGAGTTTTATAGGATCCAACAATGAGTTATATAGGGTCCAACAATGAGTTATTAACAATGATTCGCAGACAATGAGATCGAACGGTTTTGGGGAGATTTCGCAGTTTTCGGGGAAACAAAATCCGGGATTATACCGTTTTGTTGCTCTTTTACCGTTTTTTTGTGGAGTTAATCTGATAAATGATTTGTGACAGTTGAGGTTTACGTTGCGTATTGCGTTTGAGTTGGCTATCTCGTCTAGGGGACTCAAATGCTTCTAACGGCCGTTATTAATATTCAATCTATCCAAATTTTGGTTACCAAATATCAAAATATGCCAATTTCTACAGCAGAAATGTCGATCTTTTAGTCTGTCTAGTAGTGGGTCAATAAAATATTGATGACGACGCCTAATTTAGTCTGTTTGTACATCATCATTATATTTTACTAGGTACTTGTTTTTTTACGTATTAGCGCAATTATAATATAATTTTTATGTATGGTAAAATTTAGGATGCACCTTTCTTACCGAGAAGAATTTGTTTCTCATGTTACTTCTTTAGAGAAAAACACTCTTTTAAAATTATGCATTTCGTTCACTATAATACATTTTTATACCAAATAGTTAATCTTGCGATCAATCAATTATCAGTCAAGAAGACCTAAGGGAAATCAAGCGAGGTAATAAGTACTGTAATAATTAATTAGTTTATCTTATCATTATGATTTATAGATAATAATTATATTATTTTGATTTATTTTGCTGATTACTGGGATATTACTAATTGACTGATCATGTTAGATTAGTTTAGTTCTAATATTAATACCTACATTAATTACAGTTACTGTCAGTATTGTTGTAGCTTATTTCTCAGGGGTAGCAACGCATCTGACCTTAGGTAGGACTCTATCTTTGTCCCTGTAGTCCCGGGAATAGAATAGGGCTACGGTATCCCCTGCCTGTCGTAAGAGGCGACTAAAAGGGGGCTTACGGGGTTGCGAGCGGCAAGGGTGGGAGCTAGAACAGTCCAGCAAGCAACCCTGGGAAAGACGACGGTATATGTGGTCGCATACCGTCGTAAACATCAGATGGTGTAGGAGGAGTCAAAAGTGCTCCCCCAGGGCAGAGCCCGATCGGGGCATCGCGCTTGGAGCAGTCCGGTTGTATTCCGTCGGAGATCCCGGAGATCTTCAACAGGCGCTGAGGACGGCCACCGGGGGGGTTTTAGTGCGGTAAAAATCCCACATAACCCGGCGTCGCTCCCACGTCGTCGGGTACCTATTGAAGGTTTTCCCCCTCGTAAACAAAAAAAAAGGTAGGACTCTGTCTTATCAGGGGCTATGGGGTTGATAACAGGTGTCCATGGGTGACAGTTGTCATTTACTTACAAATTAACTTCACGATCATTCGCTACTTTTACTATAGTATAATTAAAGCTCTTTGAAACAGATTCTTAGTAGATTTTAAGCTTTAAGATGGATTTGAAGGTTTCCCCCGTAGAAGAAAAAATAAGTATAAGTACTTACAACTCTAGTTGAACCAGATCACAGAAGAATAAATCTGCTGTTATTAGTCACAAATAAGTGTGATAACGGTTCTCCTCATGAAACCATCAAGGGCTTTTGACAATTTCGATTGTTGGTATTAAAGGGATAGATTGAATATTAATAACGGACGATAATCCCTTTGAAGTTACCCTTTGGATGGTAAAAAAATATAAGCATTTATAACATTTGACACATCCTTTGAACATAACGCCGAGCCGTCAAGAAATATCGATCCCTTGATGGATGGGAGAGATGGAAAACACTTTTGCCTGAAATACTCTGAAGATATTTCTAAAAATATATTTCAACGCAAATATTTATTTGTTATCTATATACGATGTTGGATTGGATCTTATTTAAATGTTGTTAATAAAAGTTTTCTTACTCCCATCATTAAATAAATTGAAGTAAATATGTTGTTCTGAATGAAGGTTTATTTGTATTTGTTTTAGGTATAACATTTGCAAAAAGATAGAGCGCTGTTTTATTCTTAATCGATTATAATTAGATTGAACTAGCTGCATTTCTAATTAGAAATAAGACGTATCCTCACGTCTTGTTATAAATAATCTTGAAGAGTGGAAACATATTTATGAAATTTCAAGTTGGAATCTAAATGGAAATCCAGGTTAAAAAAATCCGTAAAAAGAGTTATAAAATATAAATAACATTTTTCTTAAAATTGCTATTCTCCCTTATAGTTTATATTAACTATAGCCGAAATAAGGATTTTGTTTTATATTTCTAACTTAACTAGATAAAGAGAAATAGAACAAAACCGTAAAAGGCGACGCTATTTTTCCTTTCTACCGAAGAAATTAAAGCTATATTACTTAGTTTTCTAGAAAAATAATATTAGAGTGCTTTACATTTCCCGCGGGACTCAAACCTAATCTTGGGGATGTGTGACCTCCCCTTACAATATTATTTTGATGAAGAAACAATGAGTATCTACTTTGCAGCATGAATATTGTTAGACTAAGTCCAGCTGGCAGTGGAACAACAAATGCCAGATTATGAAACTCGGCCTTTCAATCGCAGGGTTCTTGTTATAGTTTGAATCACAGGCATGCCCTGATTTTTCAAGGTTATGTGGGTTTTATAAATAATTTGACACTTCTTAAATGATTACGGAAAACATCGTGAACATGCATACCTGGGAGATTATAAAGATTTCAAGGGTGTCTACCAATCTACTATTGCCCAGGGCAGTTAACCTTAAACCCGTTCACATTGAAAGGAGACCGTACTGGGTGTACGACAAACATATGTATCGCAATATCATTTCGTGATAATATTAACAGTTGTGGCTCTAATAGACAACCCTGAACTACTCCACCGATAAAACTCGCACTGTTTTGACTTATACACATAATTTAAATTTACAATTATTGAATTATATGTTTAACGAGCTACTTGCCACGGTTTAACCCGCGTTTAAAAGTGTAAATACTTTGAAAATTTTGTGGGCTTTATTTTTTTACGCGGATCCCTACTTTTTTTTAAAAAAGCATATGTTATGCCTTATACTCGTAATATCAGGAAACTGCCTGCAAAAGACATCAAAATCAGTTCAGTGGTCTCAGAGATAAGCCGAAGCGAACAGATAGACAATTTTTTTAATAATTGTTTTTTTTTTGTTATAACTACCTTGTATACAATCAATTTCATTAATTTGTATAGAACATAGATTATATTATTAATATTTTAGACTTAACAAAAACATACGATAGAATGTTAGGTACAGTGAAAATCTATTTTAGTCACAGAAATTATACCACAAACACAATAACAATCAAATTCTCCGCAGGTAATTTTGTTGATTGCTATTGGACTGACAATTGATTCTAGCTAATAATAAAAACTAGAATTATTTGTGAAATAATTGAGTTTCTTTCAGTAAATAAAGCAAATGTCAATCTTTAACTAGTCAAGTTTAAATTTAAAAAAGCTGATGAATTCCCGAATGATTTGAATTAAATGTTTTGTAACCTTGTTGGCTATGTATATTTACGTACACGTTCCTAAATTACCAATATAAAAAATCTGTAAATGCTACAGTGAAAGAATTATTTTTATTAAATACTAAGTACTGAAAAATTTCGTACCTAAAATACTTCAGCATAATATTAAATGTGTTTATTATAAAATGATAAATTAAACAATAGAAGTTAAGAAAAATATATTTATTAATATTTTACATAAATGCCAAGAGTCAGATTTTTAACTCAATTTTTATTTAACAAAAAATAAATGCATTGAATGACACATATGACAACCCATTTAAATTGGTGAGCAATGCCTGTGCTGATCCATACGTACTAATTCTGGGCGAGTTTGAATAATTGCCTGCAGTTCCTCATTAGTTGGATTCCTTTTTTTCGACAACAGCCACATGACATTACCTCTTGAAGTACAATCGTGATATAGAACAAAGTCATCGGTAAGTCGTTGGTACACCCTCAACTCGTACAGAGGTCTGTGGAAATGGGTTGCCGGGTCCATAATATGGAACTTCGCTTGCTTATTTCCTATTACTAAGCCTTCAGGCAGGAATCCTGTATGTTCATGTTCGTGCAAAGGATTGTCGTCGAACGAATATGGAATATCTGCAGTCCAATATTCATTTTTATATCTTTCTATTTCAGTTGTGTTCGCTTTCTGCAATATGGAGGTTGAGCACCGCGTGGTAGGGATCAAAGATCCGAATAATATGAATTTTACCATAAAGTACCATGTTCCTAGTAGGAAATCATTGCTTAACTCTTCGTCGAACGTCTCAACACATTGCCTATGAATCTCTGACAGACACAAACTGGATCCAAAGGCCGCCAACAATACCACAGTTATTCCTTTCCACGACATTTTTGGTGTGTTGTATTTTTTATTGATCAGAGCGTTATTTATACTGTCTGATAAACTACTTTGTTGCATGATATAAATAAAATTGGCGACTTTTAACTAAGTCAGATTGATTGATTGAACATTTAAATACTGATAATATTTAAATGTTATCACCAGATCATATTCGTTAATTGCAATCTTGATAGAATTCCTTCTAAATACGGGTTTTGTTTAAATTATAATAGTATATTTAAATATGGCCTGAAGAAAATTTTTGTCGCAGAAATTGAATCACAAACAGAATAATAATCAAATTCACAAAAAGCAATTCCGTTGATTGGCATTAGACTGACAATTCGAGTGATGACAATGGAGAATAATTGGAGAGAATAATAATAACTAAACTTACTTGCAATAAATAAGTTTCTCAGTGTCTAGATATCTTTGAAGTTATTTTTAATAATTATGGCAAAAGATGCCAGTTTCTAATTAGATGATAAGTTAAAAATTAAATGTAATTGAAAGAGTATGGTATGGACACTCTTCATAAACTTTTATACACAGTACAAAACAAATATGTGGTTTCATAAGTCTTTAATCAGCTTGGATAAAAAAATCTATCATTAGATTAGAACTAGGTATAGTTTTCGTACTCAAATACATTTTAGCATTATAACGGATGTCTTTAGTTATAAGTTCAAATGGACGGTTAAATAAAACTAAAACCAATGAAAGTCAAGTAAAAAGCTTATTCATTTGCTTTGCTGAAATCTCAAAATTATAGGTAATAATTCCAAAAAATAGCATTTTACGTATACGCGATCGCAGGTATTACATAGGTGAACAAAATCTCTGTCGGTCCATACGTGCTATATCTGGGCGAGTTTGGACAATTGCCTCCAGAGGAGCTGATCAGATGCATCCTTATTCCTCGACAACAACCACATGTTGTTTCCTCTTGAAATACAGTCGTGAAATAAGACAAAGTCGTCGGTAAGACGTTGGTACACTCTCACATCGTACAGAGGTCGGTAGAAATGAGATGCCGGGTCTATTATAAGGAATTTCGCTTGCTTATTTCCTATCAATAAGCCTTCAGGTCGGTATCTTTCTCCGACTTCTTGTATTGGATTATCATCAAACGAATATGGGATGTTTTCATTCCAGTATTCTTCCTTGTACCTTTCAACTTCGGTTGCGTTAGTTTATTGCAATATGGATTTTAGGCACTGCATCGTAGGAACCAATGATCCGGAATAAAAGAAATTCATTACAAAATACCACGTTCCTTTTAAGAAGTCGTTACTTAAGGCTTCTGTAAACGTGTCAACGCATTGCTTATGCACTTCTGACATGCACAAACAAGACCCAAAGACCGCTAATAACACGATAGTTACTTTCCACGACATCTTGTTATGCTAGACTTCATTGATCTAAACGCTATATATATATATTGACTGATAAACTACTTTGCGACATCATACTAGTTAATTGGCTATTAAAAAGAAAACTCATATTTATCAGATTCATCGTATCAATTATCCCCAGATTATTATATTATCCTCTTAATTGATATACGTGTTTCCGAGTGAGGTATTTTTTTATTTCAGTATTTAAATGGTTTTTCCTTTTTATGAAATACTAGCTGTGCCCCGCGGTTTCACTCGCATTAAAAAAAATCTAACTTTGGCAAAGGGAGTTCTCCCGCCGGGCTAGGTGATCATGCCCGGGGAGCGGCCGTGCTCCGACAGTCTCATTTCGGAACTTGTATATATGCCAGATATTTAGAAAAGTTCGATAGCGTGATTCAGAATACTCGTGGCGCCATCTCTTGACGAGTAGCGGGAGGTCGCCACATAACAATATCATAAACAAAAAAACAATCGTCAAGACTAAATGGTCTTTGAAATTTGCCTAAGCCTAATTTAATTTAAGATCTTCCTTTAGGATATACACGTAAAATAAAACAAATTTGTTTTGTTATTCCATGTCAGATGCGTTTTTGTTATACCGCGTTTTATAATGACTTCACGAAAACGCGGTCGAACGGGATAAAAAGTATCCTATGTCCGTTTCCTGGTTCTAAGCTACCTCTTCACCAATTTTCAGTCAAATCGGTTGAGCCGTTCTTGAGTTATAAATAGTGTAACTAACACGACTTTCTTTTATATATATAGATTATTATGGCCCTTATGAAATTATATAATATTATGCTTTATAGGCATTAATGATCTTGTCTTACAGGCAGTGCTTATTTATGCCACCTTTAGTTGAATAGAAGCATGTTAAGCAAAAAAGTTCATGTATTATAGTTGAAGGAACGTTCTATTTCGCTCGTAGAGTAATGTTACAATGACGTGAAGAATTTTACGCCTCCCGGGGGATAGAAAAGTAATCTCCGAGATGTGTGACCTTTCCTAATAACATTATTGCGGTGGACTCATGTTGAGTACTTACGCTGAGGTCAACATGAGTCCGCAACTGTGTACCAATACATTAGATTCAAGATAGTAAAAATAGTTGTGCGCCTATAACATACCCTTGCATAACTCCACCTATAAAAACTAACTTTTATAACAAATTAAGACATAGTTTATTAAAAAACAAAAACATTGTTTCCCTATTCTTAAACACAGGTCTTATAATAAAAGCATATAGAAATATAGCTCGAAGGAAATTTATTTTAGTCGCAGAAATTGTATCGTAAACACAATAACAATCCAATCCGTGGAAGGTAATTCTGTTGATTGGTATTGTCCTGACAAATGGTTCGAGCGAATAATAACTGCCATTACTTGGAATAAATGAATCTGTTGCGATATTTGGACTTCTAAGTAATACATTTCTCTAAGAAATCGTTTTAAATATTTGTAATTAAAGAGACAGGTCTGAACGCAAGCATAGTCACCATAAAAGGTATTAAATCTAGATTATTGGTAGGATTTAAGCTTATGACAAAAGCTTATAAGGACAAACTACTAGATTATCGGATATACTTGTTCATTTCTTTAACTTTCAAAAAATTAAAATCAAATGAAATAACTTTATTGTGGAACACAGGTATAAAAAACATAGGTGTACATTAGGCAATTATCCGCCATATCCCGGCCTTATGGGCATACAATGTTTTAAATAATATAGCTATAATTATATACGTGTATATAAAATTTATTAAGTCTTAATATTAATCAGTGGGAAGCAGAAACAGCCTATTTACCGCTAAAAGTTTAGCCTGAAACTTTTAATGGACCAAGTTTGTAGGCATTGCCTATTAGGATGTTTTACGTTTAATTTGTGCCAAAGAATATGCTTAATTAATGCTTTATTAATAAAACCGTTATTTATTTGCGTCTTGTATGCTTTTAAGAAGACAGAATAAAATTTTGATAAAATAAAAGAAGCCAATTAGAAAGGAATGCTTTTTACAAGCATTTAATTTGCCTTGTTCGTGAGCAAGTGCGGGTTAAATCTTACAACTGAATTTTACCATGAAATTTTACATATACGTTTGGTACAGCTGAAAATGTGTAATGAGTGGCAGATGCCCTAAGATAGCGGACCAATTATTTTATATGGGGTGCATGTCTTGAGTTTTTTTTTATAATATCAGAGTTGCAGACGAGCATGTAGTCCACCTGATGGTAAGTAGCTACTGCCGCCCATGGACATTTGTAATCAACCCCAGATAGGATTAGATATTCTTCCTACCTGAGGTCGGTCACAGATGCTCCGCTACCCCTGAGGACTAAGGTGGAACGCCTCGGAAAATTCTGTCTCCCTTACCACACCCTTCAAAACGGAACACAGCAGCACACACAGCAGTGTTATGCTGTTATTAGGTAGAAATAGGTGTGGCGGTGGTGCCGCCGCAGTCGAACCACAAAGGGTTCTACCACTTTCAAATATAATGTATCAAATAAAATGGTTTTGTGAGATAAAGAGGAACTGTCACGAGCTGGCCAAGTGCGGGTTATTAGACATCTATGAGCTTTGCTTTTTATAAGTCATTTAAAGAAATCTCTATTTAAAGAAGATGTGGTCGTTTTCCTCAATGTGTCTTCCGTCACCCTTATATCAGATAATAATTAATTTATAATACGCACACCTGCTACTATCAGCCAGCCGGTGTTCGTAAGCTGCCTATAAAACATCTATTCAATTTACTAGTACTTCAAAATCTTAAAGTCTTTAGTTTTAACTGGAAGTTTAAGATATTCAACTTTTACCCACCCTTCTTAGAAATTCAGAGTTTGTAGCAGAAATCCAATTTCGCGCAGCGGTTTATGAAAGTACTACTTAAGTTCGCGGCAATGTAATTTCCTCTAAAGCAGTCCACAATGCGCCCTTATTACCTATTTCCCGTTATGTAACCCGCACTACCCTGGTTAGCTGTTTGGAAGATATTCTGTACTTTTCCTTAGGATTTGGTGTTGATAGTATAGATGCTATGATAATCTAGTGGTTTAACGTTTGTTTTCTTAATCGCGGAGTCCGAGGGTCTATCCCATTAGTCTAGAATTTTTCAAAGTTACGCGCGTATTTGATATTAAATTATCAGTTCTTTTAATATCAAAGGAAAACATCGTAGGGAAATCTACGTGCCTCAAAGTTCCATAAAAACATGTAATTTACGTTTACATTAATTAATTTAATTTAATTTTTCTAAGGTGGTTTCCGTCGATGATGATCCTGCTCCTAAGATGTCTTCCTAACTGCTTTTAGCCAAACATCTCTCAATCTCCGAGAAGATCCATGACCATAAGTGACAGTTTACGATGTAAATATCACGAACAAAAGCAGGTTATATTTGGATAATATTCGTCATAAGTAAGTTCGATCTTGTTCCCGTTTGCATGAATAAATATTATTATGTTTGGTCCAACAATAATGCTGGCGTTTCCAAGGAAAGGAAATTATTATCGCATTTCACTTTGAGATTTTCCTAGTATCGATAATTGTGTGCGAATCGCTGGGAATTTACGCCTAAGTTCTTGTTAATAGTAATCGATAGTTATATAATTCCCTACAAGCTTTCGTTTCCTATTTAACGCGATAGGGAGTGAATTATAAAAATACTAATGTTCGCCTACCTCATATAAATTAGTATTAAATCTCACGTATTTTGTTATTGGACCATAAGGACTAAGTTGGAAACCATATAGTAGGTATATACCTCTTAACACATTCTTCAAACTTATAATAGCTCTGCAAGTGAAACGACCGACTCCTTGGAGTCAAAGTTTCAATCTCGAGTCCAAAGGTACCACCAGCAGTTATCTCTAATAACAGCAGTATTACGCGCTGCTATATGGTTAGTGCTGAGGGGTGTGGTAATGGAAACATACTTTTTCGAGATATTACAGCTAGTCATCAGGCTTAGCGGCGCATCTGTAACCAACCTCAAGTACCTAATATCATCTGGAGTTCTCTGCAGATAATCATGGGCAGCTTGCCTATGTTGCTGATGAAATTACTGATGTATTATTTTTTAAAACAAACTTAGATGTAATCTAAAACATGTATGTTCTCAAAACATCTCGCGCCAGTTATGAGGGTACCCTCTAATTGAATGAACTAAAATTGAGTTAGTAGGCTTCTACGCAATTTCTTGTGCGTGTTGACTTTGCCATCGGTTTGTTTACTTGATTAACATATGTACACACATGATGTGATAATTACTTTGTATGAGGAACTCTGTGTTAAGTTGTGAGGCAATTATTATCTTAAAATAGTTAATGGTTTTTTTAAAGTGGAAAATCCAATTAAGAAGTTATAAGAACTACTAATATTAGTTATTGTGTTATGTGAGGCAATTATTCTCTTAAAATAGTTAAGGGTTTTTTTTAGAAAATGCAACTAATAAGTTTTTATGTGTGTGCAAGTAAAGGATAAAGCAGAGTTATTAGTGCTTATATACACACAATCACACAGATTTACATAGCCATTGACTGAAATCTTAATGGCGCTAGAGTCGCGCGTGGAAACATCCGAACGCGTGGCCGACATGCACTCATGAAAAAGCTCGTTGCAGTCTGTGTGTGTATATGTGCGAACCAATAGAATGCAATAGTGTAAGACACGCGTAAGAACGCGCGACTCAAAATATGCCCTTAGATGTGCCTTACTAAACTCTTCAAACTAGAACACACCGCTACATAGCGACTATTAAGAAAAAATCGACATCTAAGAGTACAATTTACTTAAATATGTTATTGTCTGATTATTTGCCATAGACAAATATTGCAAACTCAGATACAGAAGGTATCTGAGTTTGGAATATCATCCAAAATCGACATTCATCATTCAACATACAAAAGTTTCCCGATATCTTCAGGTCTTCCATCAATTTATCCACTACATTTAAGCACTAAGGTACTCAAAACTAAAATTTCTTTGCACCAAGCGCACGTCTCTATTATCATCAGTATACTAGTTTTATATTGCAGTCTCCAGCTATCGTGTTCCGTAATGGTTACGCCGATAGCCCTGTTTTGCATTTCCACCTTCAGGGCACAGTTCGGTTCGACCTCATTCCGCGATATGGCCCTTTAAACCTAATTTGATCGTTTATGTAATTGTCTCGATAGCTTTGTTATAAACAAAGGAAATGTATAGGGATAGGCTTCCTAATTGTACTGTTTTAAAATTGTTTTTGTTCGTAAGTGCTTTTCATTCAAATCTTAATAGGTTTTTAGTTCCCTATCACACGAATTGTTGCAAACGGCTGTCTTCTAAATGGGAACAAGATTGAGAACACGCCACCGCGCCCAAACAGGCCCAATGTGAATTAGTAAGTTGATGGACTATATAGTTTCTACTCGTATTTTGAGAGGAGACCTGGGGGCCTACCACCATCTTTTAAAAACCATCATAGTCCAGGAAAGTTCTATTTTAAATTTGGTTAACATTATTTTGTTTCTTACCACGACCTCCTTAAAACATTATTTTCAATGGATGATTAAAATAATATTGTCTTAAGAGATGGTACCCCCCTGGACCCAGCACTGGAACAAAATTTATCAGATTATTTGTTAGGTTTATTTGCACTACTATTTAATTTCCGTGCCTTTCCATCTTAGTCTCGCGTGTGGACACGTATCTATGATAGGTATGGGAATATAGGTATTATGTTCTGATCGAAACTGTACCCTTATCATGACTTTTCAAAACATCCCACAATTTTACGTTACGTTTACAAAATCCATTATTCTGTTCCGTTTGCTTAGTAGACTGAGTAAACGTAATACTAAATAAGTGCTCAAGTGACGATAAACTTTTTGTCTCCCTCACATGTTCGCAAAAAAGAGAGACAAAACATAAAGCCCCATTTATTAAATTTAGACATATAATGTTACGTAACTGACACTAGTTCTGATACAATCCGCTAAGGGCGCTGATAGGAAATTGTACGGGCAAATACCAAATCTGTCATATTTGTCAAAACGTAAAAACTCATGGGAAGGGTCATAATTATCTGGTCATAATTATTGTCTATGGCAGTAACCACACAACATCACTCGATTTCTAATTCTAACAAAAACTATTATGAAAATCTTGCGATGGATATAAAGAAAATACAGCACCCAGCAACTAGTATAAATAGTCTGACGGTAAGCCATAGAACACCAAAGAAAAGGATCAAAGGATGTTTTGAATAGTTTACAAAATTCGCCGCCCTTCGAACCTTACCTGCTTTGAATAAGCGATGAGAATGAACGCCAAATCGCGTCGTAATACGTAAACAAGGATATATCGACCGCTGTCTACATAATTGAGCAGTTTCTTACTGGACAAACGGATATTTGACACGCGACGCTTTGGACAGAAATACATTGGACCAACGGTTATTTTAGCGGGGTTTGACTGGTAAAATTTGGCTTACATTATTTATGAAATAATTGTTATTCGCAAATATGGTTGTAGAAAATACACCATGGATTTTCTTTGTGAACACTGTACTGAGCACACCTGTGCTCAGCGTTATTGAATTGATTTTTTTATAACATTGAAGTACTTAGCATACGATCCATTTGTTAGATGGTCACTGCCACCTGAAGTTGTAACGAATTCCGTACTTAGATCAGGGTTTCTACTTAAAGCCAATCACAGATGCATTGCCATTCCTGATGACTATGATCGTCGCATCTTATGGAATTCAGCCGACATCCACATCTTCCAACGAACTGCAGAACTGCTTCGAGCCAGAAATTGGTATGGTACCTCCCGGTGCGAACCATACTGCTTCTATCATCTTTCAAATTTTCTACTTTTGGGAAGAAACTGCCCAGCACCAGAAGCAAATTCTTCAAAGACAATTGCCCCTCCCCCAAGACAACATAACTCCTCACTTCGTTTGTGTACTCGGTATAAATGAATAAATGAATAATATTCAGGCTCGTGTGTACTGATATAACTTTAAATGAAAACATTGACGCTCTCGATGTTTGCGAAGAGAAATTTGAATGTCTAGGAGGCGGTATTATTTTGGTATTTTGATATCTATATTTGTACCAACACACAAATATTTGTATTCTCCTTAAGTTGGTTATTGAAGTTGGTAGATACCGTTGTGTTTCGACTCCAGGGGCACCACCGCTGTATTTAATTCTGCTTAGTAACAGTAAGTAGTGTTGCGTTGCTATGTTTCGCTTTGAAGGGTGTGGTGAGGGAGATACACTTGTCCGGGCCATTCTGACTTGGTTCTCGAGGGTCTATAGTAATCTCATGTAGGAATGTAATTATAACTGAGGTTTATTACAGATGTCCATGTGCGGCAGTAGCCACTTACCATCAGGTGGACTGCATGCTCGTTTGATACTTCAATATTTAAAAAAAATATTTGTGAAGAATACTTTTAAGATTATTTATACTTTCGCCCGTCGGGGTAAAAATATTTTGTTACGAATGCTGATAACTAGGTAATCTCTTAACTTGACTTTGAGGCGTAATTTAGTTGAGGCTTATCTTATAAAATAATTAAAACTCTTTCTTAAAGCTGTCCAAGTTTATCCATTGACATATTTTTTGTTCTGTCTAATACTTCGATCAGCAATACTTATGTTTTTGTTGGTGTTGTTGATCGAAGGTCTAATAACACCAGTGTTAAGCACTGCTGTGTTATGTCACACCATAACACAGCAGCGCTTGTGGTAAGGGAGACATACCTTTCCCAGGTATTCCAACGGCAGTAGCCACTTACCATCAAGTGGACCATCCATCCATGGACTCTTTACTTGTTTGCTACTTTTGAATTATAAGGAACATATAGGAGAGAACTTCTACTAGAAGCCATTCACATAATCTCCTGTTATTATTATCCTGACACTACCCATATAAATGTCGTAACGTCGTCGAACGTAACGGAAAGGTTGAGTTGCTAACAGTGAAAAAAAAAGAGTTACTTCCTTGTATGTCTTATATCGGTAGCGAACATAGTGTAAAGTAAAACAAGTGAATAAATTTTGAAAATACGGCGATCACCTCTTTCATTTCCATCTCACATATATATTATACTAAAAATATATGCTCTCATCATGCACTGAACGTATTAAAATAAATAAATTGATTCTTTTGAAAAAAAATTAAAACATTTGAATTGAGAACGCTTACCTTTTATGAAGCCGATGATAAAGCATCAAGTGCCACCGTTTATCTAATTGATCAATTTACCTATTTTATACCATCTATTGCGTAATAAATACTCCTATTCAATCTCATATTTTTATTCCGAAAATCTTATTTAGGGTGAAGGTTAAAATCTTATACCAAAGTATATCAAAGATCAAAGAAAAATTCGTATAGTTTTCAAATTGCCTTCGTTGCGCGTCACCCGCCTACTGAATAAGCGATGAGAATGAAACGCAGAATAGTTACGCGTAAATGACAGAGTATCGCGCCGTCTGCATAATTGTTACTAAGAATTAAAAACACGCTTTTATCAGGCACTGAAAGTTGTAATTAAACTGATTAATCAAAAAAAAAATCAAGTCGAATTGAGGATCTCCTCGTTTTTTGAAGTCGCCTATAAAGCCTTCGATGCTTTTGGCTATATTTTGGCAACGCGTTCCACGTTGCTTAACTAATAAATTTATCTATTTTGGACCTTTCAGTCCGTGATAAAAGCGTGTAGTTTAGTTTATTAGTCTAAACATTTTGATAAAAAAACATTTACATATTTACTTTACGTAATATACAGTATCAAAGATCAAAGAACAATTCGTATAGTTTTCAAATTGCCTTCGTTGCGCGTCTCCCGCCTACTGAATAAGCGATGAGAATGAAACGCAAAATCGTTTCGCGTAAACAAGAGAGTATCGCCGTCTGCATAATTGAACTTCTTATAGACCTATTCTGAACATTTGATGCAACAATGAGGGCAAGGACGTAACAAAGTATAACAAAGATCAAAGAACAATTTGTATAGTTTTCAAATTGCCTTCGTTGCGCGTCACCCGCCTACTGAATAAGCGATGAGAATGAAACGCAAATCGTTTCGCGTAAACAAGAGAGTATCGCCGTCTGCATAATTGAACTTCTTATAGACCTATTCTGAACATTTGATGCAACAATGAGGGCAAGGACGTAACAAAGTATAACAAAGATCAAAGAACAATTTGTATAGTTTTCAAATTGCCTTCGTTGCGCGTCACCCGCCTACTGAATAAGCGATGAGAATGAAACGCAAAATCGTTTCGCGTAAACAAGAGAGTATCGCCGTCTGCATAATTGAACTTCTTATAGACCTATTCTGAACATTTGATGCAACAATGAGGGCAAGGACGTAACAAAGTATAACAAAGATCAAAGAACAATTTGTATAGTTTTCAAATTGCCTTCGTTGCGCGTCACCCGCCTACTGAATAAGCGATGAGAATGAAACGCAAAATCGTTTCGCGTAAACAAGAGAGTATCGCCGTCTGCATAATTGAACTTCTTATAGACTTGTTCTGAACATTTGACGCAACAATGAGGGCAAGGACGTAACAAAGTATAACAAAGACCAAAAAACAATTCGTATAGTTTTCAAATTGCCTTCGATGCGCGTCACCCGCCTACTGAATAAGCGATGAGGATGAAACGCAAAATCGTTTCGCGTAAACAAGGGAGTATCGCGCCGTCTGCATAATTGTACAACTTGTTGCATATGTTCCAAAAATTACTTAAGAACTAAAAACCCGCTTTTAAAAGCTCAAAAATCAAAAATATATGGCTCTGAAAGTTGTAATTAAATTGATTAATAAAAAAAATAACACAGTCGAACTGAATATCTCCTTCTTTTGAAGCCGCTAATGCTTTTGTCTATATATTGGCAATGCGTTCCACGTTGTTTAACTAATCAATTTATCTATTTTGTACCTTTCAGTCCGTGACAAAAGCGTGTAGTTTAGTTTATTAGTCTAAATATTTTGATAAAAAAACATTTACATATTTACATAGACGTAATATATAGTATCAAAGATCAAAGAACAATTCGTATAGTTTTCAAATTGCCTTCGTTGCGCGTCACCCGCCTACTGAATAAACGATGAGAATGAAACGCAGAATCGTTACGCATAAAGAAGAGAGTATCGCCGTCTGCATAATTGAACTTCTTATAGACCTGTTCTGAACATTTGACGCAACTATTTTGTAAAAGGACCCTTTGTAGTGACGTGGCGCCACCGCCACACACCTTTTCTTACTTAATATAATAGTCCTACAGTATTTGGTTTAAAGGGTGATAAAGGAAACATACATATTCGAGGCGTTCCAACTTAGTGCTCAGGGGTAATAACGCATTTGTGGCAGACCACGAGTAGGATCATATTTTTATCTGAGGTTAATTATATATTTATCCGTCAGCTTCAGTGGACAGTTACTATCTTAGTTACTAGCTTGTTTCTGTGTTATAAAAAAATACGTCAAGTGGGTCAACATTTATATTTCGGAGGCAATCCTTTTTATGCACATTGCTGTACATAGTTTTATATAATCCCAGTTTTGAATTATTTGTAATAGTTAATGAGCTAGCGGTCCACCTGATGGTAAGTAGTCACTACAGCCAATGGACAACTGTAACCAGCTCCATGTAGAACCAAACTTAGCTCAAATCGATCACCGCCATCGATATAGATACCATTCCTGAGGGTTAAGACGGTCACCACACATTTAAGTTAGTTGGCATCTACATCCTTCAAAGAAAACACAATGTCTGGTAAATTCCTTCAAGATCGAATAAGTATGTCGATATTACCTAAGGGTCAAACTATACTGGCTCTACCACATGTTTTTAAACTTTAAAAGTCAAAATAAACCTTCCAGCGTTTCTCCACGTTCCACTTCCACAAGTAAAGTGCAGTAACGGTTAAAGTTTTAAGTGTCAAGTGGTTTAACCTGATCAGCAAGCTCACTATTGGGTTTGTATGAACGTAAAAGGATAGGGTGAGCTTGTAAGTGCAAAAGTATCTTAGACTAAGCTTCGATTGCTGTGAAGTGTAAGACTTCATGAAGCGTTTTCTTCGAGACCACTATTTTGCGTGGTTACGTAATCGCCACGGTTAGGTGGTAGCTGTAGGACGGAAAAAGATGGATTTATGAAAGATCGACATTTGACATTTTTCTCATATTAGACACAGTAAAAATTTCGATCTTTGACAAAAATTGGATAGTTTATTAATCAGCATCATCAACCCATTCCTGTCGTACTGCTGGGCTCGGGTCTCCTCTCAGAATGAGAAGGATTAGGCCATAGTCCTCCACGCTGGCTAAGTGCGAATTGGTAGACTATAAATACCTTTGGAAACTTAGTTTTTCTCAGGTATGCTGGTTTCCTCGCGATTTTTTCCTTTACCGTTTAAGCAAGTGATCATTAATTTCTCCAAGCAAGCAACTAACATTAATTATTATCAATAATTATTGTTACAGTTCCGCGACCAAGAGCGAAAAAAAGCTCCGTAAGATCTAATCAAACACTACAATAATAAACAACAACAACAGAGCAATGATATCGCATTGTATGACAATACAAAACCAAGATACTTTCGCAGTCGGTTAAAGAAACATTAAAACTAATATAACAAACATAGGTAAATATATCCCGTGTTTATTTCAGAGAACTGCAGTAAATCCAACAGACCATTAATATAGGTAAACACAAAATAAGCCCACCGAAGCTCAGGTTACGGGGCTTATTAAATAAACCCATTGACCCATATCCGTTATCCAGCACAAATGTGAATGACCGCATCGGAGCATAGCTATAACCTTTCAATAGATAGGATCGTATTGACACGAACTGCCCTGGTCTTCATGCGCTTTACTATTATACCCCTTTTATGGATATCCTACATGTTTACAACAAAATAGCCTTAGGTACTCTGTTTGCCTACGTCTTTGAGTAGTGATAGCCTAGTGGTTAAGTGGTGTCTCGATCGAAAGGTTCGAGGTTCAAATCCCAGATGCCTCTGATTTTTAAAAGTTGTGTGCGTATTACAAATTTATTATCACTTGTCTTTAATGTTGAAGGAAAACTTTGAGAGGAAATCTGCATATCGGAGACATCTGAAAAAATCTCAAAGTGAAGTCTACCACTACGCACTTGGCTAGAATGGTGGCCATGGCCTAATCCAATAATTTAAAAACGTATTTTATTTCACTGTGTTGACGACGTAATACTGTTTTCAAGAAAAAAATATCACTACCAACATTTCGCACGGTTTTTCAATGTTGAAAAAACAGCGTAAGAAACTTCATAACGAAACGAAGCTCGGTAGCTCAAGTAGGTACTATAGAAATATTTGAGAAACATTTCGTCATCAAGGAATACCGTAAAACTTTGAGCAGCGCTGTCTCCCGCTGAATGCGGACCAACTTTGAATGGTATATCAACATCACAATATTCAGCGCAACAACTCCGTTGCATATATTTGCAAGTTTTAATATAGTCGCGCTTTGGGAGACTCGATTTTAATCTATTTTTAATTTGTTTTCTTTTAATGACTTTTTGTAATTAATTCTTATTCTTTTTAAGTAGTGCTATATCAAGGTTTTAAATAGTGTCATCGTTCATGAAAATATTACTTATGATAGAATAAAAGCCTTTAAAAAAATGTCACAATTGAGCAACTACTTAATTTCTTTCGATAAACTTTTAATCTTAGTATGATCTAATATACAGCATATCCTACTGGGAGTTCGGGGTTCCCATTAAAAGTACCTTTATGAGAGTTAGGCACATATTACAAATATATTTTTTTTATAACAGTGAATGCAAACATTATAAAGAAACATCCCTTAAAGCTTTTCTAAAAACATTTAAATGGGCAAAGGAAAATGCCCATTCTTGGTACTGATTTTTCTCATGCGTCAAAATGAAAGTAATATTAAAATTATTTTTTGATTTTTTTACATAGTTTGTCGATCAGAATAGTTTCTTTGAACAAGGGGGTTCCATTTAAGATAAAATAAGACAAAATGTTGATTGTTGTTCTTAAAAATTAAAATGGCGATATTTTATACTCGGAATTCATTATTTTAGGTTTTTAGGATTATTTTAGGTTTTTAATACGCTTTTATTAGCTTCAGACGTATGTATGTTGGTATGTTAGTATGTTAGTATGTAACGGAATCTTTGAACATGATTTTAACCCCCTTCAAAACGTCGGATTAACTTGAAATTTGGCATACATATTAAGGACCGATGACAATTCAATATTTTAAACATTCTGACCCGTTATCCTTACTAGGATAATCAGGATCAGCGATTTTCGTTTTCCTGAGACCCGGAAGGTCTGCGTTAAGACCAATAAAGGAATCTACCAGGCGCGCCGATCACCTAACCTAACCTGACCTGACCTGACCTTGACCTGATCTGACCTGACCTGACCTGACCTTGACCTGACCTGACCTGAACTGACCTGACCTGACCTGACCTGACCTGACCTGACCTGACCTGACCTGACCTGACCTGACCTGACCTGACCTGACCTGACTTGACCTGACCTGACCTCAATGATGACCTGAACTGATTATTTTTGATATTAACATCATCATGCTGTAATATTAAATCGATGATTGGACGACGTCCTTTTGAAATGGCTAGATGTAAAGCAGTTGACCGTTTTTCTCTTGAGTATTGCCATCAGCGCCTGTTTTTAAAAGATGCTCTATCATCCTTTTTCCGTGATTACTTTTATCCAAGATAGAGGACCTGGGATATGGTATAAATTATGAAAGAAAGCAGTTAGCATTGGCAATTCGGATGTCATTCAACAACTCCTCTGGTATTTTCACGTTAACAATAAAAATAAACACCAATGTAAAACACCACTTCATACAGCTGCGTTAAACAAAGACCCAATATTCATTTTTGCACTGCTAAGCAAAGATGCTGATGCTGATTCGAAAGATAAACTTGATAATACGCTACGTAATAATCGTTAAAATAATCGCTAAAATAATCACTAAAAAATGAAAAATAAATAATAGTTAAAAAAAACTAAAAAATACGCTTTTATAAAAAAATCGACCAAAAAATGAAAAATAAATAATAGTTTAAAAAAACTAAAAAAATACACTTTTTATAGAAAATCCAACTAAAAAATAGAAAATATTTTTTTTTAAATTTGAATTAAGAATAGTGTAAATAAGATAAAAATATTTTTTATTGTAAAAAAAGCGTGGGGTGCTTTTTAAGATATTATCAAAATGATAATCCTTCTACTCAATATCTATCAATAAAATATTTATAACTATTGACACCATGCACCCCACGCTTTTTTTACAATAAAAAATATTTTTATCTTATTTACACTATTCTTAATTCAAATTTTAAAAAAAATATTTTCTATTTTTTAGTTGGATTTTCTATAAAAAGTGTATTTTTTTAGTTTTTTTAAACTATTATTTATTTTACCTACTACCTTTAAAAGTAAATGGATATATGTTAATCGAACTACATTATAGGTACCTACTATTAGTTAAAACCGACCATCAATCTATCGTCGGATATTTTCGATTTTGAGGTTATGTAACATTTCGGTAAATAACTTCAGAACCCGGGTGCTGATCTAAAATATAAGTATTGGTAGTAGTATTTGGTTAATTATACATCATCCACAACAAGTTTCAATTTGATGCAACTCTGGACGGCGGTCCATACTTTCATGGGCATTGTCCTTACGTCTTATCCCCCAGTGTAACCCACAATTTCTCAAAGTATAGACGTGGAAAAAACAGCGCATAACAAAATGAACATGCAAAACAGAGCTCGGTAGCTCAAGTAGGTACTATAGAAATATTTGAGAAACATTTCGTCATCAAGAAATACCGTAAAACTTTGAGCAGCGCTGTCTCCCGCTGAATGCGGACCGACTTTGAATGGTATATCAACATCACAATATTCAGCGCAACAACTCCGTTGCATATATTTGCAAGTTTTAATATAGTCGCGCTTTGAGCGAGTCGATTTTAATCTATTTTTAATTTGTTCTGATATAATGAGTTTGTGTTATTAATTCTGTAATGTTATCCTTTATGGCAATAGTAGTGATGATAGGCATTAATAATATTCAGGAGCAGTTGTATGACAGTTAGTAATAATATTAGTAATGATGTTTTTAAGGTTGTAGAATCCTTTGTGGTTCGCCTCTGGCGGTACCACCGCCACACCTATTTCTGCCTATAAACACTAGTGTTAAGCGCTGTTGTGTTCTGATTTGAAGGGTGAAGTAAGAGAAACATACTTTTCCCAGGCGTTCCAGCTTAGCCCTCAGGGGTACCGACGCATCTGTAGCCGACTTCAGGTAGGAATATCTAATCCTATCTGGGGTTGATTACGGATGTCCATGGGCGGCAGTAGCCACTTACCATCAGGTGGACTGCAAGCTCGTCTGCTACTCCTATACTATAAAAAACGATCTATCCAACATTTACCTACAAAATATATTTGATAATGTTGTTAAACCTTTCTACAAGTTTGTAACATTGCTAGGTCTTTAGATAAATTGAATATTAATAATAGGCGTTACATTACAGAAAACAATTATATGCATTTTAAGCTCTAATATTGAGAGTCCAGAGTTGGAATCACACATACTCGTACCTACACTTTTTCAAAGTAATGCAGATAATTAGAAAATAATATATTACGTTTCGTCAGTGTATTTTCAGTATAGTGTTATTATTTTTGAGCGCAAGTTATACATAGCACAGATGATAAATATTTTGATTTTCTCATGATAACCGCTCTCTAAATATATCCGCTCAAGAACTGAAATTATATTAACGATCTTTATATAAAAAGTTACAGTCAGTCACAGAGCTCACTTCACTATTTCGAAAAGCAGTCCAGCTTCATTCATTTCAATGAAAGTCAGAACCACGACAGTATCGTTTATTTCAATAAAATAAAGCTTTATTAAATCTAGCAGAGTGCATGTTTTGTCCAAGTGAAGGAAAAACGAAAGGATTTTTAGAGGGAATTTTCTTTTTTTTATTTATCTGCGTTACTTTTCGTAAGAGTATAATGATAACTCACGGGCGATTTTCCTCCGCTTTCGCTGCGGAAAAGAACCGCATAAAAGAAATATAAAATGTAAGCAAATAAAAGTTTCCGTTTTCACTGCTGTCTTAATTTATATCGATCTATTTGTATCCTAGCGATTGTGGTCCTCGGAGATTGGATGCCTTTGTAACCGCGGCGGTTGCGTAACCGCACAAAATTGCGGTCTCGTAAGTTTTGAAATAAAATAGCTATTAAGAAGAGTACGAAAAACACAGTAAGTACTCACTATAGTGTTAATTGTTTGAACTTAACATAAAAAATGGCACTTGATGGTTAGTGGTAACTTCCGCCTACATCTTTGATACATCTTATATATATAAAATTCTCGTGTCACAATGTTAGTTATCGTATTCCTCCGAAACGGCTTTACCGATCTTCACCAAATTCTATATGCATATTGAGTAGGTCTGAGAATCGGCTATCTATTTTTCATACCCCTAAGTGATAAGGGTTGTTCACCCTTAACATTATTTTATTTATATGACAAAACAAAGTTTGCCGGGTCAGCGAGTTATAGAACATTAGAGTTCTACTTTAGGTTGATCCTTGCCTTGAGGACTAAATTCACATTCAAATCCTTCATATCAGAACACAGCTTTTAACTCTTCTACCATCTTTAAAAATATTTAAACGTAAACTAAAAAATAACACATAGATCAATTATTTTAATTTTCCATTTGACATTTTGTTATCTACAACGATAACAAGATAGAAGATAAACAGAACTTTACTATCTATTGATATCATTCCCAATATTCGTAATCGCTAAACAAGATGAAAGATTAAACAGGTTTGTTCGAGATCGGCGTGTCTTATCTTAGCATTATCTTCGCATCAATATTGAGTCCATAATCAAATTTTAAATAAAGAAAATGTACAGAAAGTGTATAAAAATAATAATACCGAGACTAAAGTCAACAATATTCATTGATCGTTTGGTAAGGGAGACATACTTTTCCGAGACGTTTCAACTTAGGCCTCAGAGGTAATACATTCGGTATGTGAGGACAGTACCCAAATTATGTTCTGTTGGACGTAGGTGCCTATGTAGGTACTTTAGGCTTTATGACCCTTCATAAAGCCTGTGAAAAATTACATGCTGAGGGTATTTACAGCTTGCTTTGTGCTCTGAAATACCTACTCATTTCATACTAGAAATGTTTAAATTTCGATATTTGTAAGGCAAGAAATTAATAGATTAATCGTTATTAATAATGTTAAACAATCTTGAAGGGTACAGAAGTTAATATGCTTCAGCGCCATCTCGGAACGAATTACAACAAAATGTATCGGATAAAAATATCTTCATGGTTCTTCAAAACTTCCATGATTATTTATCAAAGTGTGACGGAGCTTAAATGCATAATATTGTTTTATATTACTTACATTATATTTTTAAATACATGAAAGTGAAGTTTAAGGGCAATGGCTTCACGCAATTAATATTCAACACCACCAACCTTTAAAAGGTTCGTAAAATGGTCCAGACTAGAGATATTTCTGGCCGCGTTCCCTTCTAGCTGTGAACATACCTGGAGGTCCTGGAATCCAATTCATTATCCAGCTGCCGCTGCGTGGAAATTCATTTATTTGTAGCGACGCTGGAAATGGAAACTATACACATTTAAACTCCGAACAGAATCCTGGAATCCAATTCATTATCGGGTTGAATCCCACTATCCATTCATTTGCCGTTGCTGGAATGAAGACGAGTTGGTATATATTGGTCAAGTGCTGTTTATTATTTTTAAATATAATAGATGCACATATAAAGGTAGTAAACATTGTAGTTTGGTAGCAAAGACGTTCATCGTTTTAGAATTAGTACCAATTACTACAGAAAATGTAACTGGGAAGGCTACGATCAAGTGATTTAATAATTGATTAATTTGTAGCGTAATGCGTGTGGGATAAGGACAGAAATAAGTACTTCACCAGAGAGAGGAAATGAGTACCATACTCTGCTAGGAAATCCTTGTATGATACAGAGAGATCAGAAAGTGCCTACAAGACAGCAAACTATTTGGCTATAGGGAAAATGTAAATAACCTGATTTTTTTTATTTGATTAAGAGTCGATTTTACCAACACATAATTTATACTAGAGTAGCTATCCCGGTATAACTTTAATCTGTCAATTTATTCCATTGTTAACTTCAATTTCATTTCACCACGTTAGTCTAAGAATATCTTACTCTCGCATAGTTACTCTGTGACGTTGAACGAATGAATTGAACGAATACGTAATGCATCCAAGTAAAATAGACAATTTGACGTATACTTGCACAATAGCGCTGCATATTCTTACATTTGTTAGAATAATACGTTATCTTGACAGTTGAGTTGACAGTGATCTCGCGCTTTGACAATGACACAATGACACTACTAATCTAAGAATAGCAGCTTACTCGGCCGAAATCGGCGGTATACGACTTTACTCCAGTATGGAGATTTTATCCCTAGGATAAATGTTGGTGAAACGTAAAATAGGCTTACTCGCGACTATACGTAACGACTTATTCTGGGAATAAGATTTACGCGACGTTGGTGAAATCGACCCTAAAAGTAAATATTCGGTACCCTATAATGTAATCGTATATCCTTACATCGTCAAAGAAGTGTAACACCCTTACACACGTACTTACTGAATTTAAGGCGTTTTAAATATGTAGATAATTTTAATTGTACTAGTATTTGTCATAAAGTTTGTGGTGTTTTATCATCTATTTCATGTTTTCGTCCCTCCGTAGTGTCTGTCCGCGTGAACACCTGGAAGCTTGCCGGAGTCTAATTTATTACCCCTCAGTCTTAATGATAGCGTTGCGTGAAAATTTATTTATTTGTACAGCCACCGGTAGAACAGTGACGGTAACAAATTAGTTTGTGAATTCATTATTTAATATAAATGATAGAAGTAGTATTTCACGGAACTATTTTGTTTGTTCTGTGGCTTTTTATTGTGTAATCTTTGATTCATTTGGCGAATTTGGACAGGCGGTTTTGATTTCGTGTGCTGAAATCTAGAATATAAATGCTAATATAATGTAGACAAAATTTTTTTAACAAAAAATACAACCGACTTCTATGTCACTACAAAGTAAAAAATAATTCAAATAAATGTTGGTTTAGTACATATTTCTGAAGTCGGCGCTCAATATATTTCGTTGGATAACGATGTTAACGGCGTGTCTAATATGAGCGTCAAGTGACAATAACAGAAACAAGAAAAGCTTGTCTAGCATAACTAGACGTCTCTATGGTCTTTTGTCAGTGGTCATATTCCACTCTAAGCATATTTATTTTCATCTTTACATTTTTTATCGAATAAAATATTTGGAGTTCCCCAAGGTAATGTTTTAGGCCCAGTACTGTACAGTGAGCGTAGATATGAAGGTTTTTAAATATCGGTATCACAAGTCTGGCGTAATTCGATTGCACGGGTCCTTTGCGTTCGGGTCACTAACATATTCATGTGGACCTCAAAGTAACTTCTCAGTGTCAGCCCATCGCGATAATATTGTTAGGAAAGGTCACACGTCTCGGAGATTACGTTCGGACCTACGAGAGCCCTTAGATTTTTCACACCATTTGAATTTATTATTTCTCCGATATTTTGAATGTGGCTATTCAGAGGCAAGTAAGATCAGATTAAAGAAAATTGGGTGTAAAGTGATAGACTTTGTAGGTATGACTATTAAAATGTGGTAAAATTATTGGACTTTTCACGATTTTTTGTCAATCTTTTTCTGTGTACTCAATCTTTTCCACAACTATAAATTTGTGCCTATTAATGTCTTCGATAAAACTAGTTTTTATTTAGAAGTTTATTGTTCTAAAACGTATTTAATCATCTTTACTATTATATTAAAATATTTATTAACTATATTTCTGGAACACTCCAGAGAACTCTCGACACAAAATTAAATTCCTTTAAGCTGGAGTGTACAGGAATGTAGTCGCGGAGTTAGGTAACGCGTCTTCATAAAACAATTTTCCAAGGTATACTTCGAAGTATTTCTATATATTTTTATAATATTGTAGTAGCATGCACCTGATGGTAAGTGCCACCGATGCACATATGTAATAACTTAAAATAGTCGTATAGCGCTAGTGAGTTCTGATTTGATAAGTTAGGTGTGGGAAGCACTTAGTCTTCATGTGTAACATCAGGCAGTGGTAGTTGCCTTACCTTATTACTGTAAGTAATTCTTCTACTATTAAAATATAACATACAACTAACAGTTCCACCACCACTATTATTTCAATTAAATAGAAGTGAAACTAATTAAAATTTATTTTTCCCCTTTTCCTCAACAACTAAATGTTTTACCTACTACGCTTCCTTTATAAAAACAAATTAATCTCAGTAAAATCTTTTAGTAGCGCAAAAAACACACTTCCTTTCATCACGAAACTTAACGATACCAAGTCCTGTACCGACACGATGGAGTAATATTTTCTGAAGAGTTCCCACTTAGCAGCGTTAACTAACTTCTTAAAGTGGGCGACGGTGCTATAACTTGTGGCTCGCAAGATTTTTTCTTAATTAAAATTATGACTTCGTTGCGGCTTTGAGCGCTTTACAACTCACGATTGGGTAGCATATTTCCTGTAGCGAGTGTACGATATAATATGGTGCTTTTGGATTTTATAAAGCAGTAACAGGCATGTGGAATAAAGTTTAGCGTCTTATAGCTTCCAGCTTCTTATACTGGTTCCGAGGGGCCAACTTCCAGATCACAGGTTTGACTTTTCGAAGAAATGTGTATGTAGCGATTTCCCGCTACTTGTTAAGAGATGGCGCTGCTGAATCATGCTATCGAAGTCTTATAAACTTGTTGCATATATACAAACTCCGAACTGAGATTGTCCCCCTGACTCCCCGGGCATGATCATCTAGCCCGGGGAGAGATCTTCCTTTGCCAAATGTGTATAGAAATTAATTATAACTGACTTGCTTGAAAACTGCATACTTGAAAGACCTTCAAAATAAGCCTACCAATAAACACTTGGCCAGTTTGATCTGAACCCCTGTAAGAAATCCTATGCCTGAAAAAAGGCAAAATGAATAGAACCTCGAAATATTAGTTATAATCTTATCATATCTCCTCAGTCGTCTACATATCGTAAGGGTAGTCATAGTCGTGACGTTCAAAAGCCTTTTCCTAAGGCTGTGTGCACACGCGGAGCAGATTGTATCAGCTTTAAAATGTAATCAATCTACATGGAAAACCTTACCCTTCTTCATGAGCTTAGCTTAATGGAATTTGCGAGATAAATGGAATTTATGAAAGATGATGCCTTATGGGATAAAGTCGGGTACTGACTTAATATTTGAATTGTTTACTATAAGCTTTTGGCGCTTTTAAATTTAATATCAAAACGAAAATCTCCATTATAGGATAAGCTCAGTAACAGTTGCTTTTTTAACTTTCTATTTTAAAAAACAATAAGAAATTATTGTTTTGTATCGCGCATTTTTTGGTAAGTTTTTTTCTATATTTTCTAAAATATCTGGAAAGCCTATTTTTCCGAAAATATTCATATACTCGTACCATCTGAGGTTTTTTTTTTGTGTAATATAGGAGTAGCAGACGAGCATGCAGTCCACCTGATGGTGAGTGGCTACTGCCGCCCATGGACATCTGTAATCAACTCCAGATAGGATTAGATATTCCTACTTGAGGTCGGCCACAGATGCGCCGCTACCCTTGAGGACTAAGCTGGAATGCCTTGGAAAAGTATGTCTCCCTTACCACACCCTTCAAAACGGCACACAGCAGCGCTTAACACTGCTGTTATTAGGCAGAAATAGGTGTGGCGGTGGTGCCGCCGGAGTCGAACCACAAATTGTTCTACCACCTTCAATATTTAACGTCTATTATTTGTCGTTTATACGTCTTTAATATTTAACGATGTTATTAATTATTTCATCCTTATTACTATCAGATATATACCAATCAAGATTTATGGCGGCAAAGTCCCAAGCCCAATTAAATAAATAAGTCTTATTCGAGATTCGGAAGATTCGGGATTAATAACAAAATAGAGCGCTAATATTGTCTTTTGTTTAAAATTCATAATTTCAGGCGAAATCTTCCGTTCGGAACCTCCAGTCTACATCTGAATAAACAGATTTGCTTCCAATCAATTGTGTCAACACAGAGCATTGGATCGTTGCTACCCAACGCTAAACTTTAAATCAAAATATAGTCTTTGGAGTTACAATTATATACATTTCATTTTGAACTAGAACTTTGGTTCCGGTTTGACATAGACTTCATAAAGCTTTTAGAAATAAGAGGCAAATTTTAAAGCGCTTCAAAGTTTTGGGAAATGTGACCACGGGCATATAGGTACATGTTTGTATCTGAAAATAATGTAGTGTTGTAGAATTTACACACAGATAGATGTATGTGTGTACATTCTACCTATGTTGGACACTCTTTCTTTGTACGTGTGTGTTTTCGCGTCTCTCTTACTCCATTTCTCTGGATAATTCTTCTTAATGCGTTCTTAATTTTCTATCTCTTTCACTGTCTTTGTGCATATATACATGTTTCTATTTTTTCTCCATTATATCTGTATCTGTGTCTGTATGTAGTCCTCAACAGTATTTCTGTAAAAAGGTGTATTTTCTCTCTCTTTGTTTGTATACCTCTGTCTGTATCCATCCCTTCACACTCTCTCCATATAAACGTGTGAGTTTTGCCAGTATCTCTCTTTCTCTCTTAAAATATGTGTGTGCTTGTATTAGTATATCCACAATTCTACAAGTAACTCAAACCTCAATCGTAGAACTGTATAATCATCACCACCACTACGAGGCGAAGGCAATAACTTTCTATTGTTACGTAAATTCATGTTACATTTTCAATCCCAGCGCACTACTGCTACATATAAATGAACTGATCCAATCCCAATCAATTGTGTCAACACGGCAAACTGATTGCCTGTAGGTGTACGAGGTTAACATATACTGTAAAAACTACATGTAACTGTTCAAATTGGTTCCGTTATACCTATTTCTGCCCATTATTAGCAGTGTTAAGCTCTGCTGTGTTCTGGTTTTAAGGATATGGTAAGGGCGGCATACTGTTCCGAGGCGTTCCAGCTTAGTCTTAGGAGTAGCGGCGCATCTGAAGCCGACCTCAGAAATATCTAATTCTATCTGGGTTGATTAGATATGGTCCATGGGCAACGGTAGCCACTTACCATCAGGTTGACTGCATGCTCGTCTGCTACCCCTTTATTAAAAATAAGCTTCAGTAAAATGTACGTAAAGGATCGATTGAATGATTTACAGCAAATTATCTAATTAAACGTTTAATTAATTAATTGAATGGTGCAAAGCAGTCAGCATTATTTTTGAAACTCTGCTAGACATTTTTTTTAGAAAACGGGCAATTTAATTACACATGGTTTAAAGTGTATTAAAGACAAAGAAGTAAAACAGTTAATTGATTGATTGTCATGTGAACAAAAGTGGAAGGGAAATTTACGATTTGGTTGAAATTATCGGCATCTTTTATTTCATTTTTAAACATTTGAGTTTTCAAACTGTGTACTTCTGATTTTTAAGGTATGTATTTTACAGGTAATGTACAGTATTAGAAAATATTTATCATTTATTTTTACGCTTAAACAAGGCGTTCCAACATAGTCCTCGGAGGTAGTAACGCAAGTTGTTGTGGTCAACCTTAGATAAGATTTTAATTGTAAGCGTCATTTTCCATTTACCATCGGGTGGACTGCAAGCTCCTTTGCTACTTCTGTGATATCAAAAAAATAACATACAAAAAACCGAGCGCCTTAAGAAGTTTTGCTTGTAAACTTTCAATTCACACAGAATACAACATAGAAGATAGGTCTTTATTGAATTACTGCAACTACCTGCCATTACACGAATACCAAGTTCCTAAGAAGCAATTCCTCCACCCAAATTGCTTCCCGCATTCCGCGGGGAGCGTTATACTCGTAGTTCGCTCATTGTTCTTGTCTAATATAAACTTAATGTCGAATGCAGTTCAATTAGACTTAACGGAGCTTACCCTTGTTCCACTAGCGACGAGTAACGATAAGCGATAAACTATTTTAAAACTTTTTTTCACGTCTGTATCATCATTTTCTCCATTATTATCATGCACTGAATAGAACGCTCTCATAAAGACACATACTCAATTGCTCGGTTCCAGGTTCGAATTAATTGGACATAATTCCGGCTTTCCGGGCGTAATCAGTAATCAACCACACAAAGAATTTAATTCCTACCAGAGGTCGGCCGCATATGTGTTCCGATGCGTACTCCTGAGGGATAAATTTAACCCCCTATATGTGTGTTTTTCTTACAACACCCTTCAAACTCAAACATAGCAGCAATAACCTTTGCTTTTATAAGGCAGAAATAGATGTAGCGGTGGCGCCAAAGTCGAACCACTCAAGGTTCTACCATCTGCATTTGATATGCTTTGATCATGCTAACTTGTCTCTTAACTTAACTTAACCAATAAGTGTACTTTGTTGCTTACAAAGTACACTTATTGGTTCTACTATCTGATTCTAATACGCTTTGATAATGTTAACATATCCCATATAAGCTACAATTACCTACGGTTACTCGTTACTCTTCATCAGTAAGACAGATCCTTCCCAAAACGAGTCATGTGCTGCGGTTAAACTAATCTCGCCTCCGAGCCGTTTAACTTCAAACATGTGTGCGATTTACTTATAGTTTAAACGAGACATTTAGATCAGTTTCCATGTAATCTCTTGTTTAATGAGATAGGCTAGTTGTTCTCAAAGTGTTGGTAACATAAATATTAATGTACTCGTATACAGGGTGAATTTTTCAAATAGGCCTTCAAGGCCAAATCCGAAACTATAAGGATTAGCGAAAAATGCTGAAAGGAGTTACGAGGCCGATTTTTATAAAAACTCAGACGGCATTCGTTTTTTAAAATAACTTTTTCTCTAGCCGGGAATCGAACGAGTTCATTTTGAAAAAATAGGGATAGGGATAAGGATCATAAACCATAAAAAAGATAGACGTGGTTGATAGCCGTTGAATAAATTTTGGTTTAGTCCTGTTTCGCATAACGTATAGATTGTGTATCTTCCTGGTAGTTTGTAAATTACATATATATAATCTATGACATAAATTGTAGTTTGGTTTATCACTCCATTGTCATGCGAGAGGGAGATACGAGTATTACCTATATAGTAAGCATAATGATAATGACTGTGCTTTGATGGACATGTAAAATTGATTATAATTAGCCCACGTATTAACAAGAAGGTGTCCTTCTCCTATCTATTCACCAATCTGAGAGGCCTTTGATAAAAGGAGTCATTCAAAACGAGATTTCATAAATTATGGATCACACATATGTAAATTTCAATGCAATTTCCTATATTTTCATTCAATAAGCGAAAATTTTGATTGTATACAATTTAAACTAAATTAAAAATATACAGCCAAAGGTTGAGTATAACTGGCTTCCGTACTTCGGGTGAAAGTTCTGAATTAACGATTGACGCACCGACGCAGTGGTTTCGACAGCGGCTTTTAGCCGAAGTGCTTTTTCCACGAAAGCTCTGTAAATCCAGCTTTTTGTGCCTATATCGAGTAGAGTGTAGGTTATCTCACCAAATTGCTCGTATTACCTTTTTTCATGCACTTATTTTTGTATGAGTACTTATATACTCAGTTTTTAAAAGCCAGGCTTCACTTTTAGGTATCCGGGTTTTTTGTTTTTATAATAATTCTCTAGTTTAGTCATAAAAAAGTTCGTCCATCTGATGGATAGTGGTCATTGTGATATACATATAAGTACCAAATTGACGTATGGCCTACTTTAGGCTCCACTTGACGTCAGCCACAGATACGGTGCTTCCCTTAAGGACTAAGTCAGAACTCCTGGAAATCTCTCAGCACTGTTCAGTCTGCGGCATGCACAAATAGAAAAGAACTTTCGATACAGCGATTGACACTGCTGTTATAAAGCAGAAATAGGTTTACCGTTTACCTCCGGGGTCGATAAAAGGTATAGTCTGCGCCAAACTTCTAGTCCGCTCTGAAGTTGTTGCGCGCTGGTTTATGTAGCATATACTCTGGAAAATAAGGGCACACTAACGCAGCTATGTACAGCGTATGTCCCGCCAATATCTACAATTTGCAATTGCGACGCGATTTGTTTCTATATTCGGAGCGGACTAGCAGTTTGGCGCGGTCTCCACCTTTAGTCAGGGCAAGCTACTAAGGTCGTAATCGTAATTCATTAAGGTACTAATACATGTTAGCTTTTATTAAACGCGTAATGAACGAAATAACATGCAACACATTTTAATTAAAATTGTTCAACAGCCTGCGAGCAACAGGTCCGTGTTAATTAAATTATTAATCTGTGCACGTTTCAGTTTTAACTTTGTGAGGGCTCCTGAAAATATGCCCTTTTTCAGATGTCTGAAAGGGTATGAAGTCAATATATAGCAGACTTGTTTTAAAAACATGTCGGCGTTGTCAGTTTTATAATTGGTTATTTTTTGTATCCTTTATTATTTTCGTATGCTTTCGTATTTTTAAAGGTGATAGAAGAGTTTCTACAGTAGTGGTAGACTGATACCATGTCAGTATGGTTGTACCGGGCGACCATCCCATAGTAATTTCTAGCTTGAAGCAATTCTATGTTTCGGTGTTTCCTCTTATTCTCAGGAGTGGTAACTGTTCTATATGGTGCTTTGGTATAGTTGAAAACGCTAAAGGTGGTAGAACTCCTTGTGGTTCGATCGCAGCGGCGCCACTGCCACACTAATTTGTAACGAATAACAGCAGTGTTAAGCGCTGCTTTGTTCTGGTTTGAAGGGTGTGATAATGGAGACATACTTTTCCGAGGCGTTCCAGCTTAGTCCTCAGGGGGAGCAGCGCATTTGTCGCCGTCCTCAGGTAGGAATATCTAATCTTATATGGGGTTGATTACAGATGTCCATGGGCTACTTACCATCAGGTGGACTTCATGCTCATTGCTACTTTTAGTCATATTTCTATAGTCAGACGTATTTAGAAAAAATACAAAGGGATAAAAGTAGAAGTCAGAGTGTAGGAGGGCGGAACTCCATAAAAATAAAACAAAAAGTATTTTCAACCGACGTTTCTACAAAAATATTCAGTCCTTTGAATGGAAATGATACCAGCATTGGATCCGAGTAACTCATTTCTTTGAAAAGGTTTCATTGGAATGATTTAGTTTGGTTAGCATAGACCAAACTTGGATAGTAAGAGGTAGTAAGTACCGGAGTATTTCGAAGAAGTAATTGATAGTTGCAATGACTTGCGTTACTACCTAATTGAGGAAGTTTGCTAAAATAGATAAGAAAAATCTGGCACATATTTTGGTACATGCTTTATCTATATAAATTTGGATGGCATTGACATTGGCAGTCATCAACCTACTCTTACGTACTACTGTCCCAGTGCTGGGCACGTTTCTCCTCTCAGAGTGAAGGGTTGAGATCATAATCCATCGTGCTGGCCATGAAAAAATTAGTAAACTTCACAGAGCCTTGAGGACAATTTTTGGAACTGTCAAGAGTGCAGATTTCCTCACGAAAGTTTTTCTTTACCGTTGAAGCAAATGATAATTAATTTCCAATACGCACATAACTTGAAAAATCAGACGTCTGGGATTTCAACCTCGGACCCCCTGAATGAGAGAACTTCTACCACTACGCTATCACTGCAGTTCAGGCAGAAGTGATAGAAAGTTTGTCAATATCAGTGCCGTGCGGTTTTTTTTTTTTTTTTTGGCGCCCAGATGTAGGTGGAAAAAGGGCTGACCCTCTACGGAGAGGGAGGAGCAAAAAATGCGTCCAAGCACTTACAGGCCGCGACGGCCGGTGCCTGCGTCGTGTGGGGCTGACTGAAAGGTCCTCCTGAAGGGAGGACCATCCCACTAAAAACTCCTTTAAGGCATTCGTCCAAGGGGACCGTACAGCCGACATCGGATAGCGACCTCTCGTTTGCGGAGCGAGAGGCGCTAGCGGCGCTCCCTAGAGAGCTACCGCTGGATAGATGACACTGAAGGTGTCAACGTATCATGAATAAGATTAGAATCGTCGGGAAGACGATTCTCTATGGAGAGTTGTACGCCCCTGTGGGCGGCCAGAAGATTCTCCACATCGGTGGAGAGTTTGTTAGGAGCGTCGGTCAAGATATTTCTTGGCCGACGGCAATTGTAACGGGTAGGAAGAGGGGCAGCATAGTCCGCTGCACCCTTGATTAAGGGATTGGAATGGTTTTCTGAGCGGTCAAAGAACGCTTCGGAGAATTGTCTGAGGACTTGTTGTATTGGAGCGAGCTCCAGGTCGCGGTGGAGGTCAGCGTTTCTGACATACCAGGGGGCATTAAGTGCCCGACGACAAAAGAGATTTTGTATGACCTGGAGTTTGTCTAGGATGGTGGGATTCGCGTGAGCGAAGACTGGGGAGGCGTATGTTAACACCGGTCGAATGCAAACCTTATACAGCGTTCGCTTATTCCTGGCTGACAACTTGCTGTGTCTGCCAATCATGGCGTTGAGGCGGCTCATGTAAGAGCGGGCGGTATGGGTGACCTTAGAGACGTGGGGTCTAAAGGTGAGGCCCGGGTCAAGGGTAACTCCTAGGTATTTTACTGTGGGCCTCCATGGAATGGGGGCCCCAAGTAATTTGACGGAGGGCAGGTTGTTTAAGCGCCTGCGTTTGTGGTCGAAGCGCATTGCGGAGCTTTTCTCCGCATTGACTTCGATGCGCCATTTCCTAAACCAATCTCCTAACTCGTTGACCGAGCGTTGGAGTTTGGCGAGGACAGATGACTCCTTTTGCCCTTGGATGTAAAGGGCGGTGTCATCGGCGAAGAGTGAGAGCTGCACCCCATTTTTGGGGATAGGAATATCGTTGGAGTACGATATGAATAATGTAGGAGCGAGCACTGAGCCTTGAGGGACTCCGGCTGTTACGGGGCGTGGGGGAGAGAGGATACCTTCGTGCCTGTAGCGGAAGGTTCTGTCCTGAAGGTAGGAAGCCACGATGCGGACTAGGCGATCAGGAAGACCAGAATGGTATAGCTTGTATACCAGTCCTCCATGCCAGACTTTGTCAAAGGCCTTGGCGACGTCGAAGAAGACTGCTAGTGTCTTGTTACGTCTTGGATAAAACCCGCTTGTGATGTACTCGACAATGCGGTGGACTTGTTGGGGGCACGAGTGCTGGAGGCGAAAGCCAAATTGGTGAGGAATGATGAGTGGGGGAGCATCTATTGGGAAGAGGTGCCCTCTTATGTGAACGAGGATCACCCGTTCGAAACCTTGCCCATTGCATTGAGGAGGCTAATGGGGCGGTGGTTGGAGGGAATATGTTTCGGTTTCCCAGGCTTGGGAATACCGATAACTGTTGCTGTCTTCCAGGCTGTTGGAAAGAAGCTGAGATCGAGGCAGGCATTGAAGATAATGACCAGAAGGGTCAGTGCCTGCTCGGGGAAGTGTTTGAGCGCCAGGTTGGAGATACCATCCGGACCTGGGGCTTTACGAGGTTTCAAACCGCGGATGACGGTCCGGACCTCGTCTGTAGTGATTTTAATGGGAGCAGAGGTGACAGGAGAGAGATCTTTTTAAGGACCTCCTCCTCCACCTTGTGAATGTGGATAGGGTCGCACGGTTGAGTGCTGGGGGAGCACTGCGCAGCGATGCTATCTGCGAAGCATTCGGCCTTCTCAGCGTCTTCGAAGGCTATGCTGCCGTCGGGACGCGTGAGAGGGGGAGTGCTTGAGAAGGCTTCGGTACGAAATCGTCTAGCGATTTTGTAGAATGCCTTATGAGAAGGTTGGATATCCTCCATGAGAGAGTTCCAGTTGGAATCCCTCATTTCGGCTAGCCGGGATCTGACTTTCCTTGGAGGGCGTTAGCGCGCCTCCTAAGGACAGGGGTGGGATACTTGGCGGCCCATCTGAGGGCTGCGTTTTTAGTTTGGATTAGCTTCCTGACCTCGCGAGGTAGTTTGCGGTTCGGGACCTCTACCACCTTCGCGTTGTCATGAAGCGAAGTCTGAACTAGCTGGGTGAGTGAGTTCACCGTACTGTCTATTTTCTCCGAGCTAACAAGGTAGTCTGGGGGAATAGTATACGGTGAATCGGGGGGCCTCTATGGCCGAGGTGAGAGATTTCTCGTACCCTTCCCAATTAGTGAAGGTTTTCGAGGAGGTATGGGGAGTTGGATCATAGGGACCTAACTGTAGAGAGACTGGACGATGGTCTGAGCCCAGATCGTCCAGTGTTTCGATCGCTCTTGTATTGAGCGCGACGCCTTTAAGGAGGGCGAAATCCAGCACGTCGGGTTCTTGGTCTTCCCGATCGGGGTAGTGGGTTGGCGCTGTTGGAGAGAAGATATCAAAGTCCAGTGCGCGGGAAATGGTTAAGAGTTTCTTACCGTTGGTGTTAGTCAGACGACTGTTCCAAACGGTATGTTTGCAATTGAAATCTCCAAATAGTACGACAGAGTCTCCGAGCGAGAGGAGGGCCTCCAAGTCGCTTTGGAGAGGGGCTTTATTGGCGGGGAGGTAAATTGAGGCTATGATCAGGGACGGGTGTCCTGTCATGCCTAATTTGCATATGGTGGCTTCCATATTGGTGAGCTTGGGTGTTTCCAGAGGGGTGCAATGGAAGGATCTCTTGTAGTAGATGGCAGTGCCTCCGCCACGACGGTCGTCGACTCTGTCATTACGTACAAGCGCGTAAGAGGGGAGACTTACGCCTTTAAGGGAGGGCTTGAGGAAAGTTTCCTGAACAAGCAACAGGTCGATATCCCTGTTGCGGACGAACTCTTTGAGTTCGGGAATGCAAGGCTTAAGACCTCGTGCATTGAAGGAGATAAGCGAGACGCCTTTAGGTTTTTGACGACCGGGATGAAGGGGTTGAGTATGAACGTTACTCATTGAATGGACTTGAACAACGCTAAGTGTTCAGAGTAGATTGCGATGCGCTCCGCCTGGCTGGCGTTACGCATCTTTTGCGAGACGAGTATGATCTCGTCGAGGTTCACGCCCTTAACGCAGTCCTTAAGGAACATGATATGTTCCCTTACCGATGCGTCTTGGGTGGGACGGGAGTGGGAGTGGCCTTAGGGGCCGGGGTTGGTGGGGCGGTCGCGGGTGCGACTTTCCTCCAACTCATGGGAGCGGTTGGGGTTTTGGAGGCCCCTAGCCGCGGGAAATTGGTCGAATTGACCGGAGGTGGGCCTGCTTTCGAGGGCTGCTTTTTAGCAACCTTCTTTTGAGCGGGACGGGGGGCTTTAGGGCAGCCACGGTAGTTAGCCGGGTGCCCTGAAGTGGTGCATAGCACGCAGGCAGGAGGGGACTCGTCTTCACGAGTTCTCTTGCACTCACGTGTGGCGTGGGGTTCTAGGCACTTGACGCACCTTGGGGGGGCAGTGCAGTTCGCCGCTGCATGGCCGTAAAGCTGGCAGCGGTGGCACTGGGCAGGGTAGCCACGCTTGTTAGGTGGTTCCACCTTGATCTCAGAAAGCCCACAGATTGTGAGCTCCTTCTCCTTGAAAATGTCCTTGGAGGACGGGGGCTTGGCTAGAATGGCCAGGGCTAGAGGGTATTTGACCCCGTTGCGGTTGTACAACTTGTGTACACCTTCCACGGGGAACCCTTGGTTGACTAGATCCGTTTGGATTTCGTCGGTGGGAAGCTCGTAGGGGAGACCCCTAAGGACCGCTTTGATTTTGCGGTCCTCTTCTAAAGCGTACGTGTGGTACGGGAGTTGAAGGTGAGTTAGGAGCCTAATGAGGCTCCTGAAGTCCTCGGTGGTGGGGCATGAAACGCGAATAGAGTCGCGAAGGTTACGTGCCTTGGTGTAGTGGATCTGTTTTTCCACTAGGGTTTTAGAGAAGTCGGACCATTTCGACTTATCTCTGAAGAAAATGTGTGGGGGCGGTTTGCACTTGGCAAGTGCCGGTTCGCAGCGCGTGGCTGGCTTGGCGGGCTTAGCCGCGGGGGTTGAGCTCTGGGGCTCGGTGGAGGTTTTTGGCACGGGGGCCAGAGTGGAGGCTTTTGGCACGGGGGCCAGAGCGGGGGCCGCTGGGGCTGGGGTGGCTTCGAAAGAGGCCTCGGAAGAGGTTTCACTTGTCGCCTTAGCGACGCGTTTCACCGGTCGTTTCTTGGTCTTCCTTGACTTGACAGGGGTGAAACCCTGGTCGTCGTCGGAGGAGGGGGCGGTGATGAGGGTGTGCTCCGACGATTCGTCGGAGGAGGCGGGGCGTTTGAGCGAGATGGCATCGAAGTCCATCTCGTGTCTCGGGGTGGCATCAGGGGATGCGGGTGAATCAGTAACGGACAGGGGATCCGTTACGGATTTCAAGGGCTCGCAAAGGGAGCGGAGTTTGACTGAGTCAAATGGGCGATTGAGCTCCTTGCTCAAGAGGGAGGACAGAGCCTCGAAAAACCTATCTGTTACCATGTAGGCCATGGTAACCTGGGATGCCTCCCTGCCGAGGCAGGGAGCTAACGGGGAGGGGGAGGGAAATGCAATTACCCCTAAGGGAAAGTAACTGCTACCGTCACCCTTGGGATAGCCCAAGTGCAGTGGGATCGGGTCTGCCGGTTTCTCTCAGGCCGAGAGGTCTGAGAAGCGCACCGGGTCAACGCTAGCTGGTTTCGTTGGCACCGTTAGGTATCCACCAACTCAAACGCGTCGGGACGTGAGTTTTGTTTATTCCCAATAAATTGGCAATAAACAAAGCACGGACCGCTATCGATAATATCGAGTAGGCGAGAACCGGCCGAAAGGCCAGAGAAAATTCTGGGTTAGGAAACACTAGAGCGCGAGCAGGCGGGGCTGCTCGGTCTGGCGTTCAAACGCAGAGTCGCCGTGCGGTACCGCTGTGGGCCCAATAAAGCGCCAATGCCGGTACAATAGTACAAAAAACAAAAGCTTCGTCATATTTCTTCCTTTGAGCGCACAGCAGATTCCAAACGTTTTTAATTTATACCTTTGAGGAGGCTTGCGATGTTTTCTGTCCAATCACTAGCAATGCTTGATTTTCAGGGTTGTTATAAAGCTGCGTAGGCGTAACCGAAACTATCGGATATCTGAAATATAAATAGGTGTATTCGAAACCGAATCGAATATTTATTTTGTCGAATATTTTGGATAGAGGTAGAATCTATATGACATACCGTTTCAGCAGCCGTGTAAATTAAATACGAAGCCGATACCTCTAAGTTTTTTCTTGACACTAACAATTCCTTGAAAATTTTAAGTTAAATTTTAGTACCTCTGTGGTGACTGTGGTTCAAATCCGGTGGCACGACCACCACAACTATTTCTGCCTTATAACAGCAGTGTTAAACGCCGCTGTGTTCTGGTTTGAAGGCAGTCATGCATTTCCGACATTTAAACAGATAGATTTTAGGGGTAGTGGCATATTTGTGGCAGACCTCAGGTAAGAATGTAATCTTATCTGGGGTTGATTACAGATGTCTTTGCCACTTATTTACTGGTAAACCACATGGTCGTCTGCTACTCCTATTTATTAAAAAAATGCAATACTACTACAACTGAAACTACTAATTCTATATTCATAACCGCGTCTGTAATCGTTTTAATATTTTTTGTGTATCTATATCGGTATCCATATCCAGATCAGAAATATCATATCGGTAACATCCCTATTGATTTTAAGCAGTGGATGCACTTCAGAGTAATTGCAGATCTCAAGGACTGCGAGCTTCCACTAAACTCTTTTGAACTTCGATATAAATGAACCATTTTCATTCACTTATCAAGTCTACTTCGAATGCTTTTTGATGCTTAAAATATTTACGGGTTCTTTGTGCATTTTTGTAGGATATTGTAATTGCGAACGAGCTTGCAGTCCACGTAAGGTATGTGATCACTGCTGTCCGTGGCCTTCTGTCATCATCATCAACCCATTATTTTCCCACTGCTGGGCGCGGGTCTCTCAGAATGAGAAGGATTAGGTCATAGTCCACGCACTGGCCAAGTGCGTATTGGTAGACTTCACATACCATTGAGACTTTTTTTAATACTCTCAGGTATGCAGGTTTCCTTATGATGTTTTCCTTGACCGTTTTAGCAAGTGATAATTAATTTCTTATACACACATAATTTCGAAAAATCAGAGGTGCGTGCCTGGGATTTGAACGTCGGACCCCTCGATCGAGAGGCCGAGTTTCTTATCCACTAGGCTATCACTGCCTTCTGTAATCAACTCCATATCGAACAGGTGACATATGTGAAGCCGATCGCAAGTATGTTACCACTCCTGAGCACAGTATGTGATAGTATTATGAGACAGAAGTAGGGGTCAAGTTTATACTTTTTGATTTTGTGTTTTTTCTATTAGTTTTAAAAATATAATTGTTTTACAGTAACAGTAGTTATTTTACAATATTAATACTCTGAATTAGAAGCAATAGTCAATATAAAGTTAATAAACAGGGTAATACGCTATTTTATTTACCTTTTATGTGTTAAGACGCCGATTAAAATGGAAATGTTCATGTTTTTAAATCGCTTAATTATATGCGGCGTTTTATTAGCCATAATGAGAATAGTGAACTGTGCCCTGTTTTACCCCGTGTATTTAGTTTATTACTTTTAATAATGCGGTGTGCATACTGAGTGGGGATTTGCGATTTTATAGGTGGTAGAACACGTTATGTTTATTAACGCTGAAGTTAAGGTCACCTTGTTTAAAGCTAATTGTCAAACATTTTACACGTGCAGCCTACGGTCCAAATGTACTAGAGGATCGCTGAATGCCCTACGCGTCCAATATAATAATGGATTTAGGATGCTAATGGGGCTGCCCCGGTATTGTAGTGCGTCTGCTATGTTCGCTGAGGCTCGTGTTGACAGTTTTCAAACTATATTGCGCAAACGCGTAGCCTCAGTGATGCGGCGAGTGCGGGACAGCGACAATGGCATCCTAAATGACATTCTAGAAAGAGTGGACTGTCCTATGGTAAGGCACTGGAATGCATGCCACATGGACTCCAGAGCCACTCTATTTAATATTAAATAATTGAATGTAATTGAATGTAGGTAAATGTAATTGTATTTCTTTTGTATTTTAAATGTGTAGTTCGTAAGAATATACTAACATTTAATGGATTTTGTCTGAAATAAAATTATTATTATTATTATTAATATTTTTCGAATATAGAAATAATTATGTTTCTGTTGCTGTATGAAAGTAATATTTCTATTTTTTTGTTGTTTATGAAAGCAGATTTAGCCTTGACTAATTATCACTTGGTAAAACGACGAAGGAAAAACATCGTAAAAAACCGCCATATAAAAGAGTTCTTTAAAAAGTTTTCAATGGTGTGTAAAGTCTACCAATTAGCACCTGGCCAGTGCGGTGGATTATGTCCTAAATCTTTCTCAATCTGAGGGGAGACCCGCGCCCAGCAGTGGGACAGGAAAGGGTTCACGGCGATACAAATTGAAACAATAAATATTGATATTCTTCAAAATGTTCGCTTAATAATTAAAACCACAAGCATAATCGAAACTTAAATGAGATTGGATGGTTAAAACATGGCTCTTAATAGCGTGAAAGTAGGTCACAGTTTAAGCTGTTTTATTTATTACCGTTTAAATTATGTTATGTTTTTTATAAGATTGAAGCATGCAATTAAGTAACGAGCATTCAGTTTACCTGATGGTGAGAGCTCACTGCTGCCCATGGATAACGCCTAATAGAACGGGAGTTAGTAACGCCTTTTTTATATAATATAAGAGTAGCGGACGAGAATGCAGTCCACCTGATGGTAAGTGGCTACTGCGCCCATGACATATGCAATCAAGCCCAGATAGGATTAGATATGCCTTTCTGAGGTCGACCACAGATGCGCCGCTACCTAAGGACTAAGCTGAGGACTAAGCTGGAACGCCTCGGAAAAGTATGTTACCACACCCTTCAAACCAGAACACGGCAGCGATAGACACTACTGTTAATAGGCAGAAATAGGTGTGGCAGTTGTGCCACCGGAGTTGAACAACAAAGGGATCTACCACCTTAAACCCTAAAGTCCGCCTTAAAATCCGGTACCCTACGTGTCAGATAAGTAGGTGCAATAATATGTTAAATATTATCATTAAACACCATCAAAGAAAACCATATCATCCCGAAATATTGTCGATAAATTGGGGTTATTTGCGGGCACGATTGCCGATTTCCTCCTTGTGAGATAGCTTTGTCGCTTTTTGTAATAAAATGTTATTCACCGCCGGTGATAATGTGTGTTTAGCCCTAAAACTCATTCAAAGCGACAAAAGAGTAACGAGAGAATCAAAATACATGTATATAAAAAAAAATTCGTTGTAAGACTTACATATGGAGTTGCGCCTCAACTAACCGTGACCAACTAGGCTTCAACATTATTGAGGGTTGTGTACAGATGTCTATGACCGACTATTCTATTACAAACTGCATTCCTGTTGCTTTATTAGTGCCAAAAATCTCAGTAGCCCTCTCACAACTGCGGGGCAAATCTGGCGCATTTACTAGTACTTCTTCTAGATACAATATTTTAATTAAGAAAGTAACTACAGAACAATTGAAATTACTTATTTACTTTAATTATTCTTAAAAACTGAATCATAATTTCCATAGCCTTTTTATATAGTGCTAATTGGGAGCTATACAATATTGTATCGCTTATATTTACGCCGCCCACAATGGAACAAGCAATTATAACCACGATAAAAGATCGTCAGCGACAAAAGAAAACCTTAACATCAGAATATTGCCGATAAACCGTTATTTGCCGCAACATTCGCCCATTTCCCACCTTCCAACCTATGTTGGAACAAAACATCAACACAAGATGCTGTGTCGATGGATTTACTTTGTTATCGATATACGAAGAGACTGAAAGTGAGTGTCATCGCCACACTTATTTCTAACGTAGGATCATGACAGCAGTGTTAACAATTGATATGGATATACTTCCTTTAGTTGGCGGCAAAACAAATTCTGTATTTGTTATTTGTAAAAAATAGTACAAGTACAATGTAAGGTAAACGAACAAAATATTGTTAAATATTGTTAAACAAAATAAAATGCTAAAAAAGAAACAATTGCCAAAACAAAAGTTATAAACATTCCAATTGCCATTAAAAATATTACAAAAACTAAATTTAAAAGACTACTTAGCTTTCATCCGCCGCTTAGCTCGCATTCCGTGGTTTCTATCCTTCGGGAATGGTTATTTTTTCGGTATAAGGCGGAAACCGAGAAATTTCCATTTTTGACAGCAAAATTTCAGGAAAATCAGTTATGTAGTTAAGGCATGTAAGTGTAGTCAACAAACTCACATTCCCATTTATAATATTAGTTAGGAAGTTATATTCCAATCCATTCTAGAAATAAACTAAACTTTAAATTTCAGGTAGCTTATAGCTAAAATAAGTTTATGTATACAAACAAAATACGTCAGAGGTGAAGATACTCAATTAATTTCCCCAGAGTGATCGATACGTAAATATTGTCCATGCGTATGTCCAGTAACTTAAAAATAGTTTGAACCTTACAGAGGTTAAAACTGAATGAACTCCACGTAAATGTTAATGAATGAACGCTAAAGAATTTAAAAGGTTAGTTTTTTACGCGGTCTAAAATACTTTTAGTATTGAGATATTTTTATTTTATTATTCTTGGGTATAGCTACATTGAATATTCAATTTGGCTGCACCTGAAAAGTTACTTTAAAATATCAACGTTTCTCAAGTTTATCGATGCTTATACAGAAAATATAGATGACAATATTGTCAAATACAAATTTCCATGATAGAATTTTGTTATATTTAAACATTTAAAACTGTTTCTATAATTAAAACATCATCATCAACCCATTATTGTCCAATTGCTGGGCACAGGACTCCTCTCGGAATGAGAAGGATTAGGTATAGTCCACCGCACTGGCCAAGTGCGTATTAGAACATAGTAAAGGAATATATTACAATGCTTAACAGGCTATAAATATGTAGATGTGACTACGATATCAATACAGAAACCACGACGTGATTTTCCACCTTTAGACTCTTTGTGGAATGTTTTTTTTACGGTCGACAGCTTTAGTTGTTACCAGATTATGTCAAGGAGTGTTAAGTGTCAAGTGTGCAGAAAATAAAGTGTCAGTTGTTAAGTGTTGAGTATGATTGTATAGTAGTGTGTGTAGTATATTTATAATATAGTAGTAGCAGACGAGTATGCAACCCACCTGATGGTGAGTGGGTACTGCTAGCCATGGGCATCTGTAATCGACCCCAGATTAGTTTAGATTCCTCAGGTCGGGTACAGATGCGTCGCTACCCCTGAGGACTAAGCTGGAATGCCTCTTAAAAGCATGTCTCCCTTAGCACATCCTTCAAACCATTACACAGAAGCGTTTAGCACTGTTATTAGGTAGAAATAGATGAGGCGGTGCCGCCGGAGTCGAACCACAGAGGTTTCTGTCAACTTCAAAAGTACTAAGTATCAAGTCGAATATCATGATCAAAATATACAGAAGGGTTTTTTTAAGTTACTATTGTAAAACAGCTTGTGCTCTAACCGTTTAGAATGTACACTACACGCATATAAATTCCGAACAACGGTGCTCAGCGTTATTTATGGCCAAAGTGTACGGGGTAGTGCTGTTCCAACTTTTTTGGAAAGGATTTGTAGTTTCCACTGGCGATTATTTAGAATTGTACGTGTTTTAGCAAGTGTGCATAATTTTACGATCTATCAACTGATTATCAATGATGTAGTTTTTAGGGTTCCGTGCCCAAAGGGTATAAACAGAACCCTATTACTAAGCAAGTGATAATGATTTTAATACGCACATAATTTTGAAAAAAATATATCAGAAAGAATGAATTTATTTATTTGTAAAAGCATGTTCTTATAAAGTTGTTCATACATAAATAATTATTGCATTCGGTGTACAAATCTTTAGTTTGTTTTATTTTTATAAATAACCACATTACGTGTCTGAGATTGGAACCTCGGACCCTTTCAACCGAGAAGCCTTGTTTCAACCATAACGCTATAACTTATATACAAATATGAATAATTAATTAAATTAAATTTACATTATAATTATAATAATTTATAATTTACCACTTTTATGCGCAAGTTAATGGCCCAACCATTACCATTAATATGCGCATGAAAGCTTTCAAAAGCTATTTATTTCTATTAAGTAAACATTATGAAACTCACCAATTCACCAGATGAAGAGAAAATCCAAACGTAATATAATAAGATTCGAATTTTAAGATCCATTACTTACTTAAGTACTTTTCTTGTTTATATTAATTTCGTGGAATAATTCAGTAAGACCATTAGTTAAAATTATGATGTTGGAAATTATCTTTTGTGGTTAAGCTTAGGTTTTAAGACACTGTATAATTTTAAGAAAAGAAAATATTTTCAAGCGTTTAAAATATTTAAAAAAGCTCTTTGAACTTTTTATAACCTCCGTGGTGGAGCAGACACGATATCGGACTGACGCGCAAAGCGTTCCAGGTTTGATCTCCGGCTAGACAAATCTGAATGATGAATTTAGATATCTGTTTCTAGGTCTCAGTGTTTGTTTATTCACCCACGTGTGTGTCCATAGCATTTACGATATAGGGAATCTTAGAGTCTTGTGAGTAAAGACAGTGTCTTTGAATAAAAAAAGCTAATATTGATAGACGAGTTATATAGGTATAAATCAACCTCTGCATTTTCATACAACATTCTATGAACATTGGGTCATTAATTTTGATTATTATCCGCAAAAAACATGGTAAAGATTTTAAAGCCAAGATTATACAGCGGGGATTGTGCAAGTAAGTTCACAAAAACTTAGTGGCAATGATAAATTAAAATCACAAACACATAAAATTTAATTGTTTGTATGATAAACATTTTTTTTCAAATCACTATTTTATTTTAAAAGTTGAGTTATCTTTTATAGCGAAATTGTCTTTTTGCCTCAATAATTTAACGAGAAAATTATATTCGACTTGTATAAATTTTACGATACAAAAAGTTTTAATCATATTTTTTTTTTTTTTATAATATAAGAGTAGCAGACGAGCATGCAGTCCACCTGATGGTAAGTGGCTACTGCCGCCCATGGACATCTGTAATCAAACCCAGATAGGATTAGATATTCCTACCTGAGGTCGGCCACAGATGCGCCGCTACCCCTGAGGACTAAGCTGGAACGCCTCGGAAAAGTCTGTCTCCCTTACCACACCCTTCAAACCGGAACACAGCAGCGTTTAACACTGCTGTTATTAGGTAGAAATAGGTGTGGCGGTGGTGCCGCCGGAGTCGAACCACAAAGGGTTCTACCACCTTCACCACAAAGGGTTCTACCACCTTCAAAATTAAAAATTATTAAAATGAAGACTAAAAATTTCTGCCCACTTCCACAAAACCCGAATAAAAAACCTACGAGCGATGAGCAGAAAATCTGACTAATTAGCAACGGAGATTCTGGAGTATTCTTTATTAGCTATAATTAGAAAATCACTGAGAGTACTTGGTAATGAATTGAGGCTTGAAGCTCACGGGCTTGTAGGCTAGGTATGGTATTTTAGGATTAGGGATGTGACGATATATCGATATGCTTAAAACTAAAAATGTCGATAGTTTTAATTCTTAATATCATACCGAAACAATGGTGATATCGATGATAAAGTAATTTAGGTAAATTACTTAATTTACCTAAATAACGGAAATATAAATATGATTGAGTCAGCAAAAAAACTGTTGCCAAAATTAATGATTTTCGTAATTAGTCGGCAACAGAAGGTTATATTACTTCATAGCAGTTTATAGATATTTATATCGATAATTTTACAAACTTGCATCACTAATTTTAGGATTCTGAGTAAGAACATATGGGCGGCGAGACCTTTTATAATATATAAAATTAATTATTATCATGTTAATTTTGATTGTCAATGTGGAATTAATATTTAGATTAAAATATGGACGACTTCCGGTAGTACTTCAAAACACTTTGTTAGTCATACCAAATAAACTATATGAATTATAATAATATTAAAATATTTATTCTCGTATTTTTAAAACAATATTTTAAATATAATGTTATTTTATTAATAGTTAAATTTATTGTGAATCACGCCACTTGTTATAACAAAACAAGTGATGTGAGAGGGTAGTTCTTACGCTGTTTGTCACTCGAGTAGTATTTAAGTCCACGCGCTGGTAGAGCGTGATTCATTCGCATTTAATCAGTCGTGTAAGCCGTTATTCTGCCCGAATTGTAAATAAAAGTGAATAAAAGTAATTCTCTTATTAAAGTAGTTTCGTTCAGTTTATTAATAAAGTGCGGTAGTGGGATATCGCCGACAGCAGCGGTGGGATGGACCTACGTGTCCACATGGTCATGATGGAGATCAATGGTGACGTTTATTGGTTTGGGGCAATGGCGCGCACATTTGGCGCGCGTGTTTGGTGATTTTCCTGGGATTGCTTTAAACGAAGCCTTAGGAAGCCACGCCGTTGGTAAAGCGTATGACAGCCGTTGGATGCTTTGATTATAGCGGGACTGAGCGTATGGAGCAGTGCAATTTTGGAGTGGACTCTGGTCTAGTATGACCGTTTATTTCATACGGGCGACACGTTGCCATTTTGATACTTATAATCACTTGGATGGTCTATTGTTTCAATTTATTTCTATCTCGTAATTTTATAATGTTCACCTAATGTTTGAGTGTTCACAGGATAAGAATCTACTATAGCTGCTTATTGGGTTGTATTGCAAACGACACTGGGCTTGTGTTGACCGCAAACGTACCGGAAGGTGGTCAATATTACGGGTCGCTATAAGGCAGGATACTTTTGACTTTGGTAAAACCAAGGCGGTGAGTTAGTAAGAGCCTTTTCGGTAAGTGACTTTATGCTTTAAAAATTTAGATACTTGACGGTTTGTTAAGAATTTGGCTACAAGAATATGACCACTGTTGGGAAAGAATTTACTTACGAATTACGAATTTTTAAGATTTTTGCGGGTACTCTCATTATTTCTTGTGAAAATTTTCTGAAGTTTGTCGTATTAATGCAATTTTAATAGTCTACACGTTGCTCAATGGAGACTCTCTTCTCTCTCTCTCTATAGTCGGTCCCTCAATGCTGAGGATCGTGACTTCTTTGCTTTATAGCGTCTTTCCAGAGATTGCCATTAGTGGCCTGGTGTATCGCCTCGCTGACCGGTAGATGGTCCGATACCTGGTCTGAACATCGTTTTGGGCTGCGTCCTCTGGGTCTTTTGCCCTCCACCTTGCCTGTCACCAGTAGCTTTTCTAGGTTGTCATTATTTCTTCGGGCTATATGACCGAAGTATTTAAGTATGCGGTGCAGGCAAATGCTGGAGAGACGTTGGGAATGCTCTAGGTGTAATTCTTTTAAGATGCGTGGGTCCGGAAGGCTGTCCACGGGATTCTTAGCATTCGCCGCCAGCACCACATCTCAAATGCGTCCACTCTTTGTCTGTCTGCTACTTTCAGCGTCCAAGATTCCGATGCGTAGAGGAATATGGAAAAGACGAGCGTACGAACTAAGTGAACTTTTGTACGCTTAGTAATATTCTTGTCCTTCCAGACCCTGGTAAGTTGGTTCATTGCCGTTTTAGCCATACCGATGCGGCGTCGTATCTCAGTTTCGCAGTTTCCTTTATCATTAATGACTGACCCCAGGTATTGAAATTCCTTGACGATTTCGAAGTCGCTGAGCAGATTTGTTCGTTGTAGTGACTCAGAACGGTCGATCATCATAATTTTAGTTTTGCTCCTGTTTATCAAAAGGCCAAAGTCCAAGCTTGTACGCTCAAGCCGATTCATAAGGTCCCTCATTTCTTTTTCTGATGAAGCGAATAGAGTTGTCTTCGGTAAAGGCTCAATAGATGTGTTTGTGATAAGGGTTCAGCGAAGATATGATACCGTAGCGTTCAGTGGCGCTCGTGTTTGAATTTAACGGTGTGTTGTATTGAGCAAGGTGAAGGTGATTTAGGTTAGAACATTTAAAATTTGGGTTTTAATGTCCTTGATGAACTTCCAGACTTCTGTCATTTTGTTTTTCTATATACAAATAGGGTATATTACGGGGTAATTGGTGCTAAGCTGACTAAATTTATTTAAAGTAGTTACAATAATGACTTGAGAACTTGAGTAAGCACTTTGATCGGACTGTACCAGAGGTTGTCGTGTAGCTGTATTATGCGGTGGGCAGGCAGCTATGGCGGAAGTCTAGTTTCAGTAGAAACTATGTGTATTCATGTAAGTGGATTTGCGTTAATAAAAAGTAACAAGACGTTACTGGGTTATCCATCAATCACATGTAGTGGTTAAATGTCTCTAATTATTTGATGTATTTGGTCTAAGTAATTTTAGTAATTAGAAGGAATTGGTCAGCTAAGCTCTTAGTTTATAAAAAAAAAAAAACAAAAAAAAAAATATTATATTAATAATAGTTCGTTGGAATTTATTTTACGCGTTTGAGTTTAATGTTAAGGGACTAATTCTTTTGTTTAAATGGTGTTGTAGAAAATGTGGAATCTTATACAGACAATGCGACCGATCGATTTTGTGTAAAATTTTGTTTAATTAGAAAAGTGATAGTAATGTAAAAGAGGTCGAAATTGAGTACGGTTGTATTGTGCGTTGAGAGATTCATGTGATTTGAAATAAACTATTCATCATTAGTCTTTTAGTTTTAGCGTGGCGAATAACCTTAACACGAGTTAGTCAGGATTGGCCGAGCGGAAATTCTAATATTCGCCGTTTGTTTTTCTGTCTTACAGGAACAGCACACGAGGACGTTTGACTTATCACGATGGCCATGCCGCGGATGGCCAGTGAAGGGTTTGTTTGAGTGCGCTAAGTATGAGATGGCACTAGCTGGAGAGACATAGGGGCGGTTTGTCGATACCTGCTACAAGTGAGTGGTCGGGGTGCGCGTGGTCCTTGGGTGCCACAACGCCACAATTTGGACCGCTGAACCTTCATTTCAATTTTTGTAACAAATTATTTTCTTTAAAAAAAAAAAGATGCAAATTTGCACACGTGGAGCCGTATGGGCACTGGGTAAATGAGAACTTTGAAACAATTTGTAACTACGTTTTATTTATTTCCTTTCCGCATTTCCTTTCCCATAACGCTGGCCGATCACCATGCGTTTCCTTTTCCCGGTCTTGGGGGCTAGATCCCAGGATGGGTGATGCCTATGTTTCCACATTTCCTTTCCCATAACGCTGGCTGATCACCATGCGTTTCCTTTTCCCGGTCTTGGAGGCTAGATCCCAGGATGGGTGATGCCTGATTTGTGTGTTGGCTAGATCCCAGGATGGGTGATGCCCGATGTGTGTTATTGTGTTGTGTTGTGTTGTTGTTGCCTTGTCCGCATTTCCTTTCCCTGACGCTGGCTGGCCACCATGCGTTTCCTTTTCCCGGTCTTGGGGGCTAGATCCCGGGATGGGTGATGCCGGTTATTGTCAGCTTGATCCCAATATGGGTAATGGTTGTTATGGTTGGTTTGATTTGGATCCTGGGGCTTACTGGTACCATATTGCAATACTGTTTATCTTATCTCTAATTTAAGTTTACATGTTTTATTTTTTTATGTTCAAGGAAATGTTATATTTTTGTTTTACATGTAAAATGTTTTATTGTTATTGATTCTCTTTTTTTAAGTTCACAAAAGAAATTTATTATTTTTATTTCATTTGTAATAAGCGCCGAGAGCGCGCTTGAATCAGTATGACCGTATGGGCGGCGAGGCATTTGATTGATAACTATGTTTATGGGCGGTGAGGCATTTGATAACTATGTTATATTTATTGTGGGTTTATTTTTGTAACACCAGAATTGCGCAGAGAGCGCGCTGAGTCAGTATGGCCGTATGGGCGGCGAGACCTTTTATAATATATAAAATTAATTATTATCATGTTAATTTTGATTGTCAATGTGGAATTAATATTTAGATTAAAATATGGACGACTTCCGGTAGTACTTCAAAACACTTTGTTAGTCATACCAAATAAACTATATGAATTATAATAATATTAAAATATTTATTCTCGTATTTTTAAAACAATATTTTAAATATAATGTTATTTTATTAATAGTTAAATTTATTGTGAATCACGCCACTTGTTATAACAAAACAAGTGATGTGAGAGGGTAGTTCTTACGCTGTTTGTCACTCGAGTAGTATTTAAGTCCACGCGCTGGTAGAGCGTGATTCATTCGCATTTAATCAGTCGTGTAAGCCGTTACTCTGCCCGAATTGTAAATAAAAGTGAATAAAAGTAATTCTCTTATTAAAGTAGTTTCGTTCAGTTTATTAATAAAGTGCGGTAGTGGGATATCGCCGACAAACACTTTCAGGCTGGTTGGTTTTGTTAAAAATACGAGTTTGAATTTCAGAGTGAATGAAAATATTTGGCTTCTTGAAACTTCCAAAAAGTTAAACTCGAAGTTATGTCCGTTTCCAACTCCTTCTTTGCTAAAGTTCGTGAACTGGAAAGGTCATTCTAGCAGCGTGACAAGCGAAAAGGTCAAGGTTCGATTGTCAGTCTGTTTATGTGTGCACTCAAGAAACAGAAAGTCCTTTTGTAGAGAGTCCTTTTGTAAACATAGTTTTTTATTTACTTTTGAATTAATTTATACTTAACGCTAATTATTAAACAGTTTTAAATTATAGAAACATAATAAGTAAGTAAATTTAGAAAGTTTTGTAAGTTAATTAGTAAGTTATTCCTTCCTAGGTATAGGTAATAATAAATATTCTTATAAATATATTTTGGAAAACAATCAAAGAGTAACATAAATTGTTATTCAGCGAGGCAAATATTCTTTTTATAGTCGTTTATACCGCTCCTCAAGGGGTAACATTTTTGTGATTGACTTCGGATAAGAATCCTGCTTTTTAACCGACTGTACTTACCTTACCGGCTGACTTACCCGACTGTAGGATGTATTACTTAACGAGCGTATGTTTGTCTCATTTTTGGCACAACAGCCCAAACGGTTCAACGAATTTTAATATATGTTGTCGTTGGATTCGTCAAAATTGTGGTAGTGACATAGACTACATGACTTACCGTTTTTAATAATTATTAATCAGTTACAGTCCATAAGCAACAGTGGCTATTTATCTCAGGTGAATATGCCCATGTACGTCCATTCATCATATTGTCCCACTCGCTGGGAACGGGTCTCCTCTCAGAATGAGAAGGATTAGGCCATAGTCCACCGCGCTGGCCAAGTGCGTGTTGGTAGACTTCACATAATTTTGAGATTTTTATTATAAGATCTCTCAGGTAGGCAGGTTTCCTCACGATGTTTTCCTTCGCCGTTTAAGCAAGTGATAATTAATTTGTAATACGCAAATAACTTTGAAAATCGGAGGTGAGAGGCCGAGTTTCTTAACCACTAGGCTATCACTGCTACGTGCGTCCATTACATAAAAACATTTTGCCCCCATTTTTTTAGATGCGTCCGTAATAATGTCATTACTCTTGGTAAATTCTAGCCTCTCTTTAACCGAGACTCCGGGGCTGCCAACTTCACGTCTTAGGACCTAATAGACCTCTTAAGATACGCTGAGAGATATTCGTCAAGTTATTTCTAGAAATATTTTCCCTTAAAAATGTGGTTCTATTTTTTGCTTTAAGAAGATTTGTTATTTTTTTACTTGAAATTTTTGCAACTACAAAAAGAAAATCCTCTTAATGCGTTTGCTCTTCTTTTTGCGTGCAAATATTATTATTACTAGTCGATAAATACTATTATACTAGATCTCATCATTAGCATTAATTTTGCATCTTTGTTATACTGAAATATGTAAACAAATTTTAATGAACAAAGAACACAACAGCAAAACGGAAAGTTTTATAAGATAGATATTATATGATTACTGAAAACATTTTGCTTGGAGGTATTTAAAATAAAAACAGTATTCAGAAAAGAAACATTTTTTTATTTTAAATACCTCCAATTTATGTTTCAAAATGTATTTTTTTAAGAGTTTATTTCGTCGTTCGTTCGTGGTTGTCCTTGCCTTAGCGTGGACAAGCTATTCTTTTATTATTTTTTTACTTTTGTGACTGTGGAAATGAGATATTCTTACGCGAGGCGTTTCAACTTAGTCCTCAAGGGTAATAACGCACCTGTTGCTTATCTCAGGTAACCTAAGTCCATGGACGGCAGAAGCATATATCTTCAGGTGGACTGCATTCTACCCGACACACTTGTATTGAGGCTTTTAGAACCAGAGTAGCCTAACTGCAAAAAACTATTTACAATATGGAGACAATTAAAAGTGTACAGTCCGCTCTGAAGTTCTTCTTGAAGGTGTAGTCATATAATTTTCTATTTCGACGCAATTCATTTCTATATTCAGAGCTAACAGTTTTACGCGGACTATACCCCATTTTTAAATTACGAAAATACAGATAGGTCAAAAAACATAAAAATGCAGTTCTAGCACCCTCATTTCAATCTCGCATTTGATATAATATTCCATATCTCATCTAATTCATCATTGGCGATGCAAACAAAGACGACACCCACATGTCTGAAGAGATTCTCATGCAGAGAGCAGCTTATTTGTGCCAAGCGAGCGTATTTGCATGCTTGAGAGAATTTTGCTTGAGAAACGAGTTGATATTTGAACACGCTAAAATCTTTGCTTGATTTATTTTGAATTGTAAACAAAATGTTTGTGATGTTTTGTTTGATATTTTTGTCGAAATTTCGCTAGGGGTTTTGTTTAAGATCTATATCTTGAGAGTTTGAGTATATTGCTGCTCACAGCAAATGAGTTTTTACTCGTAGTTCATCTGATGGTAAGTGGTGGTGGTGCGACCCAAGTACATCTGAAACCAATTCCGTATCAAAGAAGGATTCTAACTGAAGCCGGCCACATATTTCCTGCAACTCCTGAGGACTAAATGACCCCCTTATACATTATGCGCTCTAAATAAATATTGAGTCTAGTTTACTTCATTTTTGAAAGAAAGATCTAATACCATTATTTCTTTGAGCGGAAGGACTCTTTTCTCAGGTTCGTTATTTATAGATGGGTGGCAGTGACCACCTACTATCACATGCACTGCATGGGCCTTTGCTATGTAAAAAAAGTCAACGTCATCCCCAAAATAGCAACGCATCTGTGACCAGCCTCAAGCTTACTTATTCCTACAATCCATGTCAGTCACCTAAGCTTCAACATCAAAAGCAAACTTCATATAGTAGACTGCTCGCTTTTGAAACTTAATTTAGCAAGTTTGTTGCAGTCTCTAATATTAGTTGCAGGCGGGTATTTACCCAGCAGTGACTTGCAGCAAAATTGCTAATTTCATACAAAGGGAACTATAAAACGGGCGCCTCGAGTTTCGCAAGCTGAGACGCTACTATCATTTATGTACGCTCCATGTAGGAGTGACTCATTTTCTTATCTTTCTTATAGAACTATCTATTTTTACATTATAACGTTAGCAGTTAACGACACTAATTAAAAGAAAGTTCTCAAAGGTGTGTTAAATCTAGCAATTTGAAATTGGCCAGCGCGATGGGGCTTGGCTTAAAACTTTATTCTGAGAGGAGACCCGTGACTAATAGGAAATATTCATGCGTTTATAACTTCTGTAATTACGCCATTGTATTTCCTTATCGTGCTTTATGAAGTCAAAATCAAGTTTCCCAACATAAGGATCTAGAAAAAGAATCTAAATTAAGTTAGAAGATCAATTTATCTTGGATTTAAATCAAAACCTTTCGTGACAGACCAATGTACTAAAAATGTTGGTTTGAACAAGTCGTAAAGCATAAAGAATAACAACAAACATGATATTTGCAGTAAGCTGCAGCCATTTCATGTTGATCCGTGATACATCGCGGTCGTGATGTGAGAGCGATAACCGCTGAGTTATGGCCGACAATTACGCTTTATGATCCGCGCCATTACATACGTCTTGGACCTTTTTCCACTTTTGTAAGGAAGTAGTAAATAGGCAACCAATTGTTAAATGGCCACGAAATACGGAAATCTGATAGTAACTTAGATAAATGAAATAATGATGATTTTTTTTTAGGCGAAAGATATCTCAAGAATTTTATTTTCGGGGTGCTTATTTCAAACTTGTGGAAGTAACATGTAGCGATTATATTACGGTTATTATAATAATTATAAATAAAAGAGTTTAGTAAAGATTCAAATACGGTGTATCCCATCTTAATTTTCGGGGATAAAACCATATTTACTTTTCGTAGCACATCGTAGACATTTCGTAGAGGTTGGAAAATGACATGAACGAAACGGATTTTTTATTTCCAATAAGCTTTTGTTATTTATGGAAATGTTATGCTGTTTTATAGTAAAAAAACGAATACCACTATTAATATTTCGGTGAGTTAAGGCGGAAGGCGTGTAATAAAAGCAAGACCGTATAAAAACTAATCGTTGGAACATAACCCACTTGCTTACGTCAAGTCCTTACAGAGTTCACGCAATCGAACATATTATATAACGTACTGAAATAAGTACATTTGTGATTGAAAAAAAATCGTGTCAGGTATATTTGTAATTGCGGCGTTGACTGCAATTGTAAACCTTGTTATTTCCCACTAGGCAAAGGTGGGCAAAGGTCTATATTCACAACTAAAGGCTTGGAGAAGCAATACATGAATAGCAATTACTTTCGATCAGGTTAACTGCATCCTCTTTTACTACTTCAATGCCATAAAATATTCGACTATTCTAACCATTTAATTCAAGATAGTATGTCCGTTCGCTATCTTTTATATAAAAGATAAAGATACCATTATGTATCTCACGTAGGATCGCCCGGTCCTTGAACAATCGCGCGTCACGCCGGACCGCTTGACTCCGTACGTGATGTTACGTTACGAGGCGTTACGTGCGCGCTATTACGTTATACGTTATACCGCACGCTTTTATTATGCATTCCTTAAGGTACACTTTCAAAGGTCGTGACATTGTGTTTGATTTTGTTAGTAGTCAGCCGTGACAAAACTAAACACTATGAAAGTGTATGGTGCCTACCTATGATACAAAATTTTGGGACGCAGGCTCTTACCTATTTAAATTTACTGATTTTCCTGTAACCACGACTAACGTTATTTAACTTTGTAGGTCGGTTTGGATCTACCCAAGTCTCGAGCGCTTTTCGATTGAATTAATTCATGAATTGCAGTAAGCACTAACTATTAGGTTAACTGCATGCTTTTTTGCTACTTTAGCTTCATAAAAATATTTAGCATTTATAGTTATCGTCTAAATTTTACCATAATATCAATATGATTCAGAATATCTTCATACTATATAACACTATTATGACCTATTAACTTCAAATGCTTGCTACATGCTATATAAAAGATAACATTATGTATCTCACGTAGAATCACCCGGTCCTTGAACAATCGCGCGTCACGCCATACCGCTTGACTCCGCACGTGACGTTACGTTACGAGGCGTTACGTGCACGCTATTACGTTATACGTTATATGTTATACCGCTTGATTTTGTAACGCATTCTTTAAGGTGCACTTCCAAGGGTCGCGATTCAGCTCTCAAAGTTCGTGTTTAGTTATGTCGCTACTCAGCCGTGATGAAACGCAACACTGGAAAAGTCTATAGTGTGTACTGTAAAATCAGTTTACGGTGTTTCGCCTTGGATTATTTAAATTTCAAAGTCTTCCTGTAATTCGAAACGAAACGAAATTCAGTTGTAGAACTTATAGGATATGTTTTCGCCGGAGAGGTACCACCGTCACACATATATTTATCGTAAATTAGTTCAGATTTCAGATTATATGGACTTCATTTCAAATGGCTATGCTTATTAATTCATGCGAAGTAGCATACGAGGTTGCAGTCCATCTATAACTATGTGTATTAGTGGTACGTCCCCAGGTGAACCATACTGGCTCTAAAATCTGTCGAACTTAAAACAACGCATCTATTTGTATCAACCCTTTTGCTTTTGACGTCACCATGTTGTTCCTCTCACTTTTAATATTTAAACTTCCTTTGATCATCCTCCTTAATTTAAATTTCCAGCATATTGTTTACACTGTCTCCAGATGTATAAATAGCTTACGGAAAGTATAACATAAATAATAAATACCGCTCCCCAACTTAGTCCTTTGATCTGTCATTTAATATCCAATTTTGCCGAATTCTATTTCGTCAGCTTATTGCTTATTCATTGAATTATTAAGTGAAAGTTTCTCTTTTCCAATAAAATAATACGGAAAAAACTGTGCTCCCAATCATCTGAGGTAAAATTTGTACTTTCTGAAAGTTGATTTCTTTTCCAATCAGTATGGTTACCTTTGTGGTGATTTGTGTTGATAGTTAGCGGTTATATCAAAGATATGGAAACGTACAGAATAATTTTGTTTATGAAATTGAATTGTTATAATGTTATTTATCGTTAACTTCTTAATATACCATTGTTAAGCACTGGTACCTATTCAGGATCAGATGTTTATGGGGAGTATTTGTGGTGTGTCCCTTCGTCGCTGTCGTAAGAGGTGACTAAAAGGGGGCTTCCAGGTTTGAGGGTGGCAAGATTGGGAACTCGTACTAGCCGGTCAGCGATCTCCGGGAAGGAAGGAGGACGTGTGTTCGCATGCTGTCGGGTACACCAGACGGTGTGACGTCATGCTCACCTGAGCAACGCGCTAAAAGGAGGTTGCGTTCCTTAGGAGATCCCGGAGTCCTTTATTCAGCGTCGAAGACGGCTACGGGGAGATTGTACGATAAAAAATCCACATAATTGTGTCGCACCCATGACACCGGGTACCATTTGAAAAAAAAATGGTATAAACCTATTCATGCCAATAACTATTTGTTCAACTCCACACCCATTCTAGCGTACACTACGGAATTCATGTTTCAGTGAATTTTGCACTATGTTTTATTGGAAACATGCACTGTTTGTTTTCAACTTTCAATAGAATTCACTCAGCTATGCAGGAAAATTCGGTAACATTTTACAGTTCAACTTTTACTTTGAGTGTGTTTGCATTTTACCTGATTCTCATGGTTTACCTAAAGGGTAAAAATAAATAATAGTTAAAAAACTAAAAAAACGCGCTTTTATTGCTAACTGAACTAAAAACTAGAATATAAATCAACCCCAATCATAATGAATCAGCTAAAAATAAAATTATAATAAAATTTGTTAATAAAATAATAATTAATAATAATAAAAATAATAAATGCTTTCTACACTCACAGCCCCACACTAGGATTCCCTGTGTCGTGGGTGCCACGGACACACACATAGACAAATACACAACCACCCAGACCCAATTAAATTCAGAGTAAAAAGTGTGGGGTGCATTTTACTGAGGTTCATAACTATTCTCTCTTAGATAATTGCCAATAGAATGATTGTAACATTTAAAATATCAAGCTTTTTACTCTGAATTTCGATGAGGTTCGATTAGCAATAAAAGCGTGTTTATTTGATTTTTTTTTAACTATTATAAACTTTTCAGTTTTTAGTCTGTAACTAACTCATAAATAGGGGAATTAATTAATCTAATAAGGATAATGGGAAAATTTTATCAAATTCTTGCATTGTCTACGGTCCTTGTTAAGTGTGTAAAGTTTAAAATTTATCAAGCTTCTAGAAACGGGTGAAAATTGAGCTCAAAGATTCCGTTACATACATACATAGATACATACATGACATATTACTAAGCCTCCGCTGTTCGTCTATCCGTCTATCACAAGACTCTCTATTTTTAATCAGAATAGATAGAAATGATAGAGTATGTATTACGGGGCCTGTTAGCGACGTCTTCAACCCGTTAGAATTAGTTATGTATAATAAGAGTTTTAATTGAAAATAAAAGATAATCTATATTAGGTATTAGGGATATTTATAAGAATGTAATTTGATAGAATAGGTTGTTTTATTAGTTAGAATAGTTTTAGAAATAATTAAAATATAAATAGTAACGAAAAGAGTTACACGTGTCAGTTACACGTCCCAGTTACACGTGTCACCATTATAACCTTGTAACCTTGTGAACCCCGAATTATCCTTGGACACGTCGCGACAGGTCCGAAAGACAGAAAGAGACGCGTGAAGCGAGATAGGTATATGCTCGCACGCCATTGGCCTACAGAGGCATATTACTAGTGAGACCTGTCGCGCGTTCCGTACCTTAATTCGGGGTATAAATATAGGTCCGATTTGCGGACTATGTACAGTCGAATTCTGAGCTTCTATGGAAATATACGCATTTGAAAGATAAGAACATTGGAAGGTTTTCTTCGGTCGACCGGCACCTCTCCCGATACGTCACATTGTTTGGTCCTTCTACGTCGGATAGGGAAGAGAAGAAAAAACCGAAGATGCCTACCGTTCGTTCAAGGTCACCGTCACGCTCCAAGCAGGAAGAACGAAGCTCAGAAGAATCAAGAACGGACTGGTCGATTTTCACACCTATGGACACCGTGACTGCGTCAACGTCCACATCTCGTCACACGATCGCCACCGCCTCAACCGCCGCATCCGCCTCGACGCATGGAAGAAGAACGCGCGCCGCGACGGCCGCGACCGCAGCCGCCGCCGACGCCACCGCGACCGAAGCACCGAGCGCGACGACTACGACTACGACTACGACCGCGACCGCGACCACAACGACGAGTAGAACTACGCGCACCGCACCGACCGCGACTGCGCCCGCACGCAGCGTGTCCACGAATCCCGCGACTACGATGCCCGCACCCGCGAGCATCCCGCACCACGAACCACACACGCATCTGAAGAACATTGGAAGGCCTAGCGTCCCTCCGTTCGCGTCTTCAGACACCGTGGTCCCTCGGACGACCAGATCCTCAAGGTCACGCAAGGCAGAACTCAGAGCACAAGTGGAACTTCAGAAAAAGCAGCTAGCGGCCGCGGAGACCGCCGCAGCCCTCGCACGCACCGAACTGGAACTTGCACAATGCGACTCCGAAGATGAAGTAGACAACGAATTCGAAGCTGAACGTCACTCGCACATCGAACAATGGGTCCAACACACCGCGTCTTACGTGGAAGCCCCGAATGAAAAGGAAGTACCTTCACACAAAAGCGAACTTAAAGAACTCGCCGACGCCATTATCGTCGCCGCGCGCACAACGCAACCAACGCCTGCGGCTCATAAGGTATGGGACTTACCCGACTTCAACGGATCTAACGAAGAATGGCTGCCTTTCAAGAGGTCATATATGGACAGCGCGGAGCAGTTTAACGACGTACAGAACATGGCTCGCCTAAGAAGAACAATAAAGGGAGCCGCCAGAGAAGCAATACGAAGCCTGCTTTTCGCATCGTCAGAACCTCAAGAAATCCTCGCCGCGTTAGAACGTCGTTTCGGGAGACCAGAGCAACTAGTTCTCGCAGAAGTTGAAAGGATGAAGGACTTACCCCGTATTAGCGACGCACCCAGGGACATCTGCGCATTCGCGAGTCAAGTCAGCAACGCCGTTACAACGATAGAAGCTTTGAAGAAAGTCCAGTATTTATATTCACCGGAGATCACAAGAGTCGTCATTGAGAAGCTGTCACCCATACTTCGGTATCGATGGTTCGACTTCAACGCCAGCATGGGCCACGATGAACCAGAACTGGTGAAACTTAAGAAGTTCCTCAATTCTGAAGCTGATTTGTGTGGATCGTTTGCACCGCCCGAACTGATTAAGAAGAGGTTCGGGCAAAGAAGATTCCCTGTCCACACAACGCAAGATGACGAAGAAGAAACGCACATTGTAGCAACGTCATCGGAACCATATAAGAAGAACTGCTTCCATTGCAATGGAGAACACTGGCTCACCGAATGCAAGAATTTTAAGGAAGCAACAACCGATGAGAAATGGGAAATAGCGAAACAGAAGCGTTTATGTTTCAAGTGTCTGCGACTGAGACACGTACGAACGAATTGTAAAGCACAGCCGTGCAGAAAATGTAAGAGACCGCACCACACGTTGTTGCACTCGGAGCTGACTCGCACAACAGCACCGTCTACGCAACAACAGAAGCTCGCACCGTCCCCCTGTAATCAAGCAAAGGAAATAGAAGATGTTCGTCCCGTCTACGCCGCAGCGGATGGGGCAAGAATTTATTTGAAGATGATGCCTGTCGATATCTACGGACCCAAAGGATCAGCCCGCGTACTAGCACTACTAGACGAGGGCTCAACGGTTTCCCTGCTGGACGCCTCCATCGCCTCACGTATTGGGGCCACGGGGGAAGAAAAAGAATTAATATTGGAAACCGTCGGTGGGAAAATAATCACCAAAGAAAAGTCACAGAAAATGGATCTGAAGATAAGAGGCATACACAGGAGGGACAAACGAGCCTTGAGAGGCGTGCGCACCGTTGAAGAACTGAAGTTGTCACCTCAATATGTAGATGGGAAATCCATTGAACGATGCGACCATCTGAAGAATTTAAAGAATGAATTAGTATATGAAAAAGGAAGGCCCGCACTGCTCATCGGTCAGGACAACTGGGACCTCATAGTCTCAAGGAAGATCGTGAAAGGGAAACGAAGCGAACCTGTGGCTTCTCTCACAAGCCTGGGTTGGGTACTTCACGGGGGCCACACCGGGATAGCTTCAGTTCACTTCATCAACCATTGTCGAATAAATAATAAAGAAGAATCACTTGAAGAATTAATTAAGAAGCACTTCGAATTAGACTCAATTGGAATAAGAGAACGACGTCCTAGCAACGATGCAGATGAACGAGCGTTGAAGATACTTAAAGAATCTACAAGGCAGTTACCAGATGGAAGATACGAGTCCGGGCTTCTGTGGAAATCTGAAGACGAGAGGTTGCCCAATAACTACACTCAAGCTCGCAACAGGCTGCTGGGTGTTGAAAGAAAACTGGACAGAGACGCAACACTCAATGAAGAATATAGCAAGCAACTAGGTAACCTCTTGACGAGCGCGTACGCCGAAGAAGTATCGCCCATCACAATGGGCTGGACTTTCTATCTTCCTCATTTCGCCGTGAAACATCCATTGAAAGGGAAGATTCGAATAGTATTCGACGCCGCCGCTAAGCATGAAGGGAAGAGCCTGAACGACGCGCTGCTACCAGGTCCAGACCTACTCCAATCTCTCTTTGGGGTATTAATACGATTCCGAGAGAGGCCCGTAGCAGTCGTCGCTGACGTGAAAGAAATGTTCCTGCAAATCCAGATAAGAGAGGAAGACCGCGACAGCCTACGCTTTCTTTGGCGAGGTGAAGACCGAGGATCGAAGCCCAAAAAATATAGAATGAAGTCTGTAATCTTCGGCGCCGCGTCTTCTCCAGCAACGGCTATCTACGTGAAGAACATCAACGCGGAGCAACATGCAAAGGAACATCCGAGGGCAGCCCGAGCAATCATCCGCAACCATTATATGGATGATTACCTACAGAGCTTTTCTACAACGGAAGAGGCGGCATCCGTTGCTGACGAAGTAAATCAAGTGCAGAAGAAGGCTGGATTCATATTGAAGCAATGGGCCAGCAATAAAGAAGAAGCCTTAGCCAAGATAGACGCGAACGAGAATATTAAAGAAAAAAGACTTGGCCAAGAAGAAGAGAAAACATTAGGTATGAGGTGGCTCGTACGAGAAGACGCATTAGCCTTCAACGTCGGTCTCAGAAACACACCATTGGAGGTCAAGAATGGCAACAAGAAGCCCACGAAGAGAGAAGTCACCAGCGCAGTAATGTCTACCTTCGACCCGCTTGGACTCGCTACCCCAGTCCTGATAATGGGGAAAAGAATCATACAAGACCTCTGGAGAACCGGAGTCCAGTGGGACGAAGAAGTCAATGAGGAACAGCATCGCGCCTGGGAAGAATACGCTGGGGACGTCAAGTCCTTGAGCTGCTTGAAGATACCTCGATGTCTAGCACCAACAACGAGATCGGGCGAAGTACACACCTTCGTCGACGCCAGTGAAACCGCATACGCCGCCGCCGTATATTGGAGGTCAACAGCTGACAACGGGGAGGTCAACATCAGGCTGATGGCTGGGAAGGCGCGAGTGGCCCCAGTGAAAGCCACATCGATTCCCCGCCTCGAACTACAAGCTGCTCTGTTGGGTGCAAGACTGGCTGCGTCCGTATGCGAAGAAACCGATCTCACTGTTACCAGTAGAGTATTCTGGTCGGACTCCACGACCGTTCTACAATGGCTGAAGGCGGACCCACGACGATTCAAGGTGTTCATTGCACATAGACTCGCCGCCATAGAAGAACTCTCCAAGCCGAACGAATGGAGGTGGGTATCCACCAAGGACAACCCAGCTGATGATGCGACTAGGAACACCCCACGAGACTTCAACGAAGAGGCAAGATGGTTCAGAGGTCCCGCGTTCCTTTACGGTCCGAAATCTGACTGGCCCGTAAAGAAGATACTGAAACAAGAAGATGACTCTGAAATAAAGAAAAAGAGTGCCTGCACCATCGCCGCCGTTAATGAAAAAGAGAAGTTGCTCGACCCTCGCAAGTTCAGTAATTGGTGGCGCCTTCTGAGGACGACGGCCAGGGTTCATATGTTTATAGACATGTGTCGAAGGAAATGCAACAAAGAAAACTCCGAAAAGAAGGCTAATGAAACTCACCTGTGTATCGACCGCAAGTATTTAAAGAAGGCAAGAACACGGACTTCCGCGAGGGTGACATAGTCATCATAGCCGACGCCACGCTCCCGCGCAACACATGGCCGCGGGGGCAAATCGAGAAGACATTCCCTGGGCCTGACGGGAGAATCCGCATCGTCGACGTGCGAACAAAGGTCGGAACGCTGCGCCGACCGGTGTCCCGACTCATCGTGGTGAACCAGACGCCGCCACCTGAGGATGGAGTGTCCGGACCGCCGAACACTGGGGGGAGATTGTTAGCGACGTCTTCAACCCGTTAGAATTAGTTATGTATAATAAGAGTTTTAATTGAAAATAAAAGATAATCTATATTAGGTATTAGGGATATTTATAAGAATGTAATTTGATAGAATAGGTTGTTTTATTAGTTAGAATAGTTTTAGAAATAATTAAAATATAAATAGTAACGAAAAGAGTTACACGTGTCAGTTACACGTCCCAGTTACACGTGTCACCATTATAACCTTGTAACCTTGTGAACCCCGAATTATCCTTGGACACGTCGCGACAGGTCCGAAAGACAGAAAGAGACGCGTGAAGCGAGATAGGTATATGCTCGCACGCCATTGGCCTACAGAGGCATATTACTAGTGAGACCTGTCGCGCGTTCCGTACCTTAATTCGGGGTATAAATATAGGTCCGATTTGCGGACTATGTACAGTCGAATTCTGAGCTTCTATGGAAATATACGCATTTGAAAGATAAGAACATTGGAAGGTTTTCTTCGGTCGACCGGCACCTCTCCCGATACGTCACAGGGCCTCTTTAACAACAGTTACCAAAAATAAAAATAAAATCCTCGGAAATAAATAGGGGTCGCTTTCGTTTATCTATTGAACCGTAATAAGAAGACAGTCAAATTGTTAAAATGCATTAACTTCTATGGCTGCTATGATATCAAATACTAAAAATTCAAAATAAATGGAAATTTGATGGTACGGAACCCTCCTTGCGATTTGGACTCGCACTTTGACATTTTTTGGTACTGACTAAGTGTTTGAGTTTTCGTTTTATTGACAGACAACGTACACAATATCAACTGATAGGTGCTAGACAGCTTGACACATTATTACTAGCTTGTCGACCTACGCTCTTACAATACATTGTTATTACAAGGTATAAATTGGTGTGGCGGTAATAGATGTTATTATACCATATGCTGTATGTACATGTACATGTGCTGTTTGTCTACTGAACTACGTGCTCTATGGTCTTTGCTTTTAATTAAAAGATCAGTTGATGTCATTGGTTACCGTCTCTTATAGGCAACATGTGAGTATTTCCAGACACTATTCGAACATGTACTCAATTACTCATATACTTACTACTATACAGGGTGATTTTTTCAAATAGGCCTTCAGGGCCAAATCCGAAATTATAAGCAATAGCGAAAAATGCTGAAAGGAGTTACGATGCCGATTTTGATAATAACTAAAACTGCATTATTAGTTTTTTAAAATATCTTTTTCCTTAGCCGGGAATCGAACAAGTTTATTTTGAAAACAATCACACCTCTATATTATTCCACATCTGATAGTGTCGCTTATAAGAATCAAATTCTGGGAATCATTATAGTTTCGGATTTAACCCTCAAGGCTCGTTTGAAAAATTCACTCTGTATATATTTGGATCTTGCATCTTTTTTGCTTGAATCTCACAAAGAATATCTTTACGTCTCACTAGACAAAAAATCAGGCATTTGCAATCAGGCAAAAATCAGGCATCAAACAGTACTTAAGTAACTTCAAAAAATGTTTTTCTTATAAGATTGGGGATTTAAACGAGCCTACCACTTTTCTTATTTGACTAAACATCTTAATTGAAAAATAAAATTTAGGTTAGCAGACTTAGAATTTTATGAGTCTTCTGGGTCCTCCAGAGATGCCAATATCTAATCCAAAGTAGGGCGTAGGGCAAAAGGTTATCCGTTATCGATAGCTATTTTTATCCGCTATCCAGAGAACCCTTCGGCACTAAATCGACAGAATCAAATTACTACACTCAAGGGGTTTCCGGGTGTCTCATAAGGCTGTATTAGATAGATGTTTTGTCAGTGCCATTGTGATAAATCCTTGAAAAGGATATTTATAACTTTTCCTCAATAAACCAGGAGTTTGTGTAGGGAGTTTAGCTGGGTATGTGTTCATTTTTGAAACAACTGTACCACATGGCTAAGTTGCCACTATAACAGTCTGATACGCAGTGGGTTCAGAGTTCGAACTCTGACTAGAATGTTGTTTTCTATAATTAAAAGTATCGATTAGGTAGACGGACTACCTGATGGAAAGGAATCCCCATCGTCTATGAACATTTACAACGCCAGAGAGGTCGCCAATGCGAACAATCTTATGCTCCTTTCTTGAATATTGATATCTTAATGATAAATTTAGATTTATGTTGTGTTTCTGGGAGTTTGTGTATTTCATCGTTTTGGGTGTCCCTGTGGCATCTATGGCACTATGGCATCTACAATACAAATAAAATCCTTGTAAAATATATAGTTCAATACAGCATCAGTTGTTTTTTTGTATAAGAGCCTGTTTATCCTCACGCAAGTATAACAAATTAACCGATGCGTGGAAAAATATAGAGCTTGAGTATCAAAACGCACTAGCTCGCGACAACTTACAACACAGTCCATTTGATCTACCCAAAAATATCAGACTACTTTAACACTCTCTCAAAAACCCTTTTAGTAACTTGACAGAAAAATCTCTTTTTGGGGAAAGATTGTTAAGGAATCAAGCGAAGAAGTCTAAAAGCCGATCACAGTGTGTACAATCATGAAGATTACTGATAGGGAACTATTTGCTCGAGTTCCAAATAGCCTATCGATATAAGGAAAACCGACCTCACGAAATTAGAGGGTACGTGAAGAGGTTTTAGTGGCAAAATATTTACTGGGTGTCCTGTCATATTGGTGATTGATGGTCTTTATGAAGGCATTTTAACAAGACTTTATAGTTTTATATGCTTATACCTACCATAGTTAGGCCAGGAATAGGGTGTTATATTAAAGTTAAAGAAAATTGACAACCACGCTAAAATCGCAAAAGAAAAGTGGCTAATGGTCCTGATGAGGGGAATGGGAGAAAAAGATTAAAATCGTGAATTGTTATCGGTTCTTCATAATTGTTCAAAATTTTGAATTAATCTGATCGTTAAAAAGTGGATAAAAATCGAGTTTAAGATTCCATTATATATCCCGATACATAGATATATGAAAGAGTTAAACTTATTTACAGCAATTTAGCAAAAACAAGTGCATATTTAAAGAATCTAGGAAAGAAAATGTATCGCATATTTTACGAATAAAATATATCAATTACTAGTCAAACATAAAGATCAACTTACCACAAACATAAAGCCTTCGAGTTGAATGGCTCTCCAGTTTAGCACAACATCTGTACTCCAGACTTAATTGGACGGAATCAATTTGACCGTGGGTAGCCCCTTACGTTGAGTGCACATGAGATCTATTGACCCTAAGGTATATGTATATCGCGTTTTCCTCTGCCTGATAACAGATGGCGTTGCTTACATCCTGAATCACGGTATCGAAGTTTTGTAAGAAATTTAATCTGCACATCTACATATTATTTACATATTTATATCTGCAAAGAAAATGTTAAATAATATCTCGCTTTCTTTGAAAACTAACTTTTACCTTCAGCTTTGCTCACGGTCGGAGGTTTTTATCTATCACTCAAGAACAGTACTTTTTCGGGATAAAAGGTAGTCTATGTCATTTTCTAAGCCCCTGACCATCATCATCATCAACCCATTATTGTCCCACTAGGCTGGCACTGGGCACGGGTCTCCTCTCAGAATGAGAAGGATTAGGCCATAGTCCACCGCGCTGGCCAAGTGCGTATTGGTAGACTTCACATACCTTTAAGATTTTTTTTTTATAAATCTCTCAGGTATGTTTCCTCACGATGTTTTCCGTCACCGTTTAAGCAAGTGATAATTAATTTCTAAAACGCACATAAGTTTGAAAATCAGAGGTGCGTGCCTGGGATTTGAACCTCGGACCCCTCGATCGTTAGGCCACGTTTCTTAACCACTAGGCTATCACTGCTCCTGACCGATTGTCTTGAATTTTCGTACAAACGTGGTGTACAAATTGTGTATTAGTTAGTTGTGTAGTTGAAAAAAATAAAGAAACAAAAACAATATTCGCATTATGATGTTAGTTAGTAAAAATGAGGTTACACTTACTTAACTTTTAAAGTGTAACCTAATATTATTGGACCTAATCGTAATATATTGCAATCTTAAGCGAATATAGTACCATCTATTATCGTATTGGAGTAATGGTTGAGTATTCGAAACGCACAGTTTGCTATGCGTCTTGTAAAGCCACTTCAGACTGAATGACCCTACAATTTAGCACAGCATGTACTCGACATCTAATTGGATGGAATGAAGCCACTTGATGTGCAAATATAGTAGAATTTGTTACGTGTATGGAGTTTATTGAGGAATTTGCCGGTAAGGTATTTGAAACTTCATCTCAAGCTCCTTTGTAGCTCTTGCTCTTGCTCCTTGCTCCTTGCTCCTCCGTGATTTGATTATCACGTCTTTGGCACAAGCCGACAAAGGCTAACGAGATCTATAAGTGCTGCGGATAACGAAAAGACGAAGCCAGAACTTCTATTTCCAGTAACCAGTTTAAGATTATCTTCCACTTTATATTTCTCGGACTTTTACGAGTCTTAGTCTTATCTAGTGAAAGGTCTTAGGTTTGTTGAAATCTTGCGTTTTGACGGGTTAAGCCCGTTTATAGCTACACACTTTGAAAATCTCAAGCATGGCCAATAGGAGACAAAATCATACTTTTTATACATTACTAGCTGACAAACGTTTTGTTGCCATATAAATAAAAAATGTTAAGCGTGAACAACCCTAGGGGTATGAAAAATAGATAGTAGCCGATTCTCAGACCTACTGAATATGTATATAAAATTTGGTGAAAATCGGTAAAGCCGTTTCGGAGGAGTACGGTAACTAACATTGTGACACGAGAATTTTATATATAAGATGTTAGATTTTAGAAATATCTGTGTTGACGTTAGATAAATAAGGGTTACCTTACCTCAATGAAACAACTGCTATTAGATGTTTAGTGACGCACACAACCTTTCCACCTGAGGGTACAAGCTTACCACCTCAATCACAAGACATGTGGCGCGACGCCCTTACACATAGTTTGATAGGCATCAATCTTCTCTGCGCGGCTGTATTACGATACCTTTTTTTATTTTTACTAACTAGGGGGAAACCTTCAAAAGGTACCCAGTGCCGTGGGAGCGACATAGGGTTATGTGGGACTCTTACCGCACTAAAATCCCCCCGGTGGCCGTCCTCGGCGTAGAGGACTCCGGGATCTCCAAGGGAACGCAACCGGAGTCCTCTTGGCGCGGTGCCCCGTCAGGTGTGCACGACGGTACGCAACACATACCGCCGTCCTCCCCGGGGTCGCTGGTCGGGTGGTTTGAACTCCCACTCTTGCCATGCGCAACTCCGGAAGCCCCCTTGTAGTCGCCTCTTACGATAGTCAGAGGATACCGTAGCCCTATTCCGGTCCCGGAACTACAGGGACAGTATTACGATACCTAATAAACATGATAAGTATGCTTTACTATATACTCTAGTAACAAAGTAGTCTACTTTCTTGTCTCCCACGTCACGTATCTGATACGCTGTATGTCTGTAGATGTAAAGCAACCCTTAAGGGTGGTAGAGAACTTTGTACTTCTGCGGCACCATCGTTATTTATCTGCCTTATACTCGTAATAACAGTTGAACGCTATTTTCTAGATAAAAGGTATAAAGAGGCACATATATAAGGCGCTCAATTTTAATTCATAAATGTAGCAATGCATTTGTCGCTTTAGATAAGTCTCCTCTATGTCCGATTTAAAGGGTGTAAGTAATACATATACTTCTACGAGGCATCACTTATGGGTTGTAGCGTTCTTATGGCCGACTCATGGTACACTTCAACCATATATTGGTTAAATACATGTCAGATCGCCGAGCCTCGCGTCTGACCGATATAGAAATGCCAGATGGCGTTCCTTCATAGTGCACCAACTGCTTTCGGTTCCAACAAAGAAGCACACAAGAAAATAATAAATTCGGAGCCGATGGATTTACAAGTCCACACGCCATCAACGTCAATTGACAACTCACTCTCAAAAACGAAACAATAATCATAGTTCTTATTACAAAAAGGCGACACTTGCAACCCCATCCGGAGTTACCCGCTCCAAAAATATAGTCTACTAAAAAAATAATTGTTAATGAAGTAATTTGAATGGAAATCATAAAATAAGATTAAATAGCTTCAACTCAAAATTAACTAAAATTAATTGAAAATAATAGCCCGCGCCGTTATACATATGTCCATAGCTGAGATCACTAACTATCTGGTAGATTGTATGCTATTTTGTTACGTTAAAAAATGTTATATGTCATCTATCACTAGGTAAAATCTCGAAATCGAACTCCTATCCTTATTAACATGATCGAGCCATAAGTTTTGAAAAAGTAACAATAAAGAAATAGTCATAATAATATAAAGATCAAAGGCTCTTTCCAACATTATTAAACTCAATACACGATGTTATCATACAGTTTGTACGTATCACGAATATCATTTCGTCGGTAATTAATGCTCGCATGCGGGGTGTTACACGCGTGTGGGTGTAATTAGAAATGGATAGGGATGGGAACGTATTAACGTGGCCAAAATAATGTAATTTTATTGTGTGTAAAATATCTGTAAATTAGTGTTGTGGTAATAAAAGCTATGATTGTTCCACTGTTAGGCATGGGTTTCATCTCGGTGTGATAGGGTTTAGACCATAGTCTATCACGCTGTCCAAGCGTGTATTGAAATACCTATGAGAAGTTCTTTAAAACCTTCTCAGGCGAACTGGTTTCCTTACCATGTTTTACTTCGCCGTTAACCATTATGCCATTAAATGTCTAATACGCACATAAATTTGACAAAATTAGACATACGTGCCTAGGATTCGAACCTCAAACCTGGAGATTGAAAGGCCTTTCAAACCACTAGACTAGGCTAGGCACTCTTTGTTTCAGTATAGCTTAAAAACAAAAATAAAAAGCAATGCGATCTATTAACTGTCCTTATATATCTAGTCTAGACTAAAGATTGGTATCGGATGCCTTTGTACCTCCAAAGACTAAGTTAAAATATCTCGTGAATCAGCACGATAGTCATCTACACTCTTTGTATTCGAACACACTTATAGTATATTCTAACAGATAACGCAAATTTAAAAAATAAATTTAAAAGCATATTTTTTTTTATCATCATCTTAATCACCAACCGATTGCTGTCCTACTGCTGGGCATGGGTCTCCTCTCAGAATGAGAAGGATTAGGCCTACTGCGTTGGCCAAGTGCGAATTGGCAGACTTCACATACTTTTTATTTAAGATTCTTCAGATATGCAGTCCTCACGATGTTCTCCTTCACCGTTTAAGAAAGTGATAATTAATTTTGAATATGCACATAACTTTGAAAAATCAAAGATGCATCTAGGATTTGAACGTCGGACCCCTAAATCAAGAGGTCGATTTTCTTTAGCACTGCATTTTTTAATTAACTAAGCCCACATTTCAATCAATCATTTCATTCATTCAAGCAATCCCTCCCAAAATTTAGAATAATAAACAACACCTCATAATACGAGTATAATAAAATCCGTCAAGCCGTTTGGGCTGCAAGGCATTCCAAAGAATGAGACATACATATATCGAACATAATAATATTACATATATATAACTCAAAGGTGACTGACTGACATAGTGATCTATCAACGCACAGCCCAAACCACTGGGCGGATCGGGCTGAAATTTGGCATGCAGGTAGATGTTATGACGTAGGCATCCGCTAAGAAAGGATTTAGATCAATTCTACCCCCAAGGGGATAAAATAGTGGATGAAAGTTTGTATAAATCTTCTTAGTTAATAATATTACTTCGTAACGCGAGCGAAGCCGCGGGCAAGAGCTCGTAATACATATATTTAGAATTTCAATCAATTCACGTAGAAAGTTAGAAACACGATATTGCGTAACCTACCGTACCTTATTTTTCCGAACCCAATTTCAACGGTCTTCAATCTCTATTATAAAAATGGCGGATCGTACGAATTCAATGAAGCCGTTGAAGTGAGCTTCGTCGTTTATTCTAATTTAGGATCAAATTGTTCCAACTCTAGATTGTTCTGGGCTTCCAAGATTAAAATGTATATGGATATCAATGTAGTTTACTTGTTTTTAAAAGTGGTACCATTGAGTACGGAGGGTCCATGCCAGTTTTTTTTTGATAATATGGAATTAGCAGACGAACATGCAGTCCACCTGATTGCAAGTGACTCCTACCGCCCGTGAACATTTTAAATCAACCCTTAGATAGGATTAGATATTCTTGCCACCTGTGACCTGCTGTGAGGTCGGCCACAGAGGCGCCGCTACGCCTGAGTCGCGTCTCCCTTACTGCACCCTTCAAATCAGAACACAGTAGCGTTTAACACTGCTGTTATGAGACAGTAATAGGTATGGCGGTTGTACCGCCAAAGTCGAACCACAAAGGGTTCTAGCACCTTCAAATTCTTATTTCTTCATATAACAAGAGGTTTTAATGCTCCCACACACTAAGTACTACTAAGTATACAGTAAGGGATACGTACTCGTCCCAGAAATTACATATTAGGTAATATTCCGGGATAGCAACGCCGTCTGTGGCCGACACAGCTCTTATTCGACACCCATAAGTGTGATTTTGACGCAAACAGATTCAAAGTACGTAGGGTTTAATCTCCTTGTAAGTATCTAGTGTATAAGTTTATAGATTTCATTGACAGGAAAAACTGACTTTGCTAACTTTCTAAATAATATTTATTTAATACCGAAGTTGATAATCAGAATATACTTTCATAACTTTAAACTTTTCAAGAGATAACAAAGATCTACAACTTTTTTCAATTATTCGTTATTTTATCTGAGAAGACATCTAATTTATAAAATACGTTTGATTTCTAGGAGACGGAATTCTAAAAGCTGTAGTTTCTTGGCTTCGAGGAGTCAGTGCTCCCGCATTAACCTCCCCCGACCCTAACATTCCTTATTCCCAGGTCAAGTACTACCAAGACTGTATTAATAATCCTCTTCTGAACTGGCGATCAGATATATATTTCTATCTAAGGGAATCTGAGAGTAGAACCCACCTGATGTTGATCGCTTTAATACGTTAAGATTTGTAAGTGACTCCGAATAGGACAGGATACCAATTTACGGTTAAATACAGTGAAGTTATTGTCTTTGAGGGCTAAGATGGAATGACGTTGTATCAGTATATATGTCTTATACACCTTTTCAAGCAGAATACTGTTAGCACTACTATAAGGCATGATAGTTATTATGTGTTACGTTGATAACGTATAACTGCAACAATAGTAGGATCAGAAAATAGGATATTTGTTAATTCATGGCGTTGCTTTTATCTACGGCTTATGTTGTGCTAGCGTAGAACTTGTACCAAAATCTTCCTGACAGACTAGCGACCGGTTCATACCGAGTTTGTAGTCGCGGTGACTACGTATCCACAATTACTGTGATCAAATAGTGTTCAAACAAATCAGAATTTTGCTATTATGTTATCCACGCGTAGATGTACTTGAAAACTGCTTCGTGAGTTCTTAGCATTATAATGTCGCCTCACTCTGTTTCACGAAAACTTCTACTATCTTCAAATTTCCATCCCAAATCGTAACATCATAATTATTTAGGATATTTAGTCAAGGTGTAAGGATATATTGACCATTTGTTCATTCAATATACTAAATATTAGACAAAAACCTAGTTCAGAATAAAAATCAATAGTTAATATAAAAACTAAGCAGACTAATCGCCAACGAAGACATCGTACCAATACATCTTCAGGTGTCGTTGTAATAAAGTGCGTCTATTCATCATTATTGGAAACTAATCTTTCAAAGGGTTGAAGGGTCCATCGATCTTCGCAGAGTACTGAAACGCGATGCTATTTCGTAAACAGATTAAGTTCTGTCAGTTTGCTTAGTATCGGGATTTTTTGTGGTAAAAGTAGTGGAGGAACATTTAGCGCTTAGTGATAAGTGGTTTGCAGGTGGTAGAATACTTTGTGGTTAAACTCCGGCGGTACCACCGCCACACCTATTTCTACCTTATAACAGCAGTGTTAAGCGCTGCTGTGTTCTAGTTTGAAGGATGTGATAAGGAAAACATACTTTTCCGAGGCGTTCCAGCTTAGTCATCAGGGGTAGCGGCGCATCTGTGACCAACCGCACGTAGGAAGCGGCAGTAGCCACTTATCATCAGGTGGACTTCATTCTCGTCTGCTATACTATAAAAAAGTGGTTATTGCCGCCTTACAGATGATTTTTTAAGATTGGAGTAGAGAACTAGTTTTTTTTTATAATATAGGAGTAGCAGACGAGCATGCAGGCCACCTGATGGTAAGTGGCTACTGCCGCCCATGGACATGTGTAATCAACCCCAGATAGGATTAAATATTCCTACCTGAGGTCGTCCACAGATGCGCTGCTACCCCTGAGGACTAAGCTGGAACGCCTCGGAAAAGTCTGTCTCCCTTACCACACCCTTCAAACCGGAACACAGCAGCGCCTAACACTGCAGTTATTAGATAGAAATAGGTGTGGCGGTGGTGCCGCCGGAATCGAACCACAAAGGGTTCTACCACCTTCATGCAGTTCACTTGTTTGTAAGTGGTCACTACCGCACCTGGACATCTGTGACGAAATCCATATAGAACGGATACTACTGGAGCGATCACAGATACGTTGCCACTCTCGAGGTCTAAGATCGCCTTATACGCGTGTGCCAGTCAGTGGCATTCACATTCCACACCCTTCCACCGAAAAGCAGAACTACTCCACGCTAGATATAAGCTATAACCAACTCTAAATAAATCAGTATTTTTTATTAAAAGCTACAGGTGCATCGCTACTTCTGAGGGCTGGGATGGAATGCCTTGAGAAATGAAAACTACACTACTGTTGTTAGGCAGACATACATAGAGTTGATAAAGTGTTTACCAACAAATAATAGCAAAGATCATAAAGTGCTTCCTTATATTCGATTCAAACGCTAACTATCATCTTAGTTTCCTAATTATTTTTTGGCAACACATAGATAGATAAAAGGCATCCCCGAAAAGTACAAGAAATCCCTAAATTAATCAAGTATAGGCGTAAAACTGCTAGTCCGCTCTGAATATAGAAATGAATCGCGTCACCATGGCAAATTGTATGACTACCTGATACCTGCTCGCATCAATTTCAGAGCGTACTAGCAGTTTGGCGCGGCTATCAGTTGAAAACAAAGGTATCACGTACATTTTTTTGAAAAATGCTATAAAATACAAATATATTTTTGTTCCTGACAAAATAAACATATAACCAGAAAATCCTTCAGCATACGCCCGACAACCATGTGGCTTTCTGCGTATTATTTATTTACTCCCCCGTGTCCTATTTCAATATAAAATGATAACAATACAGAACACATTTTAAACCCACCGGGTTCATTTGTCAGAACCGCGTTAACAAACTTGTTTAATTAACATTTCCATAAATTGGATTAAGTTCAAATCGGATTGTACTCGTCGATATTAAGGTGTGGTTCTACCGTAAGTGACTAGAGAGCAAATAATTTTAAGAGCAAAATTTTTAAATAAATGCCTTCGTTTGTATCCAAGTAGCAAAGTCACAAGTAGTAAATGATCCAGTACATTCCCGGACGTAAGATACTAGATATTTCGAGTGTATCTGTGAATGCACCGGATGATGAGTGCTTACTGCCGCTAATGAATATTTATAACCAACTCTTAATTATGTAACAAATACCGTATTATAAATCATGCTATCTACTGGCGACATATCCATCAAAATATTTATTCTACAATGTTCTTTCAGCTTCAGCAACAGTAGAGTCTGATTATTACATAGCAAACCATCCATGCATTCATCATGCTATCTTTTGAGGACCACTACTTGCACAAAAGCCTTTCACTATCGTCATTTTAACCGGTCTTGTGCCCTCTGAATACCACGGTAACTTGCTATCTTTAGATCAATGACTATTTGATCGAGAGATGATCTGTGCTCTTTTTGCTTATGTACAACCAAGTATTGCTTTAAAAAAGTAGGCAACCGGGTAACAAAATTACTTCAGTCTACAGTATTGTTAGTAGTTTATCGCTTACTCGCATGCAATAGTGAAAAGGCTCCAGCTGATTAGACTTCGTCAGTTCATTTGAACCCACACACTGGGACGAACATGTTTTTCGAAACCGGGAACGAAATGAAATTGTCTTTGAAGTTTAAATTAATGTTGATTATATTATATCTCGCTACTTCATTGTGGTTCTTGTCCAATATTGTTCTATGTAGGATATAATTGTCTCGTTACAATATTTTTGTCTGTGTCAACACTGTTTGAACTTTTTACAACACTTTTGAAAAAATATTATTTGCACTTTTTTGTAAGATAGAAGAATCCTGCAGTCCGTCTAATAGTAAGTGGTCACTGCTGCCCATAAACATCTGGAACGACCCCTAGTAAGATGAGATTCCTACCTGAAACCGACTACGGATGGATTGCTACCCATAAGGATAAAGTTGCAAGATATCGGATAAGAATAAAACCAAACCTCGCTTTAAAATTTCGTCAGTAGGCAGAAATTAGAATGGTTAAATTCCTTTGGGATCCCGAAGGGATCCTACCCACTTCATTTTTTTGAAAACCCGATGATTTTGGTTGATGGTTGGCTTTTTTGAATTTATGGGGGAAAACACAGCAATAGCAAAACTTTATACACTTTCACACCAGATGGTCTATAAAAGAACCTTGTAACTACAGTGTAAAACCTACAGCTAAAACAATACAGCACCTCTATAGAGGAAGCTGGTAGCGTGCGCGTCACCGGAAACGTAGCGATGGTCTGATTGTGCTGTTTCCGTTATCGAGCTCTCCACCTGAAGGGAAGTTACGTAACGAAACCTTACACTGACGTAACAGTAGGCATGCAAATTTTTTTTACGTTATACATATAGCTAACCAGTTACCAGTCCACCTGATGGTAGAGGGCTACTGCCGCCCATGCACATCTGTATTAAGCACCAGTACCCTTATCACGAGTTTTTACGTTTTGACAAATATGACTGTTTTGGTATTTGTTTACGTATTTGCCCATACAATTTCCAATCAGCACCCCTAGCGGATGTATCAAAGCTATAGTGTCAGTAACGTAACATTAAATATCTAAATTGACAAAATGGCGCTTTATGTTTTGTCTCTCTTTTTTGCGAGCATGTGAAGCAGACAAAAATACTTGAGCACTTATTGTTACGTTTTCTCAGTCTACTGAAGCAAGCGGAACAGAATAATGAAATGAGTATACGTAACGTAAAATTGTGAGATGTTTTTAGTCAACATCGCCTATGGCCATTCGCAACACCAGAGGAGTCACCAATGCATCACCGGCTTTGAAGGAGAGCTTTTTTGAAGAGCTCCATTCATAGCGTTCCAGGAATACCTACGTACGTGAGGTCGCCACATGCAAGATGCAGGCGGATTTCCATGGTAAGAAAGATGTTACAAATACTTGCGTTCTTGTTAAAAACCTTATTTAGGAGGAATATTCGAACTTTCCTTTAACTTTTGTCTTCTTCTTTCTATAATGAGGCGGCAAACAAGCATCCAGTCCACATGATAGTGAGTGGCTACTGCCGCCCATGGACATCTGCAATGAACTTAAGTTCGGAGTCCTACTACAGGCCTACCACAGATGCATTGTTATTCCATAGGACAAAGCTGAGTTGCATCGGAAATGTATTTCTTCCGTACTTCAATGCGGAATACAGAAATACTTCGAACTATTGTAATTGGGCAGAAATAATGACATAAACTTTTGTATTAAAAGAATTTGATCTAGTCTTAATGATGTGTGGAAATTTACGTTGAACCCATAAACAAACGCTTTCTACACTCACAGCCCCACACTAGGATTTCCTGTATCGTGGGTGCCATGGACACACACATAGACAAATACACAAACACCCAGACCCAGAAACAGAAATCTAAATTCATCATTTAGATATCCGTCTGGCCGGGGATCGAACCCGGGACCCTCTGCGTGTCAGACCGGTATGGTGACCGCTCCGCCACGCAGGTCGTCACATAACAATTGTTAGAACATTAAAATTAAATTGAAGATCCAATTCACCCATTCTTATAATAACGGCATATCTTATGCGTAACTTCGAAACTTTGATAGTTTTCGTAAAGACTTTGAAAACATATGGCACCACCAGGCACGACAAACTTCATTCCAGAATTCGCAACTCGGATTGGTTTCTCGAGTGGAATGTTTATACGATTGAAAAAGTTTGCTGCAAGCTTTAAATAATACTCTTAGGGGTAGTTCGTTCTTTATAAGCCGTATATCAAATATGGTTGAACTATATAAAAGTATAAACGACTTTTTTGAAGTTTTACGACGAAGTTTTGATAGTAGAGTGCCTTAAGCATCTAGAATTGAAAAAGCTCGGAATCCAATTACTGTCAACGAATTATTATGAGACCTGTTGGATTGTATTGTTGATAAGGTATATTAAAATGTTTACCAATTAAAAATCGTTGCTTTTTATTTAATAATAAAATAAATAAATTAAGGCATATAATATAAGACATTACGAGCTTAACTAAGTAATGTAGTGTCAAAATCGTGTTATAAATACATTTCTATCATATAATATTAAAAAGTAATAGTATGAAACAATAAGTGTAACAAAAAAAAGTTTATAAAAAATATTTATTTAGTTCGCCTCTCATACATGCTTAAAAATGATTAAACTTCAATTATTCCGTTTTCGTCACTTTCTTCTACTTCACTTATTTTTAAGACAGGAGATGCATTAAAACAACTATCACCATTGCACTGTGAACACGCTGAAGTGCAGTATAAGCCACTTTTTCGACATCCGCAAGCATTACCACATCCTTTTTTACAATTACAAAATAGCATTTTAAGTAAATTATCTGGAGCTGGCGATTGTTTCATCAGTATTGGTTCAAGTTTATCAGAAACGTACCTTCAACCCCAATTTTCAACAGAAATATTATTACCTAACCATATCTGCACTTGTAAATATACTCTTTTCAAATGTTCAAACGCTGCAGACGTAGGTGGTAGAGATGCCAATTGAACACCCGTTTTTTTGGCTGTGCCCTTTAGAAAAGAATTAAACCTCAATATATTCAAATCTTTAACTTTTTTGGGAGCACTGTATAATTCCAAAATACATGCAACGCCAGCTTCAAAAATTCTGTCAGGATCTGCATCAATAATTTTAAATACTTTAGCAGCGCCATGTAAATTCTTGCATTTTTCGAAATTTTTAGCGAACTTGTTTTTGCCTCTATTGAAAAAAGAATCTTCTTTTGCCTGCTTTTTTTGAATCTCAATATATTTTTTATTAATATATTTCTGTCTGCATATTGCATGAGCATATACAAACTGAGATTCTAAAAATCTAATTAAGCCATCTTGTCGCTCATTTGAAGCAGCTCTCAAAGTTGCGACTCCTCTGGTAATTTTTATTACATCTCCTAAATCTGTGCTACAGCCTGAACCAGAACCCAATTTATCACAAATAATACAAACGATTGTATCATCATTTTCATTGTGAGTTGAATCTTCCATGGTTCATTTAAATTCTGCAATACAGAAAAATGTATGTTTCAACAAAAAGTTCCTAAAAATACTCTTAATAATTGGAAGATAAAACATAATTTTTCACATAATTAGTAATTTCCTTTCTTAAATCATTAATAGAATTAAAAAATATTATACAAAGAAATTTATGGTGATGAATTACCTACTGAAACGCAGAGATCTTTTGTTTTTAAACAAATACTTTACAAAGCAATAATTTTTTTGATATTGTAATGTTTTTATTTAACAAAAATGTATCGAAACGTCTTGAAAAAATAATTATTAAATTGAAAAATATGCACAGCAGAAAGAACACAACAGTACCGAAACACGTTTTTCAATCGACTAACCGTACCGAGCAGCTGCCGCTGCCCTTCCCCTTCACCTTTTTTCTACCTGCTCCTTGCTTTTACGGCCCTTTTTGACTATCTGGTATCTATGAAAGATGTTTTCTAAAATATATTCTTTCTATTTTACTTAAATTATGAATATTTTATAAAAATATTTTGATTTAAAATGGAAAAAATTGACAATTTCTTGAAATTAGTGTCAAATTAAGAAAAACAAAAAAGCAACGAAAAAAAATTGGTAAACTTTTTAGTAATTTATGTATAAAACATAATGCAGAAGGTCTCACATTAATACATTGACAGTAATTGGAGTCCGAGGTCAAACTCCCCAAGCACTCTACTATGATGCGAGTTTATGATTTTTAGAAAAGCGTGATGTGTTTATATATTTTATTCGTAATGTTCTTGTAATGGAATTTACATGTTTACTGTTATATAAATCATCGGTAAAGGAATAACCAGTGATACCCTATTTTTTTGTTTACGAGAGGGAACCTTCGAAAGGCCGTGGGAGCGACTCAGAGTTATGTGGGACTCTTACCGTACTAAACACCCCCCCCCCCTCCCGGTGACCATCCTCGGCGCTGCGTAGAGGACTCGGGATCTCCAAAGGAACTCCGGTTGCGGAGTCCTCTTAGCGCGTTGTCCCCTCAGGCTCCGCTCAGGTGAGCTTGACGCTCGCCACACTGTCTGGTGCGTACGACGGTATGCGACCACACATACCGCCGTCCTTCCCGGGGCCACTGGCCGGGCAGTTCGAGCCTCTTGCGACCGGCGACCCCAGAAACCCACTTTTAGTCGCCTCTTACGACAGGCAGGGGATACCGTAGCCCTATTCTTGTCCCGGAACTACAGGGATAAGCAGTGATAGCCTAGTGGTTAAGAAACTCGACCTCTTGATCGAAGGGTCCGAGCTTTAAACCCCAAGCACGCACATTTGCTTAAACAGTGAATAAAAACATCGCTAGGAAACCCTGCATGCCTGACAAATATGACAATACGCACTTGGCTAGCGCGGTGGACTATGGCAAACCTTCTCAACCTGAGAGGAGACCCGTACCCAGCAGTGGGACAATAATGGGTTGATAACGATGATAGGAATAGTGTATTTATATCTATGTCCATAGTCTTAGGACAAGAATTCCTTGTGTTTTGGGTACAACGGATAGTCCTTAAATTTAGTACACAAACACTAAAGCGCAATAGAAATCTCTCTTTAACATTTAGACGTTAACGATCTTACGTCCATTATTAATAACCAATCTATCCTATGTTTTGCCTACCAAAGATGGTTTCATATGGAAAGTTTCATAGTTTAGATCCTTGGTGGACAAAAGTAGATAGATTGCTAATAATTACGTTATTATATAAACAACAAAATAAAATAATATGTCTTTGAAAAAGAAAATGTGTATTCATAACATTCCTTGAAATGTGATATTCTAATAAATCAACTAACTCAAAAGCAATATGGAAAATATACAATATCGAATAACATGTGTGGGTGACAGCCTTTGGTATTTAAAGGTCATTGGCCTTACAAAACACTGTGAACTATGGTTTGGTAGTTTTGGCGAATTTTCCTCTGAAATATATTTTAAGAAGTAGGAAAGATGTTTGAATAGGAGTTTGAGGAGGAGTAGACGAACATGCCGTCCACCTGACAGTAAGTGGCTACGGCCACCCATGGACATCTGTAATCAACCCCAGATAGGATAAGATATTTCTATCTGAGGTCGGCCACAGATGCGCCGCTACCCCTGGGGGCTAAGCTGTAACGCCTCGGAAAAGTATGTTTCCCTTATCACACCGTTCAAACCAAACACAGCAGCTTTTAACGCTACTATTACGCAGAAATGGGCGTATATTACTTGCATTAATCAAATAAGGTTCAAGAAATGCCTCTCGTAAGACCTTTAAACATAGTAGAACTTTTTATTCGATAGTCGCTTTCTACTTTTATTTTCCATAAAATAATATTTTGTACATTTTTGGTGATGGTCCCGAATTTCTTATTCAATATTCCATACATAAGCTGTTGGTAACGAAAGTTAAATATTTAGTTTACTTAACTCAAAACGTTACATACTGTACGTAAAATTTCGCTACGTGAATAGATAACAGAGCAGTCATGTGGGTGTAATCGACTCAAAACTCTTGGACCCGTTCAGATTGCGTGGAAACATACGGGAGTATGTTTTGTACTGGCCCGTGGCGGTATTTTTGTCTTCACTTAAACATACTGTTGATATTACTATTGAGTTTCTAATTTTAAAACGGAATAAATATAACGTTTGTGACAACAGCGACCCAAGAAAATAACCCAACCTATATCAGATTCAAGTTATCGTAGATGAGAAGATTAGTAGATAAGAATTAAGTTTTCAAAATTGAATATTCGTATATGCATAGACTTTTAACACAAATAATAATAAAAATCCTACATCCGAATTTAACCCTCATAAATCTTTTAAAATGTTATTCTTCAACGGTCCTACTTAACACCCGTATGTACAACAAAACGCAATTATGTATTAGATATCGCCGAGGGTTCACTGTGACCAACGCATTAAAGCAACTTATTATTTACGACCACTTTACGACGCTACTTTCATATATTATTCAGTCGTCGACGATATCGTAAGTCTCATGTCAATATTACATGTGATACTCTCCTGATTGACGGCTGTGAGACTGGTATTTCGCTTTGAATATAAAGTGGAGCGTACAAGTTTAATATGCTTTTGTCTGGGAAGTATTTTTACATTTTGATATAAAATAAACGATATAAAATGCAATATCTGTCAATATGCATGTGACAGGTGGACTTTGCTCACAATTTAAATATTATGGAAAATTATTAAATAAATAAAATTATGAAAAATATGTAATTTACTTATTTAAACAAAAAAAAATTATCACACTATTTATTTTCGTAGTAAATTATTTACAATATTAACCTAATAGAAATACAAAAATTATTAATAAAACAGGATTTAAAATAGTTATTAATGAAAAATAAATTAAATATAATAAGCTTCATCCAAATTGCTGTCCTTTGGTAGAGTCCCCAAAACGCTGGCGACATTACCTCGTTGTTTTAAACAAAAACATCGTTATTCTTGGTCACTTGAAAAATAAATTTATACTACTGAGCTTTCTAAGATATAGACTACATAGCCAGACTGGACAAATGTAGAACCTTTTATAGTTTCGCTCCAAGGGCACCACCGCCACATTTATTTCCAGTTTAAAGGGAGACATACTTATTCGAGTCGTTCCGACTAAGCCTTCAGAGGTAGCAACGCATGTGTGACCAACCTTATGTAGGAATCTAATCTTATCTGGGATTGAAGATGTCCATGGGCGGCAGTAGCCACTTACCATCAGGTGAAGTTCATGCTCGATTACTCAATATTAAAAAAGTTTATTAACATATTATTATCATTACTATATTCATGCTGTACCACAATCTTGTAGGGCATAGTCGTCGCGTATAAAAGTCGTTGTCGTCGTATCAAAAAGCGACGTCGTATACCGTTTTATTCCAAGCCCCGGTCCAGTGGAACCCGGTTAATTTGCATATTTTCCAGGTGAATTAATTCTCGTTACGCTTAGATTTTTAACTGTATTCAGAAACGTTTCGCTTAATTAACGAAACTAGATTACGCTGATTAGGGTTGAGGGTTTTGTATCCTTATCGTAACCCAATTATGTATTTTACGAAATATATCATATTATAACCTGAAAATAAGAATTTTTATTACTTTTTAACCGACTTCCCAAAGGAGAGGTTATCTATTCGTCGCGTTTTTTTTTTTGTATGTTCAGTGATATATTTTCCCGATGCCGCGACCGATCGACATTATTTGAATTACTTTTGACCTTGTAGTGACTTAGAAGTATTTTTATTATTTATTACTTGTATTTTTTGCTAAAAAATATAACAAATATTATTATGGCGGAATTGAGATAATTCAATATATTATTCATACAATTTCACAGTGAACATATCGGCAAAAAGACATTAGAAGCGCCTATTGTAAATTTCCACTTGGTATTAAAATAAAAATATTACAGCGTAAATATAATTTCACAACCACTCTACATCTTATTATAGACAAGTAAAATTAAAATAAATACTGCTTCAAGAAGATTCTAATATATTACCCATTAACTATTAACTAGGTTTCGACTCGTATAAAAAATAACCTTATATAACCCACGTATCATTGTGAAGTCCTTTATCATTAAGTAATGAGTTTGCATCGCCTTTGAGAACTTTTTGACGTGACAACGTCTTAAATTAGGTTGCGGCTGGGAGTCACTTATGAAAAAGTGTAACGCCCGGTAACGTTACGATGAGTCACCGAACGAGAGAGAGGCCCGCCGAATGCCTTGCTCACTTGCTGCACTTGCTTGCACTTGCTCTCTCCCACTCAACTATGATCGGTCTGCCGCGCGCGCAGCACTAGAGAATTAGGCGCATTGAATCGGCGCATGCTTGTGTCTCTGTCTTTGTCTTTCTCGAACGTTCTTGGCGTTGGAAAAACAAGAAAGCGTCACAATACAAGTTCACACGTGTGGTGAGAAAAAGACGTTGTCACGTAAAATCTTCGCCCGTAAAACCGACTTTACAGGCAACCATTTTTTTTTTAATGAACTCTCAGGTGCGTAGGTTTTCTCGCGATTTTTAACTTTACCGTTAAGGCTAGTGATAATTAATTTACAATACGCACATAAACTTTGAAATATCAGAACTGTATGCCTAGGATTTGAATCTCGGACCCTCCAAATGAGTGGCTAAGTTTCAACCACTAAACTATCACTGTCGACACTGTCTAAATAAGTAATGTTAAGTTTGTCAGTTAATAATAAAATAAAACATTTCTTTTATATTGAAGATTAGCTGTGTCCCTCGGTTTTACCCGCGTTAAAAAGTAATTCTGACGCGGTTGAAACCGCGGGGCACAGCTAGTTCTAAAATATAAGTACCCTAAGTTACTCCTTTTTACATCAGCTCCCTGCCAATAAAAGTCCTGTCAACATCGGTCCAGCCATTTCAGAGATTAGCCAAAACAAACAGACATACAGACAAAAAATGTAAAAAATGTTATTTTGGTGTATGTATCGTATGTATATTCATATGCATGTAGTAAAAAGCGGTTATTTCAATATTAAAAACAGTCACTCCAATTTTATTTACATGTATAGATTTTTTCATAAAAACATCCAAAAAATTAACCTTAGTAAGTGCACATTGGCTGATTGTAGAGAAAAATGCGTTTAATGAAACTGGTCTACGTAGCAGTATACGTCCTTGACCTTCAGTAGCCAATAAACCTCGTTCGGATCGAAATCCGTGACTAGAGTTGGAAGGGACTTTTTATTAAATGACGTAGGTATTTTAGTGTTACTGTAAAACGCAATGCAGGCCAATTGGTTCTGTGGATAACAGTACCCTTAGTATAGGATTTTACGTTTTTACAAAAATGACTGTTTTTGTATTTGTATTTGTTGCCGATACATTTCCAATCACTGTTTCAGAACTGGAAATATATGGGAAATACGTAAACAAATACAAGAACAGTCATTTTTGTAAAAACGTAAAAACTCATACTAAGTGTACAGTACAAAATCTCTTCTACTGACCAATACTGATGAATAACTCTATTTAATGCTTTTGGTAACGATTTTATACGGGTATGACATAATATAACAAACTTTAGCGAAAGACTGGGACTCGGGATACGACATACCTTAAACGGCGAAGGAAACGTCGTGAGAAAACCTGCACGTCTGAGAGATATATAAAAGAAATCTTAAAGGTGTGTGAAATCTACTAATACGCACTTTGCCAGCGCGGTGGACTATGTCCTAAGCCTTCTCATTCTGCGAGGAGACCCCTGCCCAGGGGGACATTAATGGGTTGATGATGTTGGGTGGAGGCTACAAGGATTGGACTACATTAATACTACTGGCCAAGTACAATGAAATTCCAAAGACAGATAGGCATGTAAAACAGATTGCCTACAGTGTTAAATAAAACTTCCCAACTCACAAGTTAAACGTGTAAACGTTTTATTGAATCCCGAGTCCCGGTCGTTATCTAAAAGAATCACGTTACATCTCCGAAGGCACTCTTACGTGATAAAGTTATTCGCTCCTTATTGATATACGTATTATGCGATTCTATTGGTTAGGGGCATAGCACATGTGCGATTTATCGGGTTCTTACCGGATGTGTACCGGATTGGGTACGGATATCGGTACGACTGGTTACAAGTAGTATTAATCGTTCACCGATAAGATAGCGATGATTAATAATGATGGTGATGATGATGACGAAATTATAGTTACGTTGACAACCCATTACTGTCACATTGTTGGGCACAGGATCTACTCTCAGAATGAGAAAGATAAGGCCATAGTCCGCCGCGTTGGCCAAGTGCGTATTGGTAAACTTCATGTACATTTAAGAACCTTTTTAATTCTCTCAGTTATGCAAGATTCCTTACGATCTTTTTTTTACCGTTTAAGCAAGTTACAATTAATTTCTAATACGCACCTAACTTCGAACCTCGGACCCTCTGGTCGAGACTCTGCCTCTCGATCAGAGGGTTAACAAACTAGGCCATCACTGCTAGGTAGCTTATTTCTACCTTTCTGCAGTTTATGTCCATCGACGGTAATAGCCATTTCCCATCAAGTGAATAACATACAATAGCATAGTTAACATATTTAAAAAATTCAAAAAAGTGTATCGTGTGCAACAACCCTTATCTATATAACGTGTCAGTGGGCGTGGGCGCGTGAAAGCATCTGCTACATTACTCGATATGAGAGCGTTCGGGATCTCTCAAAATATAAAATTTCCCTTCGAACATCCACCAGATTGTTATAACCCGGGAAAATGGGGAGCCTTAATAGCAGTATTAAGTATTTTAAAAACCTCTTCTTTTTTTAAGTCTTTTTAATTAGGTATTTTAAGTTTAAGTCTTTGTGTCTAAGACTGTGTTTACAACGCATTATGGTAATACCTATACCATACATATGGTATGGTAATACCTATAATGGACGACCCACGTAGCAAAGTGTTCACCATACCATGTGTATAACACTCTTACATGCGATGGGTTTCCGGTTCGATCCTCGCTCAGGCATATAACTAAATGATGAATTTATAGTATATATGTTCTTGGTGTATATTCGTCTTTGTATGTGTCTATGGTATACGACATACAAACAAACCTAGAGAAAGCGCTAAGCGGGTTAATAAAAAAACAGCCTGATAGAACTACAAAAACTTTTCAAAAGTAATTATTTATATTTTAGTATTATGTGAGTAATAAACAAATACGCCAGATAGTAATACGCCACTGCCGTCCATTGACATCTGTAATCAACCCCAGATAGGACTAAATCCCATATATTAATACACGAGACAGAATATAATATTTAAACAATCACACAATCATATTTAAACCAAAAACATTTTCACATATGTCTAAATACTTTCTACAGGAGATTGATCTAGACCGCCACCGCTGTTGCTCTCCGACCCCGATCTGTCAACTACTTAGTTGGCAGGTCGACAGTTTATCTACAATTGCCTTTTTCTATTTTGCCACGCTGTAAGTTACACAGTATTGTGGTCTTATTTTTTAGAAGTAGTCTATTGTCCCATTGCTGGGCAATGGTCTCAGAGTTAAACTCGTTTAGGCATAGTCCACTGCGCTGTCGGCAGTCCATTAATGTCCCACAGCTGGACACAGCAAGACCCGTGTCCAGCTGTGGGACATTACGTACGAATTGATAGACTTCACATGTTTTTGATTTCTTTACGTTCTTGTAGGGATGTAGGTTTTCTCACGATGTTTTCCCTCACCCTTAAAGCAAGTGACTATATTTTTTTAAGGCGTAGGTACATATCGATGAAAAATCAGAGGTGCGTGCCTGGGATTCGCATCTCAGACCTCTGGATTGAAATGTCGATTTTCTAACCTTTAGGCTATCACAGTATAGTGGATCGAGCAGCCAAATCAGAATTTCACTTTTGTTTAATTACGTAGATTTATCTGGAAGATTTTTGTCACAGTGATCGTTTCGTCTACTAATTCGCACTTGGCCAGCGCGGTGGACTATGGCCTAATCCTTCTCATTCTGAGAGAAGACCCGTGCCCAGTAGTGGAACAGTAATGGGTTGATGATGCTGATGATGATGAATTCGCGATATTACGATGCAGTAATCAACCTGAAGTAAAACCTTGTCGACCTAGATACGAAATAGAAAGTATAATAACTTCTCATATAAAAATCGAGGGACCGTGGAAAACCTTTTTATTACCAAATGACTCCCAACGGAGGTACACATAAATGTATTTATTCCTTCGCTTCCAAGAAAAGTTGCTTGAATGTGCTCGGCCCTTTAGGGACACGAAAGGTTGTGTGACCTAAAGTCAAAGTTGTTGTTAGGATTGTGTTGAGAAATTGCTCATTTTGTAACAAGGAAAGTAGTTGTGTTTTTTTAGTTAGATAAGAATGTAATTATTCCTGAAGCTAATCACGGATGGTCATCATTGAAGGGAACCCTTTGTGGTTTGACTCCAAGCACCACCGCCACATCTTTTTCTGTGTAATAACAGCAGTGTAAAGCGTTGCTGTGTTCTGGTTTGAAAGGTGTGGTAAGGGAGACATACTTTTCCGAAACGTTCCAACTTAGTCCTCAGGGACAGCGGTTCATCTGTGGCCGACCTCAGGCAGATATCTAATCCAATCTAGGGTCGATTACGGATGTCAATGGGCGGCAGTAGCTACTTACCAATAGGTGGATTGCGTGCTCGTCTGCTACTCCTACTGGAATATTTTAAAAACAAAAACCATTTTAGAGTATTTATGTCCGTAAGTAAGGATCTCGGAAGTAATAATAGGAATTAGGACACAAAATTAATGACTTTTGAGCTTAGTATGATGGTACGCTCATTTCTCGATATATAATTCGCATGGCGGGCCCCGCAGCGCCACTCCCGGTGATTGCTTCGCTTCGCTCGTCCGCAAATGTTCTATGATATAACAGTATAAATCTAATGTGCTTTTCGTTGTCTGTTATCTGCTGTTAAGCTTAAAAAGAGACAGATAATCTGTATTTCCTCGATGAACAGTTTGCAAACTTATTTGCGTGTAGTGTTCTCAAACTTTTTATGAAAATCACTTCATTATTTATTGTTTCTGTCGCAGAGACCAAATGAACCAATCAATTTCCACAATAATTTTGGCTGTAATTTGTTTAGCTAAATAAATTTTGGTATGTACTCGTATGTCATAAAGAGTTAGGGTATTTAAAGGAAGTGTAAAAGTTGTCTAGGAATAACACTGAAAATATCAGAGATTTCCACATAAATCAAGTTGTACAAGGCGCATGAATTAACGTAATACCTTACTATTCCTAATTAGTATAAACTGCGTGGCAAAGTGTGAGCACTGAGAATGGTTATCCAAATGAAATTTGATTTTTGCGTCTTTGTATTTGTCGCCATATATATAAAATGTATACAGCACCTACGACAGAATGTATCCTAACATGAAGCTCTAAGTATAAAACACATTATTACATTTAGCGCGTTATTTGACACACGTTAATATGATTTCAGTTACAATATTATATTTGTAAAGTATACACCAAGAAACCTGGCAAGAGTAAACAGTACGAAACGCCTAGGGACCCGAGGGTCAAATAATTGAGAGTCAGTCCCTCGTAATACTATTAAATTTTCAGTCTGCGTCAAATATCTTGTGACAACCTGAAATTACCTTCTGTTACGAATATATTTGGAACAGTTGGAATGTAATATCATGTTAGGATATTGCTTTTTGAATTAGCTAGACCTAAGTATTAGCCAAGTGTAACAGAAGCAAATAAACCATTGTGCGAATCGAATTTGCCTATGGAGGTTTCTGTACCACAAATTTTTCATTTATCTTTTATTTTTACGAGTAATATTTGTTATAGTGGCTGCCATCGAAGTAAATGCATTGTGAAAATTTGAACTAGTTCAATAGATAAAGCGAAAAATTTTCAGTGTTTTATTTTCACGATTTTTATGAGTATTTGTTGTTATAGCGGTCACCGTTATACATACACTGAAAAAATCTCAAGTGTACCAATAACGGTTTATAGAGATAGAGCCCTTTGACAGACGATCAGACGAACAGACAGCGGAAGCTTAGTAATAGGGTTCCGTTTTTACCCCCAAAGGGTACCCATAACCAAAGGTATGGTCCCCTAAAAAAACAAATATCCGATAGCAGAACAATAAAGGAAGCGATTTCTTTCGGTTAGGGAAATGGATTTTTTTGAAATCTAAAGATGCAGTTTTACTTTTTTAAAATCGGTCTCGTTACTCCTTTCAGCAATTTTCGCTAATTTCGGCCCTGAAGGCCCATTTGAAAAATTCACCCTGTCTATCCGAATATTATTACTGTCCTTTACGGCGGTCAGTAAACCCCCTATTTTCCTTTTAATTACGAAAATTATAACGGTCCACTACTAACAGGAAAACCTAAAGGCAAGGCGATCTCATTAGCAGTCGATAGAAAGCTTTGTTGAGAACATAATTATCGGCACAATGTGAAGAAACCTTATACGCTTGTTCTGCCTTTAATCTCAGGCACGTAAGGAATATATTTTGCTTGGCTTACAATGACCTACATCCTTTGAAAGGATTTGAAAATATCTTTATTTTATCTTCCTTTATTTTATTCTAGTCTAGGTCAGTGATAGCCTTTCATTCTCATTAGAGTTCTGATTAGAAGTATAACAATAATTAGATTCCCTTTTGTTCCATTGCTGGGCAAAGGTCTACTCACAGAATGAGGCTTTAGGTGGTTTTAGAATAATGGAGAATTAGTTGCATTTCTTTCAAAGGTCAAACACGTTCTCATTGTGATCTAATAAAGTGGAAAAACCTTTTGTAATTCGACTCCAATGGCACCACCGAAACACCTATTGCTGTCTAATAAGAGCAATGTTATGTTAAAAATTGGTTGAATAATAATTCTATAAATTGAATAATAAACTGTCATTTCCATGCTCTATTAATTGGAATAAACACTCTATATATAAAACCATGCAAGAGTTTATCTAATTTTAAGCATAACAATATGAATACTAAATAAATGATAAATTGAAAGCAACATCACCTATTAAATAACTCTCTGGTATCATCTAAAATTCCCCTAAGTTGCTTATATTCAAATTTGTCCCGGAAATTATAAACGATATTCTAAGCGTGCGGGAACATGTTTTCTATGCAAAATAGGGATAATGTTATTAAAACTTCACTGTCGAGTCCTGTAGGAATCGACTGTGACAAGGTAACGAGGGTACCGAAAGTTCAATGTTACGGCGATAAATTTACCGCGCGACGTAACACCGTGACCGCTGCCAGACATGAAAACATCGACGTTTAGGTATATAAAGTACCCGTATAAAAAATTTGGGGAGAAAAACTGTACCCTTACCATGAGTTTTCAACACATCCCACAATTTTACGTTACGTTTACTCAATCCATTATTCTGTTCCGTTTGCTTTAGTAGACTGAGGAAACGTAAATTCGCAAAAACGAGAGACAAAACATAAAGCGCCATTTGTCAATTTAGACATTTAATGTTACGTTACTGACACTATAGTTCTGATATAATTCGTTTGGAACGCTGATTAGAAAATGTATGGGCTAATACGTAAACAAATACCAAAACAGTCATATTTGTTAAAACGTAAAAACTCATGGTAAGGGTACAGGTATATAAAGTACCCGTATAGCCATTTTTACATTAGACAGTTGAATCCTTCATGATTTGAATCCGGAGATACCACTGGGACACCTATTTGTGTATTTGTGTCTTAAAGTAGCGTTAAGCGCTGCTGTGTTCTGGTTTGAAATTTAAAGGAGAGATACTTTTACGAGGTATTACAAATTAGTTAAAATCATATTAAAACTTTTTTTAACGAATATTGAAGTAAGTGACAATTAATTTCTAAAAGCCATCTTACTTAGAAAAATCAGAGGCGTGTACCTGATATTAGTACCTCGGACCTCCCGATTGAGAGGTCGAGTTTCAAATTTAAATCCATATAATTAAATAAATTATTTAAGTTTATTTCTCCACATTAAAAAAATATTATCGTGACGTACGTTGGCACTCGTATTTCAACAAACAGTATAAACGGTTTTGAAGGGCAAAACCTGTCTTGTACTCCTAACAAGGGTTCATGTGAAAGTTCAATACGGAGTGCCTAATTTGGGATACAATTGAATATCCAATGGAGAAATAAACGTGATTTACTTTACTCTACCTCGTGTTCCACTGCAAATTCTACCGTTTTCTAGTTAAGGCTTAGAACTCACGGGGCGTTTTTTTAATAGCAGGAAAGCTGTTTTTAGTTGTGAAAGTGACAACTATCTGTTACCTACATGTTAATATTCTACACATGCGTGTTTTCAAAACAGCTTCTCCGCTCGCGCGTGGAGGTGGTAGGAAAAAACGCTCCGTGAGGTCTAAGCCTTAAACTACTAGGTATAGGTATAACTTCCTGTTTGATCCATTGAGTGAAAAATTTGTCCAAATCAACGCAGCCATTTTTAAATGACTTTTAGTAGAGATACTAACCCTAACTTTCTTTGTCATCTAAACTTATAAAATTTTATGTAGTTTATATTTTCTATTTTATGAAGAGTGTTTTAATGCTAATAAAGTAAGAATTGCGTTATTTTCCCCTCTGTGACAACGTTGTAGATACTTGTAAAATACGTAATTGACATTTACGAGGATAATGTTTCGCAAATGTCGCTGTAAATTTACCACACGTGACCTTGAACTTTGGTATACCCAATTTGGGTGTTCTTGGTACTGTTTATTATCTACTAGCTTTTGCCCGCGGCTTCGCCCGCGTTTATAAGAAAATAATATGACATACTAACATACATAAAACTGAAAATTCGTACCTTTATTGGAATGATAGTGTCGCCATCTGGCGAAAATTGGTATAACCAACTCTGAAACCTTCGTGGGCTCATGGACAACAACTTTGCTAAAGATCATCACTTGATCAATTGCATAGTTTACGATTAAATCCTTACTAATATCGATAAAAAAAAATCGATTTTTTGGTCCAAAAGATCGATTCTCCGATTAATAGATCTTAGATCGCCATCCCTAGTTCCCGTGGAATTTCCGGGATAAAAACTATCCTATGTCCTTTCTCGGGTCTCAGGCTATCTTTGTACAAAATTTCATTAAAATTGGTTCAGTGGTTTAGGCGTGAAAAAGAGACAAACAGACAGACAGACAGAGTTACTTTCGGATTTATAATATTAGTAAGGAAAAGGATGCTGTAAAGGTAAAAATATTCATCTTAAAGCTGAAATGCACGCATGATTTTTTTTAAGGTGGTAGAACGTTTTTTGGTTCAACTACGGCGGCACCACCGCCGCACATGTTTCTGCCTAATAACAGCAGTGTTAGAACTGCTGTTTTCTGTTTGGAAAGGTGTTGCAAGGGAGACATACTTTTTTCAGATATACCAGCTTAGTCCTCCGGGGTAGCGGCGCATCTGAAGCCGATCTCAGTTAGGAATCTAATCTTATTGGAGGTTGATTACAGATGTCCATGGGTCATCACCACCACCATCTAGTGAACTTCTATATTATAAAAAAATATTAAAGGCTCCAACACAGATGATCAAGCCAAAAAACCATGTGACATGGGGCTCTACAACAAGGGTGCAAAAAGAGTTCTCCTTCAAAGCCGGCGATGCATTGGCGATTCCTCTGGTGTTGGAGATATCCATAGGCGACGGTGACTGCTTTTCACCAGGTAGCCCGTTTGCCTTCGTTAGATATAACTATAAAAAAAAACAATTTGGCCGAATAGTACAATAAAAACAATGTGTACTATATTGTATTTCCTTTATGGACACCCTATTACACAAAACGGTCTGTCCTCGCTAAACGCTACGTAATGCGCACAATTGTTTCCGAGAAAGAAAATGGCGGCTTATCCCGATTTATCTCCGCTCATTTGGAGTTACTAGCCGAGAAAATTATTTCCAATGCCTTGTTGCGATGCTTAGGAAATACTACTGGGCATAATAATAATCTGCTTAGCAATACATTTTTACGTACTATATTGTGGCATGACTGAGTATGGATTGGTAGATTTCACACGCTTTTAATAATTGTTTTTTATCTCGCAAAGGTGGTGAAAAAATGTAGCTTTTTCCATATTCCATTCCATAGGGGTGTAAGGGAGACATACTTTTCCGGGGCGTTCTAGCTTAGTCAGGAGTAGCGGCGCATCTGTAGCCGACCTCAGGTAGGAATGTCTAATCCTATCTGAGGTTGATTACAGATGTCCACGGGCGGTAGTAGCCAATTACCATCAGATGGGCTGCATGCTCATTTGCTCATCATCATCATCAACAACCCATTACTGTCCTACTGCTGGGCACGGGTCTCCTCTCATAATGAGAAGGATTAGGCCATAGTCCACCGCGCTGGCCAAGTGCGTATTGGTAGACTTCACATACCTTTGATTTTTTTTTTGCTCATTCTCATTTTCATTTTTGCTCATTTGCTACTCCTATGTAATTAAATAAATAAATAAATATATTGTCAAATAATGGCCGTGGCAGAAAAATAATTTAAATTTAATTTAATACTGTACGTATGAATCTTCCGATATGATCGCGCACACAAGGGCGGTGCCTATCAAATTTAGATAGAAAAATATGATTTTGTCTGATAGTTTGTCCACACCTATTTGAGGTTTTTTACGGGTGATAGTTAATTATGATAAGTCCACATGATAGTAAGGAAGATAGTGTACGAGCAACAATTCAAATTAACGCCAACAGTCGTCATGTGTCGCCGCGTGTCATCATAAACTGCTCGTGTTTTAGAGCGGACTAGAAGTATGGCGCGGACTATACCTCTCTAAGTTATATAATGACGGCTATGCCACGTGTTGTCAATTATAATTTTCATCTAAAAATATTATTCACTTTTTATAATTTAAAGAGGGTAGTATTTAAACGAGTGACTGTAAATAAAAGTTTTGAATGACAAAAATATGAATTTTGGTTATAGTATTACTAAGTGAGCGACTGGCTGCGAGTGACGAGAAATCAACAGAACAGCAAAATCAGTCGCTAAGGTTTTTTTATTCGATCGTTTTATAATTTCCCATTTAAAGATATTATGAAAAGAAGAAGGAAATAGAAATAACAACACAACATAGCACTGTCATACACGTTTACTATATCATAAATTACAAATTATACATTACAAACAATTTGTGAATATACAAAGAATATTACATACTAGAGTGGTTACATATTCGTACGTAGGTCACTTAACTACGCGATTAAAATATTTTCTATAAAAATAACTACAGAAGACTTCATCTATGTTCCCGAATCCATAATAAATTTCTAATTTTTCTACGCCATACGTACATCAATTATATGTGTATAATATAATCTTTTACAATAATAATTATAATGTTTTTTTTATTTCTATACAAGAATTCAATTCTATACGCATTGCTGTTTAAAATTACAGTTTATAATTTAATTATACAAATATAAAAAAATAATTGAAGCACCGTAAAAATGAATAAATCCCTGATTAATTGGTACAATATTTATCATATTTATATGTATAATGGATATAGGGTTTTCAAAATATTTATACATATAAGTAGATATAAAAGCTTTTGATCCGAAAATTGGTCTATTTTGGGACGAACTCCAAAAGGACGATTATACCTGCTGAGTGTTTTTGAAAAATTAAGTCATTTCGTATCATTATCGTATGTTGAATGATGAAGCAAAAGAAATTTGGACATTAAAACTTTTTTATTAACAAACGCTCATGAAATAGGTGACGCCTGCCTAAAACTAAAAGTACCATTACAGAGTACCTTAAAAACTAATTTAGGTAACCAACACACATTCACATTAGGTACGTACATTGTTTGAAAGATGTAGTTAACACATGTTTATATGAAACTTTCCAACTCAGTCCTTTGGGATAGCAGGCCTGGGATCAACTTTACCTTAAACTGTCGTTCTGCAAAGTTAGGATAAAACTACTTCGCAAGAATCCTCTACCAATGTATAATAGTATATATTTCAATTTATGCAGTATGCACCAACCTTTGTCCTGCATATGCCAAAATAGAAATATACACCACCATACATGCCACCAAAGCAACATCAGGGTAAGATGACTCTACGATGGTTAATCGCTAAGTCTCATTCTATTTGGGTTCCAGGTAACATAACTTAGTTGCGCGTGCGTGTTTGTCCGCGCGCGTGTGTGTATGTGTGTTTGCATGTGTGTGTGTGTTCGCTGCTCCTTTTCTTTCTCCAAAGGTAGCAGAGCATGCAGTCCACCTGATGGTAACTGGTCACTGCCACCCTTGAACATTGAAGTGTATATAACCCATTTGATTCATTATCCTGTACTATAGAAATAGCTTTAATTTTATTACTCGGAAGTACGAGTAGCTATAATAAATTACTGTTTTACGACAAACAACTTTGTGTCGCTCGTTCAGTCGTAAAGTTATATTGTATACAAAGTTGCAGTGCACTAAAATACTGTAGTCAATTTACTAAAAGGGACTTTTCATATATCCGTGATATCAGCTTCAATCTATATTAAGTAACTCAGTATAGATAAAATGATGAGGTGAGATTGGCAATGTTACAATTAGGCCACTGACAACTAAACAAGGACGTCAAGATGGTAGAAGTCTTTGTGGTTCTAATGTAGTGACGCCACTTTCTAAGGGTTTTAATTCCGTTTGGAGGCTAGTGACGACTGTGGACTTACCACCAGATGGACTGCTATGTACTTCAAATATGTTTAAAAATGTAATTTATGTTTAAAAAATAGTATTGTTCTCAGAAAACCATTTCTTTATAATTATATACATATCATGGGGTAGCACAAAAATAGTAAATCGCACTGGGCGTCCGCCATATTGGATTCAGAATGACCATGCATTACCATCCAAATAAAACTAACATTCAATCCGTTGAAGTCTGGTTTAAAATTCAATTGCAATACATACAGTAACAAAGCGTCTTGAATTGCTTGAGTAAGTTACCAAACATCGAAAATTGTCTATTCGATCTTTGAATAGATTGATTATAAATAACGGGCATAAGTCAACTTGCCTCATCTTATGAGAACTATAGAAATATAAAGCTCAAAAACAAATCCTTAAATTCCATTACACACTGACTTATTCACGTACATAATTAAAACCATCTTTTAATTATATTTAGGAAGAAAGAAAGAAAAAAATAACGCTTTGTGATTTTTTTATGATTTTTAAAATATTTAAATTTGAAGTATTTGAATGATTTTCGTCCACGTGTGTAAATTCTTTAATTCATTATTTATTAATAATTACTTATATGTTACTAAATAAATATATTTTACGAGTATATTATAAGAATTATAGAATATTAATTTTAATCTACCTTTATATTCTAATACATAGTTAAATTTTCATGCTTAAAGTAATACGATATGTTTAAGCATTTTACATATTATATTCATTATGTAGTTTCATAAGAAATATCTACAAAGTTGTCCATTGACCTTTAAATGACATTATAAGATACATAATATTACAAAAAACTTAGCTTTTAGTCTCTACAAAAAGATTAAGAAAAGTTAATTAATGAAGTATAACATTTAAAATATTTGTTAAAATTCAAATTTTAATCATCGTAGAGCCTATTTTTGTAAAATTTACGAAGGCTGTTTACAAATATTTGAAGAATGTGTGCTTAGGACGAAATTTCTACTTTTCTTTTGAGATACCGAAATAGTTCACACATTCATACTCGTGCCATATAAAATGCCAATAAACCAAAATAATAATAACTGTAGCATGTATATTATAAAAAGAACCATGTAAAAAGAAAATATTTGCCAGCAAGGGTTAAAAGGTTTTCAAATAACATCAGCTGTATAAAGTTCAACCGTGAAGTCTAAAGGTTGACTCAATTACCCTTCCATACCTCATAATGTCATTAAAAGATCACAGCTGGCAGGTGCGGCATCTAGAAGCACATCAATACCATACAAATCAATATGATTATACTTTTACAAAAATAGTCACCCCACACTCCTTTCATTGTTAGTTAAAGCCTGATCCACGCAATTTATCGTAATCTGGTTTTAAATTTTGAGATAATTTAAAAGCAAAACAAAACAATAACGGAATTTCATTTAAAAATTTGAGGGTAGTCACATAAGTTCGAACGAAGTCTTGACGTTTTTTGTTCAGTCGCCTTGAAGACACGGTCACGAGCGGACGTGTGCCGGCTACTTATATAACTTTTAAAGTAAATTCCATTAAATATACTTATTATGAATATTTGATTTTTATTTAATCGCCATCATTTAATGTAAAGTAAACTTTATTTTTATGTAGTTTAATTTGGAATTGAATACCTCAAAACTCAAAACATGATTACAGTTACAATAATTTTGACGACACAAGGTAAATAATTTTTCATTACACTCATATATGCACCCAAATATTACAAAGTCCTTATCTACATGTATATATCCGTAGATATGTATGAGAAAACATTGTTAATTACATTTTATATGTTGGTCATAAGAGGTTACTTTTATTTTTATTTTTTAATACTGGGTTATAATTTTTCCTTGATTAAAATTACTTCATATACTTGTAAATATTAAGGGCTAATACATACGATACGACCCGATTTTTTGACAATGCGCATCGTAGATTTCCACGACACGACATCGTTTTGCGACACGATGTCGTAACAAGTCATTATTCGAAATCGTATTTTTTTATTTTATTTAGCCCAAGCAATTATTTTTACATATTTATTACTAGATTTAATATTTTAAGACATAGACTTAGTCGCACTAATAAAATAATATACAAATCTGAAACTACTAATCTACATATGTTAATAAATATACATGCATATATTGTTATTACTAATGCTATCATTACCATTATAGTTGATATTTATAATTATAATATTCGTTGTTTGACATTTAGTTAGCAAGTCTAAAATTCCGTAGCAAAAGAAACAGTTCTACAGAATATAGCAGCGATTTAAATATACTTTTTAAAATTCATAGAAAATAATATACATCGATAAGTTATACGTATAGTGATAGTTATATATATATTCTTATAGCTGATTCATGTTATAATTTAGAAATAATTTAATCATTCACGATACAAAACATTTATCAGCCAGAGAATTAGTTAACATTTTATATATCTCATAAATTAATAAATAGTGTTATTCTTAAATCCGAAAAGTCCTTTAAGTATATACGACGAATCATAACCGTCTTTTATCTCCATACATTTAAGCACAATTGGATCTAAAGATAGCAGCACTAAAACCTAATACACGTTGAGCACGGAGCGGGTACCAAAAAGCACAAACAACAGCAGTACACTCAGTACACTTCCGACACTACAACACCACGGACACTAAAAGTAGTATATTTTGTCTGCTGCTTCGAAATGAACGTGCTTTTTGCCGTGCGGGGGCAGCACGACCAACAACCATCAGGCCGGGGCCTTCTTGAACTCTTTGCCGTTTTTGACCGGGCTCTTTTCATCGTCACTTTTGGGCTCATTAATTTGGGGAATTTGTTTTTTGGGGGAGTCAGTAGCGTCTCTGTCGGCTTGGGTGAGAACCTCTTGCACGTGGATGGTGAGCTCCGGTCGGACCACGTGCGTGAAGGGGAGCAGGGCGCCGGCAACGTCCATCGTGTTGTTGATGTTCCGGTGCCACAGCTCCAGCACGACGCTCCGCCGTTGCTACTTGTACCTCGGTGGACCTAGCCACCCGCAGCCGAATACCTGGTACGGAATATACGAGCCAGTCATGTTGTATTTTAAATTAACTCTTTTTATACAAAGAGTTCTTCATTATTCGATTAATAGTTTATTGTTGCCTTAATTGAGTAACTTCAGATTGAGTTGCTTTAATAGTTTATAATTTAGTTAAAACAAATTCTATAGTGAAAAGTGATTTATGATATGAATTAACAATTTGAAATTCTATTTCAAAATCAACGATTTTCTTTATATTGTTTAAGAACAAAAACAAAATTTTCTTAATTTTCAAGTATGCCTAAGTAGTTATGAAATAAGTTTCAATACAACAGTAAACAATATAGAATCACGTTATAAGTAGTAATTATTTTAATAAGTAATAACTAAAAACTCGCCTGCTTAAATATATTTAGCCTATTTTACTTCTACAATTTAGACAAATCTACCACTTCATGTGTTAAATACGGCAAACCATTAAGACTGTAGGGCTTGTTTAAACATGAGGCATAGAAATATAAAACACGAAAGAGATGATAAGCATACATACCTTCCCAAACCTAAAGAACCCAGCACATACCTGGCAGATGACAAGCGTGAGGAGCAAGAATACCAGCAAGGCGACCACGCCCCACACCACGCCGAGTTGGGTCAGCGCGAAGATGTACAAAGTCCGATGACACCACTGATTCGGCTCGAACAGCGTGGGTGCGTAGTCCGGCCACATGATGCCCAGCGTCCAGTAGTTGCCGAAGCCGAACCTGGTGGATGAATTGGAAATGTAAATATCTATTTAGCTGAGAGTAAATTTTCTAGAAGTAAAAATTTCTAGAAGTAAAATTTTCTAGAAGTAAAATAATATTTATCAAAATGGTAGAATGTTTGGCGGATAAACTCTGGCCACAGAATTTTAAGCTTATAAGTGTTAAGCGCTGCCTTGTTTTGGTTTTAAACGTGAGTTTAAGCAGAGATCCTCACATGAGGCATTCCAACATAGTCCTTCAGTATACCAAATAACCTATATATAGCCGACCTGCGTGATAGTAGTAGGAGTAGTATATAAAGACTGTTAAATAAGATTTTCCAACTTAGCCTTCAGAGTCACAATTTATTTGTAGCTGTATCTGTATATAATCAAGCCATTCTTAGATACGACCTTCATGACAAATAATGCTACGATTACTCTTAGTAAGAGTTATCACTCACTAGAAGGCGACCTACTTGTTCTGTATTTTTGATGCCATAAAAAAGATGAAATGGTTACAGTAAATTCTAAAATATTCATGACAATATTGACAATATTAACAATATACGATATGATGCTATTCTTGGGTACTTACAATATACCTAGAGATTATACAATATGCCTAGATATAAAAGTAAAATTTTAATTATAATTGAAAGTTATAATGCGTAGATATGCTCTCCATTTAAATAATTTTACGTGGTTAATAAATTTAATTAAAATCCATTAATAACAACAATTGTGGAATACGAAACAGCAGAATTTAATTGGGGGTTATCATAATTAAATGATCCTTCGTCAGCTTAGAGCACTCCTGAATTTCAATGAAGGCCGACGAATATATCTTATAATTTTGAACTCTATATTATATAACATTTCACCAAGTTTATTTTAATAAATGTCACTTAAGTTACTTTTTACACTAATAACAACAATTTAGTTTTTTCCGGAGACTCTGAGGTTTAAGTCCTAGGCTAAAATCAGGTTTTTCTAAGGTATTATGCTAAAATCAGGTTTTATAAGTGTATTGGAACTCTTCGACTTAAAAGTTCTTTTAAAGAATAAATTTCAAAGGTGTGCGAAGTAGACTGACTAATCCGCATCTAGCCAGTAGAGGTTAATGGTCTAATTCCCTCCCACTCTGACAGGACACTTGTGCCCAGCAGTGGAACATTATGGTTTGACGATGACGACGACAGTTCAAACTATGTTTCGAAATATGATACCTAAACAAATAGAAATAGATTAAGATAAAAGATATAACATAGACATACACAGAAAACAAAAATGCTTAATAGAATTTAATATTATATCTCCCAAAACCATATCTTTTGTACAAAAATAAATTTAATAATTTTTTTTTTAAATGTAAGCAGAAATAGTTCAAAGCAATAGGTGTGATATGAACAATGAGAATAGACGTAATCTGGACAGTATTTAAAACAATAGCCAGAATATTAATTAACTAATTTAAACTGGCACGTATGGAACATGTAGACTAGTTTACAATGAGAACAAACACCACGACATTACAAAAGAAAGAAGATAGGACAAAGGGTGGAAGAAAGATAAATTTATTTGTATATAGTTATACCATTTTAAAACTTCAATAGCAAAACGAAATCAAAATAACATGAGTGCACTGAGTACCTCTTAGTAGATTACATTACAGATACAGATGTAGGTACAAATTTCAAAATGTTTTTTTTGTCTGAGATTTTAAAATAAGATTTAAATAAGCTTGGTATTGTCCTTCTCATTCCGAGAGGAGACCCGTACCCAGCAGTGGGATAATAATGGGTTAATGACGTGAAGCGCTGTATTAAGCAGAAACTTTGAGTTGGAGAAACCATCGTCAAAGGTATATAGTGAAAAACAGTTCTGCCTTTCAGTGAACAGGTGTGGATGTCTAATCACTTACCTCATATGTAAGACCTAGTCTATCCTAATCCTCAGGAGTAGCAACAAATGGATCAGCTTCAGGTAGAATCTGGTGGAGGTTACAGATGTCCATGAGTGGCTGTGACCACTCATTACTTTTCTTATCAACTATTTTTTATTATCGGAAACTACAATTTTATTAAACAAATATAGCGAACCTCTTCAAATCTTTTGAAATAAATACAAATTTCTGCGTATAGTAGGTAAAATCTAGGAACATGTCGTTTAAAGAGGAATTTTCCACGAGTCTCTGAGATCTCTTCACGTCAAATCCTTTTCAAAAGCAATATAGTGCTTAGACAGATAAAACGGAGTACATTTTCTTTTCCAATAACGTAATTTAAATTTATTTAAAATTATTTTTTCGCTAATGTTCTGAGACACCTAGGTATGAGATCCACTGGCAAAATAAATGGTTTAAGCCATTGTCTACTGTGCTGGCCAATTAGTACATTTGGTAGACTTCACATCTTTAAGAAATTTGTGTTTTTTTACTCAATAAGTAAGTACGTATTTATATACCAAACAAATAATTCAACAATAGTTCATTATTTATTACTTAACAGAAAAGAAGTTCATTACTTATTGCTTATCTTAACTTGGCAGTGATAGTGAATAGGCAGTGGTTTGAAATCTGGTGATTCTGTCTGTGGGTCCGAGGTTCGAATCCCAGGCAGCTCCGATTTGTCCAAGCTATATGCGTGTTAGAACTTAATTACCTTTTTCTTACTTAAATGTAATTTACATAAATACATACACAAAAGAAACCTTTTACCAACGCCTTAAAATTCCAACAGCTTAATCAACATGCTAAAACATTGGAACGGTAAACAGTTTAGGACAAAAATTACGTTAAATTCCCCCGTACTCTGTATTGACTGAGTTAACAACGTAATGAGAATCACGTTGACGAGAACAAAAGCGTTCAGATAAAACTCCCCTGGGGTCCCCAATTAGAAGCATAGGCATAGGGGCTGGATTTGTGAATACGTAATTTAACTTTAGGTTTCTTGCTTATAGATTAAATTGCTACTCTAGTCTATAAAAATCTAAATATACATATATAACTCAAAGGTGACTGACTGACATAGTGATCCTACAACGCACAGCCCAAACCACTGGACGGATCGGGCTGAAATTTGGCACGCAGGTAGATGTTATGACGTAAGCATCCGCTAAGAAAGGATTTTGATCAATTCTACCCCCAAGGGGATAAAATAGGGGATGAAAATATTACTACGTAACGCGAGCGAAGCCGCGGGCAAAAGCTCGTAAGTTATAAAACTGAGTTCGGATTTAAAGGGTTTGAACTTAGTTTGAGAACTTACACATGTGTCAACTTTAGGCAGGACTCTATTTTTTTTCCAATTTTTAAGTAGTAAACGAACATACAGTCCACGTGATGGTAAGAGGCTACTGCCGTCCAAGAAAATATGTAGTTAATCCTCCGTAACATTGATCGTTCATGTTGCTACCCCTGAGGACTAAGTAGACTAGCGTGAAATAAGTATGTCCCCCTTACACCCTTCAATTTGAATTTGACAAAAATTTTGCTTTAATTCCATAACAAAATATCTGTATTTTTCGTTACAATGTTTCCCCACATTCCCCTCAAAAATCCTCTAGAATTAATAAACGATAGAACCAACGAAATAAAATAATTTCAATCAAAACCGAAAAAATCCCGTTGGCAACAGAGGAAAAGTTTCGCAACGATAATAATGGAATCCATTTTTATTTCCCACTGAAAATTCCTATCGTGTCGTTGTTTTGCTTCAATTCCGGCTGAAATTTGAGCTGGTATCGACCGCCCACGCTCATAACTTTTGTTTTAATATCCATAATCCTCGAACTGTAAATTCGAGCCATTATTCCCGGAATTGGGACGTAAGATGATTAAAATTGCACCCACGTTTATTCATTAATGAAACAAGTGAATCTGAAATTAAACTTAATTTAAAGTGGGTTATAGCGACCACTATATAATAAGTTTTAGAGTTACAGTCAATATTATAGTAAGCCACCCATAAACATCTATTTGCAACTCCATCTACAACAAGAATTCTAAGCTTCTCTAACGCTAGGAATAGATATGGCGGTGGTACCTTCCTTACGCATATTGGGTCTACCTTTTTCGTAATACTATGCGAATTTGCCTTTGAAGCAGGTTTGCTTTTTACTAGAATATCTTGTAATAGGTACTTTGGTCACACACAAATACCCAGACGCAGAACATAAATATTTATCAATCGGTCCTGCCTGGCCAGAGATCAAACCCAGTACGCTCTAGTCAGACTGGTACGGTGAATACGCTATGCGAGTTTTCAATTGTACTTTTACGTGATTTTCAGCGAATAATACATATTTTTGTAACATTTGCAAAAAGGCGTTCGAATGAAGCAAATTGCTCACGTTACGATTGTTCACACGTCAGCGCTTCTGTAACGCGGTGTTTTTACCGAACATTGGATTTTCAACGCGTAGCGATGAGCCATAAATCAAGTCTTGTGGAATAACTAACTATGCTGAACAGACTGACAGTTTTAAGGATTCAAGTCAGATATTTTTAACAACGTTTTAAAAAATAAGTTGCCAAATCTTCATGATTATACTCTGGAGGAGTGACCACTTATTTCCACCCTATAACAGCAGTGTTGCACGCTGCTGCGTTTTGGTTCGGTGTGGAAAGAAAAACATACTTTACGAGGCATTCCAAACTGACTCTCAGGGTTGCACCGCATCTGTGATAGATACTAAGGTAATACATCAATCCTATTTTGAGTTAATTAAATCTATATACCCACTGACAGAAGTAGCAAGTCAGATAAAAGGCATGGTCGTAGCAAACGTTCTTTAAAGACTGCATCCAATTTCTTCCATCGAAACGTAAGTTGTGTAGGAACTCCTCTTACGTTTCGATATTTCTATAAAGCTTAATTTAAGTAATTTTAATTAAAATGACTTATTTAAACCGTTACACAGACATGAAATTTCCAAAACAAATAAATTTGCAAGGACGTCACGTTAGTTAATTAAAAGCACCAAAGTCACAAAAAAGCTTTTGAAATTTCATACGCTTGAATGCGTTGGAACGAAGCTACGCTGTGTACAAGCCTTATAGAGCTCGAGAAATGCTTTGACAGAGAAATAGCTCGATTAAGCCTGCATTCTGCTGCTGCCATAGTAATTGCTATGAACTGTCAATGCTCGACATGTTGATTGCTTTGGCTAACGAGCTGGTGACATTGTGAGTTATTTGGGTCGATGATAAGTGGAAGAACGTTTTAGCCCTATTATGCTTGCGTAGTCTTGCAAAGTTTTATGAGATTTAGAGGAAGACATAAGAAAAGCTCATTTGATATGTATTGTCAAAGTACAAAACTAATGAGATTATCATTAGTTTTGGCCTGATGTTATATAATTACCACAGCTTATTTACAAAGTAATATATTACTGAATATAATATGAGTATTAGATGATGCTTAGCTACCGAGGGCAGAGGGCAGACATATATAGACTTTATATCTCTTTCTCTATGTTTCCTTTTCTCTTTTTGAGAACTTTTATTTTATAATACTGTATTAGTAATAAGGATGTCACTTACCAGCCCATTAAGAACCCAGTCAGGGTATACGCTAGGATCCGTTCAGGGACGCTCGCTGAGGAGTTGGAGCTCCTGCTGGCGAGCTGAGCCCACAGCAGCCAACAGATCCCCACGCCACCTGCAGCGCCTCCTACCACCATGTAGACCGGGATACGAGGCTCAGCTGGACAGTCACGGATGTACTGCACACCTGGGTGACATTTTAAGAAACTTTATTATTGATGTGGTTAAACGAAATCCACAATAAACTCCAAATTAAATTTCATTTTTATCCTATTAAATTTCAAGGATAGTATGAAGATGGGCTCGTCCAAATAAAAAAGTCTATAGCTATGTGCAATATGCATATGTATGTCAATCGAAAGTAACGAGTGCACATAGGTCAGTACGCGTCACCGTTATCTCATTACTATATAACACAATCACACATCATGGAAATAAACCAACAAAATTCACACACATTAACATTGATGCTAGGAATTCACAACACCTCACCGTACATGTTGGAAACCGGTGTATAAACATCTTTACAAAAAGACTTTACTGCCCAAAATTTGGCACAAGACAAAAGGATTGGTCTTTATCTAGATTTATTATATAAATCTAAACATTAAACTAGACGATAACTTCACCAATTTACATAACGTGTATTCTCTCACCGATAATGGTCGTCTCGAATCGATCCCAATTTCCAGCGAACCAACCGTCTAGTTAGATTACATGGAATCGACTTCACAAGCAATGACGCCTGATTAAGCGAATTTGAATTAAACTTTGTACGACATCCCAAGGGCTTTTAGTAGAAGCACAGTTTGACAATCGTGAGTTTATTGGAAAGGGCAAATAAATAAGTATGAAAAGTTTGACATGCTGAAACTCAGCAGTTTTAAATGAAGATAAAACGATTTCTATATTCATGACCTCATGGAACAGGAAAAAACCTCATTACCTTATTTTTTCCTCTTCCATGGGGTATAGACATAAGAATACGTAAACATCCAGATGCAAAAAAAATCCTAAATTTATTACTATGATATTTATCTGGCCGGGGATTGAACCCGGGACCAGTCAGGTGGTCGGTCCTAACCGTACTCAGGAAGTACGTGATGATGTGTAATAATAAGGTAAAGATCCGACTATGCATGATAATAAATTGAGATTGCTTGACGAATTAACTATTACCAATTTTCTGTAATCCGTATAACATTCCATCATCATTACCGCTATGATTACGTTTCACATAATCTATGAACAAGTACGATTCTAAGATTCTATATATTTAGACTGATTAAATTAAAACAGATAATCAATGCCTCCAGACTGAACATTTAATTTCACCATTTGGAAATCGTTTCAAAGTCTATATGATGACAACTGTCTCATGGGCATCGTTCAAATTGCAAGGAAAAGTTCACTTCATCGAATACTCCAGACTAAATTTCTCCCCAAGCTCCAATACTCCTCCGATATTATAATTACTGCAAACCAAATGTCTGCGTCTAGATTAGACCGAGCGGCGCCGCCACTAATGGCTTCTGATTAAATGTTCGACGTTATAGACATCTACTTAGGTCATTCCTACATGGCCTGCGTCTGGCTCGATTGAGATAATTGAGTATGTTCTAGATTTATGCACGGGCTGAGGTATTTCTTACAGACAGATGGACGAGTCTTACATAGCTTTAATTTAGCTTCGATAAGACTGCAGTCTTAACCAGGGTTTATCGCAGAGTGTGCTATGTCCGAAAATTTGGAAAAAGAAGAATATTTGTGTCTTTGCTTGGTAAAATTCACGCATAACTCATTTAATTCAATCGTAAATCACTTATTTGATAAAAAATCTTTTCATTCCGAATAAAATTATTCTCTCGACATCGAACGACAAAATCTATGCACGAGCCATTTGATTCACTCATAAAAATATTTTTTTGATGATCAAAATAAAAATACTTGATTTTTACACGGCATTTCTAAATGACAAAATTGGGAAAAACAAAAACCTTCACTCGTAATCATCGCCAGCGGCATATAAAGCGAGGTAGGATTTCCCGAAGGACTCTACAGGAAAACGGGAAAGCAATAAAATCCACGATCACCTTCAATGTGGGAAACAATAAAGAGGCTCGGGAAGATGAAAAGATTGATGAACGAATTGTCTCGTTCATTGGGCCATTTCCGTTCAGATCATTCTTGAACGTGTCAACTGCCTAAAACACGGACGTGTTCGAAATTTGAATTTTATTGGCAATACGGAAATTGTTAAAAGTAATCTTGAAGATTTTAGGGAGCTAATACATGAGCGACAATTCATATTGATAAACATTGACATGACATCGTCGTCGTTGCATTGAAATGTCACTCGCTTATTACGTCCCTTACATCTTGTAATTGTTATAACCCTTTAAAACACATGTTGAAATCGTTTCTTTAATGTCTAATCGAAGATTGGAATTTTCCAATATTCTTTTATTACTTTTATAGAATACGTCATTATATAATATTGTTGTGGCCAGTTTGTTGTTATAATAGTTGCCTGTCTGTTAATAACTTAATATGATCGTAAAGTAATCGCAAGATTTGTGTATTTCTTAGATGAATGCTCAAAGGGCTGAAATGGGTCTGTAGCATTTGAACAAAAAGGGTGTGACCACAAAAATGTTACCTTAGCTTAAGTTAGCGAGCGCCGGCGTTAAATAGTTATTTGTTTTTTAAGCTGAATAAGTTTTAGGGAAGTAACACAGGAACGACAGCAAGCTTATATACAAGTGACAACCCGCGTCGGCGACGAGCGGTAGCAGTGGCGGTGGCCGCCGAAGGCTCGACCATCAAGCATCGCCCACGAAACATATATTCGACGCGGGCTGTCACTCGTATGTTAGCACCTTAAATATCAAATCTTTCCAAATGAGATCCGGGAATCCTTAAGTCTGCAAAAAATTCACTAATCAGTTCGCTTCTCTGAAAATTGTCCGCTCTTCCGCTGTAATCTTATTTGTAGTGAGCTGAACTCTATAAGCTCTGTTTTTACTTTTTACACAGGTACCCTAAATATTTTTGGGTTAAGAGTAGACGATATTCATTCTTGTAAAGTTTTATCCCGTGAAGTTGCGGTTCAGATTACGTCAGGAGTTATTCAGCGTATCCCATAAGTTGTTATTTTTTTAATTTAAATTTTATTTCTTCCAAAATGTGTACATGGGCAACGATTTATAATGATCGCAAACAATTTTAAAGGCAATGCTAAAATATTCAAGGAAACATCCCATCGCTCGTCGAATGGGCTCGCTTCTTTAAAAATGTACGATCTTTCGCATAATTTTATTTGTAATGGAAAACTGAGCTCTATTTTCGACATAATGACTTTCGTTTTGATTTTAATTTGATTTTTGACTTCGCTGCACGAACGTTGATTTGAACTTTATTGAAATACTTAGATCACGAAGGATTCTAAAATCTGAATAGAGAGCTAACAATTTTGGGATCAAATAATCACTTTGTCATTTCTAAATAAAACATCATTTGCTAGAGATGGAATCAATTTCTTCCATAGTATTATTAATACCTGGAACGTTTTAATAAGGGGCTCTAAAATAAACTGGTACTACTGCTAAAAAGATTCCTGCAAAGTCGTCGATAAATTGTCTGACGTTGCAAATGTCCGCAGACGGCGGTGATTAATACCTTTTAGATAGCCAGCCTACAGTTCGACATTTTATTGTCTTTATTTGTATTTATCCATGGTACCTAAAACACCGTAATGTGGGGCAATAAGTAGAAAAAGCATCATTATTAAGGTTTCTGATCAGATTCGTAACCAATATGAACAGCAATGGACTGATGATGAAAATGAGGATAACGTTGATGATGATAATAAAAATGATAAATACGCAAATTAATACATAACTTACTGATGGAAAGGATGGTTATTTTAATGATGATAAAAATGATAATGATGATGCAGATTTATACGGCACTCGTTATAACTCACCTACTATTAGCATAATTACAGGCAACGTCGACAGACAGGCTAGGAACACCGTCATTACAACTGTAACAAAAAATATAATTAGGTACAAGCGCTGTACAAAAGAATACAAAAATTCCCGGAAATTGTTCTTGTAACTCTTGTGTAGCCTTTGTTCTACGTGTTGTCGCGAGAGAATTAACCTGAACAATATTATTATGTCATGTGATATTTCAGAAACACAGGTAATTATTTTCACGTCAAAATTGTTTTTGCTTTCTGCTGACCTTCATAGATTTATATTAAGGGTTAGCAATATCTTCTCTCATTAAACTTTTACGTTTATAGTCTTGGCCTCTTTCTTCAAACTAGAACATAGATCTTCTGTGAGATATTACTTAGGCTGTGGTCTTCATTATTTATAAGCAGATCGAGTAAGAATATCAGAATTTTGGCGTTCACTCTTTCATGTACCGCGAATACAAGGTCAAAATCAAAATATGTGGGAGTTTTGGAAATTGGAAGAGATCGTATTCATGTTACCGCAGTATTATTATGCACTAATAAACTCGATGTGAAAATAAGCAGAATATAGAAGCGATCCTACCCTACTCTTATAAGATCAAAATAGGTTACATTTTTAAATAAATCAGTACAAAGGTACATACTAGTCCTGTTCATAATTTTAGCGGCGCGGCACACGAAGTCGACAGTGCCTGAAGCCTCCATGTTGGCATCCTTGAGCTGGTAAGCCACAGAGCCGTAGGTGGTGAGCCCAACACCCAGACCCATGCCACTGCGTTCATTGTACTTGGCCTGCTCGCCACACAGTCTCCGCTGTTCATCTCCAGACACCTGGAGACAAATATATTGTAAATAATGCTCCTACGAATATGCAACTGTTGAAATTATAATGATTTTATATCGCAATAACTCTCGATTATAATGTAAACAAAGAAAAAGTTATACTCGTCTAAAAGTTATACCAAGAATTTAATTTATAGTTGAAATACGACTTAGCAACAAAAACTTTTCTCTTTATAAATTCTCAAAATTTTAGGTTAAATAATACATAACACTCTGTAATTATCTAAGTGACATACTTTAACTGTTTTCAAAAATATCCGACACACATATACATGAGCAAAAATGAATAAAGTATTAGACTTACTTACCAATCCTACGATTACAATAGGTCTAGATTCCACAAATTGCAATCAAGAACTTTCATCTCTATCGACTTCTAAAAGCTTCCTTTAAAGCTAAATTGGGAACCCTTTCCGTAACTACATTTCCTTTTAAAGAAGATAAGTGCAGCTTGATGTGGTACTAAAATGTTAAGCGTACAAAGCTCCTAATGTTTAAAACCTAAAAGCTTGCCTAGAAGCCGGAAATGGGACAAGCTTAAAGATTTCACTTTTGATGTCTTTGAGTACTTGACTACCGAATTACGTAACTCTAATAGAGCCACTTTGCATGATAATTCGTGTACCGTTTTAAAATGTGGTACGGTTTGTAGTGTAGTGGAATTTTATTCCAAATAAATATCAGAGTTGTATAAGAACTTTTAGCAAATGTCATTCGAATTAGACTGCAATGAAATTTTGAATTGAATTTTAATTAATTCATCAGGTACCAGGGATTTCTGAAGTACAAAATATTATATTCATGAAAAACAAATAGATATAAAATAAAATTACTCGAAGCACGGTTGGACGGACCAACTTACTCTTGGCACATTATAGACTAAGAAATATTTTTTCTCACGAAAATAGATCTAACAATACTTGATTATTCAGTAACTAGATACTAGTAAGTAATAATCAATCTATAAAACTAAAACTCCAGTAGAAAACAGACAAAGAACTGTAAAAATAATTCCTATATCTGCGATAGTCATACTTAATACGCTACATTTCAGCCTAAATCTCGACCATTTACTTTCAGACTTACATCACCTTACTTAACATGCATAAGATTATATTTATCAATAACACAACCTCACGTTTTGGCTTATAAGCTTACTTGGCTTACGGAACTCGAAGCGCGTCTCGAGCCGGTGTCGGAGAGAGCCCCGGTCCCGCTTTGCCGGCCCCCCACAGAGGCTCTGTAAGGCGACACGCTGCGACCTCGGGCACCTGTTAGGAAACACTTAATAGCATCTTTAACTCGTGGTGGAAGGGCAAATAAATAGAAAGGTCGGGAAATAGTTACGAATAGTATATATAGAAGCAGCAACTTCTAATGCATTGAGCTTAGTTAGACTTGTAAGACTAGACTTTAAATACGGGAGTCCTATCTGAACAATTACGAGTGTTTCCATTTCTATTTGCAATCTATTTTCTAACCATATAGATTATTATAGTAGTTTTTGTTTTTTTTAGCCCTCCGGAATTTTTATAAGATTGGAATAGCAACAGAGATTGCAATCCACTCGATGGTGGTCACTGTTGGCCGTAGAAACATGTGACCAGCTCCATATAGAATAGGTTCTGCCAGAAACCAAATCACTCTTGTGGGCTCAGATTGTCACCGAAACAATGAACTGGTTCATGCTACAATTAATCTTTACTCTACCACTTTTCAAAAATATGTTTCAAAAATCCTTCCATAATGCCTTTCCTTTCCTTCTCGCTCGACCCACCAATGTTCCTATGAGTTGTCTATTGTTACTTTAGTACTAACAATTAATGCAATTAACAATTAATGATTCAAATAAACTTAATCATGTGATCAAAATTATGTTTATCATTAAACTTTGTAAATAATAAAGAAAAATGAAAATTGAAGCTTTAAATGTTGTTACACCGCACGTCTCTTTGGGGCACGCTTGCGAGCATAATTGAATTTGTAGAGACTCGAGCACACTGAAATTACTCTCTAGAGAGCTATCTACTTATGTCAGTTTTGAAAAATTAACATATTATATAAAAGTTATAGCTTCACTTCAGATTTATGCATCTAATCGAATAAAAACTCTAAGCATAAATTTTACCCAAAATCTTTAACTATTCTTGAAACATATTTATAGTAGCGTCTGGGGTCCCTTTAAAAAGTTGAAAAGGTATAATGTATTGTACAACTTGGGAAATTCACTAGACCTTTGCTATTCATTGCTTCATATTATAATTTAGTACGGTCGACTTTGCCAAGTAGCACATGTAAATCTTTATAAGTTACTAAGTGGCGTGGAAAGGAAAAGTTTTGAGCTACTTACCAGCAGTTTGGCTGTCTTCGCTTGATCGTCGCTCTCTTGAGACTAATGGTTCTTGGAAAGTTAGAGTTAGACTACCTCTTGGGCTGACCCTGGAAGTATCTATTTCACCGGCAACAAGACTGCCTCTAGCACTTCTCTCTGAGGTGCGATACTTCCTCTAGGGCTTCTGTTGTGAGGTTCAGGAATCAATGAGCCCCTTGGACTTCTGCTGTAATCAGGAACATCTTTCGGTTTTAGCGGCGCATCTGGTGCTATGCTGCCTCTTGGACTCGTCCTAGGACTTGGCCCCAGTTCCTTCTGGCTTCGAGCGGGGTCTATTTGAATACTTGCAACAGAATGCCGTGGGCTCCTTCCAACGTCAGGAACGAGTGAATTTCTGTGCTGGTTCCACGTAGTTCCCTCTGGCACCAAACTACGTCGCGGGCTTCTGGCTGTGGCATCTGGCGTGATGCTGTTTCTAGGACTTCGGTTAAAATCTTGGGGATTCAGACTAAGTCTAGATCCATATGCCAAATCAACACATAAGTTATTTCTTGAGGGGGTAAGTGTGTTCCTTGGCGGTGCAGTTTCTGGTGTGATTGAATTTCTAGCAGATCTAGGCTCGGGGACTAACGAATGCCTCGGGCTGCGGTGGTAGGCTTCCAGCCCTACGTCCGGAGCTAAGCTCGCGCGAGGGCTTCTCTGAGGAGGTGGGGGTTCGATTTCATCGTCAGTCTCTGTAGTCGCCAAGGATGCCCTTCTAGAAGTTTGCGCTGAAGGTCTTGGAGATCGGGTTTGGGGGGACGTGGCCGCGCTCCTGGACGCGCGTCGACGACGTGATGATGACGTTCGGTGAAGCATTTTGACTAATTAGGACTAGTGACCTTATTAGTTCTAAGATTCCTTTTATTTCATCGTTGTTCTGCAGATACCTGTAAACAAAAGAAACTTGTTAAAGTTTATGATTGAAATTACTATAATGTAGTACAGACAGTAGGGTAATGTGTCTTATTGAGAAGGCAAAATCAACCGTCCCACAAAGGGAAGAAATCCCAAATCAATGGTCAATCAATGGTTTCACGGTGTGAACTGGTGTGTTGTGTATCTTAAAATCTATCGCTTTAATGAAAAGGAAATTATAATAAATGTTCTCAAAATAGTATTATTTCCTTAGCCTAGCCCTAAAATAAGGCCTAAAGCCCAGAAGGGAAAGGTAGAAACCCGTCTCATATCCAACAGCGGGACTAATTAGTTCTCAAAGACTCTAGAACTTTCAATAACAATCCTATCTGTATGTATTTATGTACGAGTAACAATATTGTTTCGAACTATGATTAAAACAGAGGTTCGTGTGGTCGTCTCTAAAACATCGCTATTCCTATGGTCTGTTTACAAATTTGTATTCAAACTTTGAGCTGATCTTAAGGCTCCAATTTAAAGTTCTAAGTTTACAGACAGTTCCGATAAATCTAAATTTTGCTTAAATAACTTTGATACCGAATTAATAGCGCTTTATTTACTGTAGAAACTTTAACTTGTTTAAAATAAACAACCGAAGCATACGAAGGCTCATAAATATTATAAACATTTGCATAGTAGACAGAAATTTGTGTTGATTACTAAAAGTTTATATTTAAAATCGTGAAACGCTTAACTTATTATATTTTGATTTAAGACATTATTGGATAAAATACAGGATCTATATACTACATTTTATATTTATGATTTCATTGTATTTACTTCTACATAATTAAATTTTAGTTTACTTAGCGTTGTGATTTTATTATTATTATGCTACATAAAAGTAATTCTGAATTTGATGATAAAATTCGTTCAGAAATAATGTACATTCCTTTATTTGTACCAAGATCGTAAAATATGGAGAGATTAAATTTTATAACACCTACATTTAATTTAAAAGGTTATTTATAATTGAACTAAAAAATAGTAGAATCTGGTCTAGAGCTTGGCAGGTAATCGCGTAGACGGGCAACAATCTGGCAAAATCTTTTATCTACATTTTTATATTCAACCCGTATTACGGTTCCGTACAGTTGCGCGGAAAAAGGCTAACAATGGTCTATAATTTCTAAGCCTAAATAAGACAGAAATTGAGTTACTGCTATTGGACTGAAACACTTCGAGCACTTTTTGAGGCAGATCAAATAGCAAAACGTTCGTAAGCAAAAGTTACAACTAAAGCCTTCGTTGGTACGCCTTATATATCTGCCGTTACACATTTCAAAAAGTCGCAACTATTCCACGTCACTGTTATATTCATAAGACAGAAAATAGGTAAAAGGTGATATTCTCCCATCCAATTACTTCAAACCGTAACACGGGGTAGCTCACGCTACGTTACCGCTATACAGCCTAACAATGTATCGTAGCCTATATTGCTGTAGTCGACACCCACAATGTCGTGTCTTCTAACAAATAGGGTTGCCCAATGACGTGTAGTTTTGAATATACTTCTGTTCCCTTATACTACATCATAAATAATAGTTTTTTTTTTTTATAATATAAGAGTAGCAGACGAGCATGCAGTCCACCTGATGGTAAGTGGCTACTGCCGCCCATGGACATCTGTAATCAACCCCAGATAGGATTAGATATTCCTACCTGAGGTCGGCCACAGATGCGCCGCTACCCCTGAGGACTAAGCTGGAACGCCTCGGAAAAGTCTGTCTCCCTTACCACACCCTTCAAACCGGAACACAGCAGCGCTTAACACTGCTGTTATTAGGTAGAAATAGGTGAGGCGGTGGTGCCGCCGGAGTCGAACCACAAAGGGTTCTACCACCTTTAAATAATAGTGTTTCATAAATAATAGTGTGCACTTTTTTATTTAGTAATGTTTTCGATTATCACTCGTTTTATGTTTAAACCCACAAAAAATAGGGAAATCCCCGGTCAATGAAGTGTCTAAATGTTTCATAAATAATAGATCGATATGTCCATTATCACACTAAAAATGAAAATAAGCATGTAACTGTTCTATAAGTTTACTTCTAACACTGTTTTTTATTTATGCATTTTTTTTTTGTATTTAAATACAACACTTTGGGTAATACATCATCTAAAGTCTGATTCATAATTAGGTGTCCAAAATGTAAACAAAGGTGTTGACCTATCAAGAAAATACGTAAGAAATGGTAGTTTCTTATTTTTGTCGATATTAAAGTAATACAACAATAATAAAATAATAATCTAAATAATTTAAGATTAATTCACATTTTCTAATATTTATATTACCTCAATTTCGTTCCATACAGTAATAATAATAAAAACAAAGATTATGGTAGAAAATTAAAATGTGATAATGGTAACACAATCGGAATCCAAGACATTTCTTGTGCTGTCATTTTTAAGTTTCGTAACTGATATTATTCATTTTCGTGATTGTGATCAAACTCGAATGTTTTGTCGTTTACATAACGCGTTTGTTAAATCGTGAATATTAATTGTTAAATTTTCGTTCTTTGTTGAGTTTCTTGAAGTTTTTGTTTCTTGTTAATTTTGACAGTGACATTTCTTTGTTTACATTTTGAACACCTAATTATGAATCAGACTATATATTATTATGTCATACATATTATATCCTGTTCGCAACCTTATTTAGCTGTATTTTGTGTTAAAGAAAGTTGGCAACCCTAATCATAATAAGTACAAGAAGACCATTTCGCGGTCACCTTTATCAGCAGAATACCTACACCTACTTTATAAAAATAACATCTCAGTTGTAAAAAAATAGATTTCAGTCTTTATACTTAGAATCCCACATATCTCTGATATTCAAAGCAATATACATATGTACATGGTAAAACATACATTTTAGCTTTTTAAATTCAACCAAAAATGTGTATAAAAATTCATACTATTCAGACCATATTTTTTTTACGATGGCTTTTTCATTCAAGAAAGATCTAATGGGGCCCATTATAATTTATTGAGGTAAGACTTTGTAACATTTAATGAATAACCTAACGATTTCCATAAACTGTAATAAAAATAAAAGGTTAGCATTTATCATTTAAAACCCATGTCAATATCATAAGGCTTAACTAAAAAATCATTAGCTTACCGTATTAGAGATTCTAAATTAGGGTAATTACATCTAGTCTATATTTTTATATGCAGTCAGATTTTCATAATAATGTTTTAGTTGTATAGGACTTCGCGCTTCTAAACATAATGAAGCTATTTCAGGAGCTCCAAATGATTTCTTTACAGCGTGATCTGAATTAAAATGGCCGGTAATTATATTGAGCCGCGCAACAAAACTCCGGCAATATAATGAAAATATCCAGTGACGTTTATTACTCTCGTTCTTAAACCTTTTTGTAATTTAAAATTGTTTAATGTTTTGTTGGATCTTATAATTGAAAGATGACAGAATTTTAATAACTGTTTTCACAAAATATTTCTTATTGCTTTTACTTTTTATGTACCTACCGCTACTATAAATCACTGTTTTTAACTATATTTATTTATATAGAACCGAAGGAATACTCAGTTTCTGACTAAACATTACAAAGCCTAAATTATTCGAGCTACCGATGAATTTTGGACAACCCAGAAATAATTTTATTGATATGCCACCCCCGAAGAGGTCAAATAACGATTGAAATTTTGATTGAAAACTTGACAATTTTAAAGCAAGGGCTACGAGCATTATTTTGATTTTCTGGTTAATAATAATTAAACTCCCGTTTCAACGTTCTAAAAAATCAACCCTTAAGTGGTTGAATATAATACAAAATAGTGTAAAAATATATAATACAATAGTACTATATATAAATATACAAAATCATAATGTTTGTTAATATATATTTTTAATCGCTTTTAAGTTTTCGCTTTTGACAGTGAGACGCTGGTCTTAGGGGACGAACTCAATTAGTTAGGAGTACAGTTTAAGACTACATAATCTAGTACACCTTCGCGTAACTCAAGTGTTTTGGGCAAGTTACGGCATAAGCTGAGGTGAATGGGGTTTGTTGTTGTTAAGGCACTTATACACTGGTTGTTTTGATTTGCTTTTAAAATTATTTTCAATTATGACGTCTTTTTAACAACATTATCAATCCATATTTTATGCATAGCCATAATTTTATAATTGGTCTCACGAGGCTAATTTATTAAAGTTATTGACTACGTTGGTCAAAGGGAGGAAAACTGACGAAAGCCTTTCATTCTTCTCTTTTTTTTTGTTTTATTTTTAACTATAAGGCAGACGGGCTACCTGATGGAAAGCAGTCACCGTCGCCTATGGACATTTGCAACACCAGAGGAGTCGCCAATGCATCGCCAGCTTTGAAGGAGAGTTCTTTTTACACCCCTTTTGATGAGCGCCATGTCATAGTCCTGTCCAGAGAATACCTCAGGAGGAAGTTCATTCCACATTTTGCACGTACGCGGCAAAAATGACCGTGCAAACTGAACCGTGGAGGACCGCCACGGGTCAAGTTGATGTGGATAGAACCTCATCCTTCGGCGAGTGGTGTGATGCTTTCATGGTGGTCAAGTACGAATTAATATTTTAATATATAGGACTCTGACATTTTGAGGTCATTTAAGCGAGTAACCTAATTGTATTTTTCTTTTCCATTAACAAAAATAATAGACTAAAAGTGCTCCTAGTCATCGCTAAGATTAAAATCCAGATCGTTCTAGAAGTTTTTTTCATATATTTTAAGATACTTCTTGCTTACCGTAGCAATATACACACTAAAACTACCAATAATATTACTTAGCTACATACTAAACGCACATAACAACATCGTTTTATGACAACATACATTTTTCTAGTTAAGAGCTATTGACACACTGGCCCAGCATGGCAGACGCCTTACATCTTAGTCTTCGCAACTGGGTCGAGTAGCTTATCAACACATAACTTCAAAGCAACAACAAGCTCTATAACCGATTGAGTAGAGATTAGACTAAAATGGAAACTATTCTATACCAATATCCATATTTGAGAAACAGCTGAGGAACTCTACCATATGTAGAGCGACTCTATCGTCTTGAATCATATTTAATCCCCTCGTAATCTTCGCAGATTGCAAATCTTTTGTGACGATTTTATTCATTAGATTATATTAAAATTATTTATGATAAGCAGTGGTCGCTATACCAGCCTGACATGTAGAGTTCCGGGTTCGATCCTCGGCTATACAATTAAATGATGAATTTACATGTTGTCCAATTGCTGGTCACAAGACTCCTCTCAAAGTGAAGTGGGTATTATAATACCAATTGGGAAGTGGGTATTATAATACCCACTATCATATAGGATAGTACGGATTGCTAGGCTTCGAACATTTAAATTACTTTTTTTAGTGAAGGAGCTCTCAGGCATGAAAATTTCATCAAAATGTTTTCTTTTCCCTTCCTATCGTTAAAGCATTGTTTAGAAAGAATATAAAACAAACATAATATTATTGAAAATTTTGATTGGAACCCAGGTCTCACAATATAAGAGGCAGTAACTAATGCCATTAGTAACCGTATCGGTACCCTAATAGCCTGAAAAGACTAAAATTCTATTTCACTCTAACATGATCCGTGTAAGTACGCGTCATAAATCTGATAAGCCCTTAATATATTGCATTCTGTGAGGCAGCAGTTTCCTTCCGTGTAATATAGTACTGCATACCTACATAGCGTGCCGTAAGCCAGATAGTCTAACATTTGTGCATATTGGATTCTATTATGGTTTCTTCATTTTTATAAAAATAGGAACGTGAGATTCGTCTATATTTTCTTCCTTTATTAAAATCCAGAAAGCAAAAAAAATGCCATCACTATCACAGAAATTAATTATCGCTTAAATGGTGAAGGAAAACATCGTGAGGAAACCTGCATACCTGAGAAATAAAAAAAAAAGTTTTCAAAGGTATGTTAAGTCTACCTATACGCACTTGGCCAGCGCATTGAACTATTCTTCTCATTCAGAGGAGAACTGTGCCCAGCTGTGGGACAGAAACGGGTTGATGATGATAACATTTGCCTGTATAAGGCGTAAACAGGTATGGCAGTCGTATTGTAGGGTCCGACTAGAATTTAGGTTGTAGGTAAAAGGGCGTGCCAAATAATAAGACATAAATATATACGCTTGAATAACATAAAAGCAGTGATAGCCAAGTGGTTAAGAAACTCGACCTCTCGATCGAGGGGTCCGAGGTTCTTAGAGGAGACCCGTACCCAGTAGTGGGACAATAATGGGTTGATGATGAATAATATTACCCTCCGCAGACAAGTAAAAATATCTTTTTAACGCAGTGCCACTGACCTGTGAAGGTTAGATAACCTTTTCAAACATGAATCTAATTAATTACAATACTTGACGATAAGAGGGCTTGAGGTATTGACCCAAACCTACCACTTGTCTGTTGGAAAGCACTTAAAGTGGTTTTAATTTATTATAGAAGTCTCATACTCATTACTTGATAGTACTGACCTTGGTCATAAATTTAGAGGTGGTATAAATCTCCCCAATGCCTACGGTACGTCTATTTCATTTACACCTATTTCTGCTAAATGAATTTCTGTTTCAACTGTTTCTGCGGACCCTGTTTCTATCTTATTTCTACAATAACAGTAATGAAATTAATAGTTTTTATGGACCCACAGAGGAACATTAAAATTAATAACAAAATTAGTATATATACTACTGCTAGATTAGTAATTAGATTAATATATTAATAACAATGTTTTCGGAACTCTTCCGAAGGACAACAATTTGGATGAAGCCTATTATATTTATAATAATTTTCAGTGGGGTGACTTTTCTTTTATGGCTTTTCTACTCGCTGTTAAGCTTCATTTTACTGTTACCCTCTCGCTAAAATAAGGATTTCACCCGATAAAGAAATTTCAATCAAAAAAGTCAATTTTATTATGTTTTGAAATTAGCCAGATTAGTAATGCAAATCTTATATTATATTTCTAATAAGCATAGAGCTATACAAGGACAGACATTTTGAAATTATAACCATATATTACTTTTAAAAAATCCTTCAATTATATGTATTTGTTTGTATAGATAAATATACCCTAAAGCTGCTGAGTCACAGCTATTGTTAGCGAAGCACTTGACATGACGAGGGCCAGCCGCCGCTGACCCAAAAAACCGGGTACTTGAACACGACCGCTGGGTCGAGATCATATCAAATAACCGAATGTTTTTTTCTGGAAGACCTAGCAAACATAGCAAACTGGAGGTTGGAGGCCTCATTTAGTCTAATTAAAAAGATCTAATCATCACGAACCGTTGAGGATGAAGTGAAAAGGGTTAAGTCGTCCACTACGCAAGTTTTCTTTTTGTTTTAGATACGCATGTAGTCTACCAGATGGTTAGTAGTTACTGCCATGGACATCTGTAATCAACCCCAGATAGCATTACATATTCATACCTGAGGTCGAGCACAGATGCGACGCTACTTCTGAGGACTAAGCTGGAATGCCTCTGAAAAGTATGTAATGTAACCTGCGTTCTTTCTACGCTCGTCACCCAATACTATGCCTCCACACGATAACTTGTGGGCGCCATGGAAACAGACACATACAGAAACACAGTTTAGAACAAATTTCCATATTTATTACTATCTATCATTAAAACCTAGAGCCCTCCTTACAAGCACTATTTGGCACACTTATCAAAATATTAATAAAATGATACCGCCGTATATAACTATTTAATTTATAAACTAGATGGCGCTGGTTACAATTAAAAGGAAATAAATCATGTAACACATCGGCGCACACCACTTCCGTCCCCCATTCAAAATTTACTTTGATCTATATTCCCAAACGCGCCAAAAGGAGAAGAACTTCAAAAAATACCAAACAAAACCAGTTAATAAACCAGTAATATCAAAGGCATGTGTGTATTTCAACAAAACGGTTCTTCCTTGTTTAAAAATACATCCCCTTTGTGAACTAAATCGACCCTTATCCTACTTCTTTATTTCCAACTTGGGAAAGGTTTTGTAGTTTTCCCTTTTACGTCCCTTCCACGTAACATCCGCAATTGCAGCGAACTTTATCCATTATATTTTTATCGTGGACTACAAAAGGTTTTAGAACATTTAATTTTAATGTTTTGTGCTGTAAAGCTTATTTGTTTCGTTCTAATTTAGTCCCTAGACCATAATGGGTCTATGATATGTTTTAGATAAAGTCTGGTTAGTTTTGTGTAATCATGTATCGGTTAATGTAACTATTGCAAAAAAGTATGATAAACAAAATTACATTACAAAAAAAAAGCTTGACAAAAGATTAAAAAGTTTTTTTACTCAAAATCATTGACTTTCAGTAAATGGAAAGAAAGTTTTTAATCTGTTGTATATTAATAAAAATATCACTTATATCAAATTTGAAATTAAACGTATAACACATTTAGATTAAACACACAGATTATTTTAAAACTATAGGTAGTATGTGTAAATGTATGACTTTGAAGAGCGCATATAGCGTTAGCATATAGCGTCAATAAATATAGCTATAATCCTCATTAAATGCTGTCCTAGATTCAAATCCCAACAAAAGCTATTAATATAAACATACATTAATGTAGCCACAGGTATTAACACGACTGATTTTATGGTAATGCCTTCCGCATCAGATTATTATCATAAAATTAACGAATATACGAGTAAACGGGTCGAAACCAATAAATTTTATACTTTAAGGTTTACGTTAGCATTAAAATTTAAAATAATTTTACGAAATGCTGCTGACCAGAAGTAATCGATAAATTGAACTTTCTGCACTCAAATTGAATTGTGTGCCGTGGGTACTATGCCACAAGCAAGAGTGGGAGCTCGAACCGCCCAATCAGCGACACCGGGAAGTGTGTATGTGTGGTCGCATACCGTGCAACGCCGAGGACGGCCACCGAAAGGGGTTTTAGTGCGGTAAGAATCCCACATAATCTCGTGTCGCTCCCACGCCATCGGGTACCTTTTGAAGGTTTCCCCCTCGTTAAAAAAAGGATACTATGCCCTACAAAGGCGCTATATCCTCCATATAACCGATTTGATTTAATCGATCTAAATTCTTTGGGAATCCGATGACGATGATGATGAGGAAGTGTGCCAAGCGCGTCAAGATCGATGCTGCTATAATTCTTCCTATACCTCAATGCTGGACATAGGCCTCTTCGCAACTGTGAAACGACTCTGAATGTTTATATATAATATAGGAGTAGCAGTTGAGCATGCAGTCCACCTTATGGTAAGTGGCTACTGCCACCCATGGACATCTGTAATCAACCCCAGATACAATTCGATTCTAGCCTCAGGGCAACTACCCTTGAGGACTAAGCTGGAAAGCCTTGGAAACGTATATTTCCTTTGTTACACCCTTCAAATCCTTCAAGTCATGGAGTTATAGTCCGCGCCAAACTTCTAGTCCGCTCTGAAGTTGTTGCGCGCAGATTAAGTTAGCATATACTCCGTAACTTAAGGGCGCACTAACGCAGCTATGTACTCATGGGAGAGAGCGGGCAGCGGGCGGTACCAGGGAGTCCCAGGCTGTATTCGTCCCCCTAATATCTACAATTTGCTATTACGACATGACTCGTTTCTATATTCAGAGCGGTCTAGCAGTTTGGCGCGGACTCTATACGCCTCCCTTTTCCTTTCCCTGTTACTTTATTAATTCAAGTTAATGGCCAAAACTGTCTCAACGATGTTTTAAAACTTCTTCCGAACATAAAACTCAAATTGAATACACTTACGGAAGTCCCTTAAATTTTAATCTACAGCTCACAAAGTGTACTTCGAGGGATATTTAACAGCCACGCCATAAATCTCCCATAAAGCCTGTATACATCTCTGCTATCCAATTTTCTTTTTTACCCGACTGCGGTGGTATTTCGGCGTATGTTTGTATGTATGTACGTATGTATGTCTCATTATTTGGCACGCCCCACAACCCCAACGGCTCGACGGATTATAACATATGAGATGACGTTGGATTCGTCTAAATTGCGGGAGTATTTTAAAACAATCTGATTTTTGTTTTTAAAATTATTGTTATTATATTAGATTGAAGTAGCATGCAAGCATGCAGTCCACCTGATGGTAAGTGGTGACTGCTGCCTATGTGGTTCTTGTCCACATAGGCAGCAGTCACCACTTGTGGTTCGACTCCGGCTGCACCAGCGCCACACCTATATCGGCCTCATAACAGCAGTGTTTGGCGCTGCTGTGTTTCGTTTTAAAGGGTGTGGTAAGGGTAGGGTACTTTTTCGAGGCGTTCCGAGTTAGTCCTTAGGGGAAGCGGCGCATCTGTGGCCGACCTCAGGTAGGAATATGTAATCCTATCTGGGGTTGATTACAGATGTCTATGGGCGGCAGTAGCCACTTACCATCAGGTGGACTGCATGCTCGTCTGCTACTACTATATTATAAAACAAGTAATTAATTTAAAAAATCAAAAACCCGACTGCACCAAAAAAGGCTGAAGTAGAATTTCCAAAAGCAGTGAAATAGGCATTTCATTATTTTTATCCAGAAAGCCAAATACAAAGTTTCATAGTAGGTGTCTGCTTCAAAAACAAAAGATGTTCAAACAATATTATCCTATTTTATCCTCGTAGTGCTCATTTACGCTATATAAAGAACCTATGTGTAAAATTCCAGCACGCTTAAGTTCAGCGGTTTCCCTTTGCGTTGATCTCTGGCACAGCAACTCTCTCATTTAGTCAGACAGTCATCTCGATGTGTATATACGAGTATATATGTACTAGCTAACCCGGCAAACGTTGTGTTGCCATATAAATAAAAAAATGTTAAGGATGAACAACCCTTATCACTTAGGTGTAAAAAAAATTGATAGTGGCCGATTCTCAGACCTACTGAATATGTATATAAAATTTGGTGAAAATCGGTGAAGTCGTTTCGGAGGAGTACGGTTACTAACACGAGAATTTTATATATAAGATATATTATATAATGTATGTGTAATCTCCTCTTAATTTCCTTTATTTTGACACCCTACTCGATAGGTTTGGTTAACTTTTTTAAAACGTGTTACTATTTCGCGAAAAAATTCATCATTTACGGTATATAAAATATATAACTTCAGTAAATCAAAGTTTCGGTCATTATTTTACCTCGTTAGAGGTAGCATTTCATTATTTTTATCCAACAAGCCTGATACAAAATGTCATAGTGTTTGCTTCAAAATTGACGATTGTTCAAATTAACTTTTAACCCTTATTTTACCCTCTACGGGGTAGATTTTTCAGAGGAGGATAAATAAGTGCGTCCTTGTTCTTATCCACAAAGCCAAATACAAATTTTTATAGTAGTTGCTTCAAAATTAAAGGATTTCAAAAAAACTGTTTTCCCCTATTTTACCCTCTTAAGGGTAGAATTTCCAAAAGGCCTTTCTTAGTACTTATTCAAGCTATATAAAGAACCTGTGTGCAAAATTTCAGAACTGTAAGGACCTTGGTTTAGGCTGTACGTTGATTTCTGAAAAATGAAAAAGTCATTTAGTTAGTCAGTCAGTCAGTCACCTTACTGTTTTATATACATACAAATATGTTTTTATAATCTCCGTTTAATTTCCTTTCATTTGATACCCTACTCGATAGGTTCAGTTAACTTTTTTTTTTAAATGTGTTACTATTTCGCGCCAAAAATCCGCCATTTTGATTTTTTTTTACTAACACCTATCTAAGGACACTCGGGTCATTGAGACAAATATAATGACACTTTAACTGTTGAAATTCATCCAGCCGTTTGTTAGATCGGATCAAATAAAGAAAGACAAACATACAAGATACGCGCGAAAAACATAACCCTTCCTTGGCAGTCGGGTAAAAATAGATCGAAATGCGGTCCTATCTGACATGGCTCACAAATATTACGCGACTCCTTAGGACTAAATTGAAGCGCGTTATATACATTTATCTCCATTACCGCACCCTTGAAATAAGAGATTCTAACCTTTTACTTATCACATAATGAGTAACGTAGGAGGATAGTAATAACAGAGATTCATCACGCGTGAAGAAAAAGAGCCAATGATTCATTAGACAGAATTATGATTGATCAAACACTACACGGGAATCCGGATTCAAGATTACAAGAATTCGTTGCGATTTTCGCCTAACATAAAAGGTAATGTTTTTGTATATAAATTTTTGTACATAGGGGCATTTAGACATTGTTAATTACATTTTTTGTACTATCTCTGGATCGGAATACTTTTTTCATATTAAGAAGATCCAAAAACCTAGCGGTTTGCCTTTTTCACGAACTGACAGAAAGTTATAATTCAACCATAAGCACCACAGTCACAAGTATGTATACATTATAACAACAAAGTTAAGAACTGCGTTCTTATGAAAAGGGTGGTGAGTCTTCTTGTTGTAAATCTCTTTTCCAAAGTCATCAATGGTTGTAACCATGTAACGCATTTAGGCCAACTTAAGCTAAAGCTCCAATCCTATGAAGAGTTAATTGAGATGTTCATGGACATTTGACATTCATCATCACCTCATTGCTTTCCCTTCGCTTGGCACGGGCCTCCTCCCAGAATGAGAAGGATTAGGACCGCGCGCGGATTAGGATTAGGATTACGTCCACCGCGCTGGCTACGTAGGTATTGGTAGACTTCCCATACCTTTACTGCATACCTGAGATCTTAAAAATCTCAAAGGTATGAGGAATACGGTGAAGGTCACCGTCAAAACAAGTAATAATTAACTTGTAATACGCATATAATGTTGAAAAATCAGAGGTGCCTGGGATTCAAAGATTCGTCCCGTCGATCAAGAGGCCGAGTTTCAACAACTACGAGTAAGTTATCGCTATAGGCGTTACTTGCCATTAAATTGAGTGCATGATGGTTTGCTAATATTATAAAAAATAAAGCAGGCCTTGTAAGAATATAAAGGTGATTGTGCACACTCCCTTAGTGCCACTTTCATTTTAGTAATTTTTCACGCGTAACTCTCTAAATTGAATGGTGGCAGCTGGGAGAAAGCCGGACGTTTTTGTCTCCATGATCAATGACACTTCATTTTAAAGTTATAATGCGATTAATCTTTATTAAATCCATTACAGGTTTTTTTTTAAAGAGTGAATTTATATGTTTCAGGAAACAGATAGGCCTTATTCCACAATTGAAATTCGACCTTCCTGTTTAAGAATCCGAGGTTCAAGTCCCGGGAGATATTTTCAAGATATTTGCGTATAAGAAATGATGCGTAAACGGTGAAGGATGGAAGGTTACGAGGAAAATAACACGAGCCTGAGTTCTTAAATATTTTTAGTATTTGTTGATGTAGTTGCCACCCTTATACGTACTCTATAGAAATTCCAAGTGTAAAACTGTAAAAGTCCAACTGTAAAAGTTACGATTCAGAAGATAGAACTCTATTATAGACGGACAGATAGCGGAGGTTTAGTAGAACCCTAAAAAGTAGGTCTAGAACCCTAAAAAGTAGGATTAGGACCCTAAAAAGTAGGATTAGAACCCTAAAAAGTTCTTAAATACGTATGAAGTCCTCTAATGTGCACTTAACTAACGCGGTGGACAACTTAGGCGCGGAACGCTAATTCTGTTTTCAAAATCACATAAGCTTTAGTTACTCCTAAAAATCTGCCTGTGAAATACTCATCAAAGGAAATACCCGGAACAAACAGACAGACGGACTTAAAAAAAATAACATTTTATTGTTACAAGTTAAGCTTCTTACTAATTTCATATGAAAATACATACCGTATAATTTCACATACAATTAGCGAAACATTACGTTTGTAAGCCCATATTTTTAATGGTAGAATATCCTCTCAACCCTTAGTCAGGAAAACCCGTATTCAATATTGAAACTTAATGATGACGAAGTTAGAAAACCGTAACATTAATAAGTGATTACGGCATCTGCGGTAGAAGTTATGACGGTCATTAAACGGTGACAATTTGGATTCGGCGTCCTCAAATTACGAGCACTGACAGCGAAATTTTACACGACACTTCCATCAGTGTTTTTTATAACTGTAACAAGCTAAAGAATATTATATTGGAGCTAATTGTTTACGATAAAAACTGCTTAAATGTAAGTGGAGTGGAGTCGAAGTCACACTTGGGCGGTTAATGCAACGCACATAACACCACTATAAAGTATATTAAAATGTATGTATTTCTATCTATCTATGTATATATCTATGTATTTTAAAATTTTATTTTTAGTACTTTATCATAGTAGCAATAAAACTTCATTTATTGTAAAGATTTAAGGCGTCGATTATCATAGATCGAAATGTAACCAAGCGGCATTAAGTTTTGATTTCTTTTATGCGTCAAAAATGAAGGTCCTCTTTACAACCAAAGGGATTTCGCTTAAAAAAAATATATCTTAAAAATTTAATATTTCTTATTTAACTCAAATATGTTATAATCATGAGTTATGATATCCATTCTGGCAATGATTCTATCATCATGATCAAGCTTTTATTGTTCCACTGGCTATATATGTAAGGCTAAAATCTATATATGAAGCTAGAAATAGCACAGCAGTGTTACGTTTTCCAGCCCAACTAATAGCCCATTAGAGCTAAGTTCTTCGTCCTTGTTACCTATTGTTGAGGGTGTACGAACTATTTTTAGGTTGTCATAACATGAATGTATTTGGTTGTTTACATAAAATGGTCAAAATGTATGTTAGAAAAGCTATTTGATTCAGTAATCTTGTGTATATTTCTGTACCATTTTTTTATGTCAAAGTAAGTATGTTATATCAAAATGTTTCGCAATTTATCTATGTATTTCTTTTATGTGATGAAAATAAAAGAGCTCCCCTTTACAATCATTGGGATTTCACTTAAAATGTGTAAAAAGTTGTGATTTTTGTTAAACTTACATGTTATAATCATGATATTTATTCTGGCAATGATGCTATTATCATTATTAACCTTTGACTATCCCACTGTTGGGCATAAGGCTAGAATCCATATATGAAGCTAGAAATAGCGCAGCAGTGTTACGTTTTCCAGCCCAGCTAATAGCCCATTAGAGCTAAGTCCTTCTGTACGTTGTTACCTATTGTTGAGGGTGTACGAATTATTTTTAGGTTGTCATAACATAAACGTTTTTGGAGGTTTTCATAAAATGTATGTTAGAAAATCTATTTGATTCAGTAATCTTGTGTATATTTCTGTGCCATTTATTTTTTATGTCAAAGTAGGTATGTTATATCAAAATGTTTCGTAATTTATAATAATTTATCCTCCTCATTTTTTTTATTGTTTAACCTAACGATTAGGCAGACCTGATGGAAAGTGGTACCAGAGGAACCGCCAATGCATCGCCGACTTTGTATGAGAGCTTTTCATCTTTTTTAAGAGCTCCATGTCATAGCGCTCCGGGAATACCTCAGGAGGAAGCTCATTCCACATTTACACGTTCGCTGTAAGAATGTCGATGAAGGCAAGAAGGCGAGAAGAAGTGGGTCGATGGAGGAATGGTGACGTAGACACCAGGTCAAATAGTTCGTCCAAAATAAATGAAAATTCGTTCTTAAGTGAGCCACAGATCACCTACAGCAACATCACCTATTTGAGCTTTGTGGTAATAGCTTATGGTAATATCCACTGATTGTATTGTATTCTGAGAGCTCCATACTTATGGTTGCTTCTATTAAACCAGTTCTTACAACTTCGACTTTGAAAATATTTTAAGACAACATAATTGCCATTTTTTACATTTATCTCAATAGCTCTAAAATGAGCTATTTTATGAATATAAATAAAAGTGATAGTTATTACATAAACTTCAAATATATCCTGGTCACTAGCATAGACATCTGAAACGGACTCAACACTAGAACATTATTATGTTAGATGTATAAGCGCTGGAGTGGCGGCACCACATCCGACGAGCAGGAAATACACAGGAAATTGCCGGATTGCACAACACGTCTTCTAAATTTAGCGGTAATGGCCCATTAGGCGGATTGTGGAGCCAAGTAGTGCTTAAACTATTTTTAGTTCTCGAAAAACTTTTTCTTGTTTGGGTGATATAAAATATTTTATTTGATTCATTATTTATAACTGGAAGTAGAAGTGGTAGAAGACTTACTTATTTTTTATTTTTTAGCAAAATAAAAGCCTAGCCGTTTTTATCTTCCTGTACTTGATAAGTAGGTACCTTATGTCGGAGTATTCACCATACCGGGCTAACACCCAAAGGGTACTAGGTTCGATCCCCAGTCTGCCAAAAAGCTTAATTAATATAAATTTCTTTCTGAGTCTGGGTGTTCTCATCTTTATATGGGTCCATAGTATCCACGTCACAAAGAATCCGAATGTGTACATTAGCAAATACTCGTACAATAATATGATTAGTCTTAGCGAATCGCGTAGTAATATAAAATATAATTATTATATACTTTGTGGCATAATCAACGATGCCAAGCACATCAGTTCAGGTTAAAGACACAATTTATAAAATAAATCACAAAGTTTAATTACCTATACTTTTCCATCAACACCAGATGTGACACGTCTAAAACATACGATAATTACCTCAAGAGTGCTTGACAAAATAAGTAATTAAAATGAAGAATTATGAAGCTCCGTATTAGGAGCTCTTCTTAGTAACGACAACGGCACGGCACGACAACGGCACAACAAACATAATATCTAAATAGACGACACAAGTGCGTTTTACTTTGCGTGCCAAAGGTACGAGTATTTCGCGTAAGTCTTACAGATAACAAATTGTACATACTTTTTTTTTATGTAACAATTCGATCCACCCACTACTCTTTTATTTTTGTTACTAAAATCTTGAAATCGTAGGTAAAAAAACTGGCACGTTTTGCTTCATACAAATGGTAGTACACACGCCATCTATTTAGATTCGTAGCTATAACCGGTACTAACACAGAACTAACAGAACCTGACAACATCGGTGCCGTGCCGTGCCGTTGTCGTCCCAACGAAGCGTTTTTTGACCTAATTTACGTTTGGCATTTTTCTGACATTTCTCAGTGATATCGGTCTCGATAATTAGGTCAGCGCTTCTTAAATCAACTAATTAGGCCGCCCACTCACGGAGCGATATCGCTGACGTCAGTTGCTTCCGACAAAATGGCAGTCGAGCTGCAAGCCGACAAGTTGTCAGTCTATCTTGAGCTGATTGACGTTGTTTAATTGGAGTCGTATATAGACTTGCAAGAAAGACTTGTTTAGCAATACAGTGGTTATGAGGAGTGTCAGTCACGACGACTGTTGCGGGCTGTCGTTAGCGACTGACGACAGAACACGATCGCCAACGGCTCGCAACACTCTGCGACCGTTATAGTTTGCTATACTCAGTGACCGTTCGTGACCGCCATCTACAGCCACCTCTAGTCGTCTGTGACTGCTGGTGACCATCGTAAGTCGTCAGCGCGAACTATCGCTAGTATATTAGGATGATTCGAAACAGGGCATTCCCGACTAATTAGTATGGATTAAATTTTTACTACTTTTTATTCATATAAATAAAACATTACTTTATACTATTTATTGTATTCAATAAAATAGTAAATTGTAATTTAAAAGGTCAATAAAAAAATATATTAAAAATTAAAAAAAAATGCCATGAGAATGACTCGAGGACCCTTTGTTCCAAAGAAACACCTTTAGAACCCAAAGGTGTAAAAGTGGATATCACAAATTATATTTATGTAAAACAAATATTTAAGATTTACATCGAAGCACTCAAGATAAAACGAAGAATACAATAAAGAATAATGTAAATAAAGACAAATAAAAATGTTATGGAATAAGGGCGGACGAAATCAACAGAATATATTAAAAATCTTCCCTGATTTCCTGTTGGATCCTTCGGTGTAGCGAAATAATAACGGATAAATGAAATATTTTTTTTGTATCATGTTATTGCAAAATCTCATTTTGTGTACAAATATTACTTCAAAATTTTCTCATGTAGAAAAATGTAATTTAGAAGTCGAAACCAACAGCCAAATATTGGCGCCATACTATCCAATCTTAAACGCGTAACCGAAAATACTGTACCTACATACAATTAAGATTGGAAATATGTAGTTAGCATTCATGAAATTAATTTTCATTAGAATCATAATATCAGCATTAATCTACGACGGTGGTTCCCAAACTTATTCTGACTGCCGCAAACTTTTGGGCCTCACGGAGTTCAAAACACTTTGAAGGGTAGTGGAACAAGTAGAATTAGACCGGAAGAGTACCACTTGCTAGTGCTATTGCATACAGTTCTGCGTTTCTCTGGGTGGTTCGAAAGGGTGTGGATGCCGGCTGCTTATATATAACGTATAACGTAGCAAACAAGCATGTAGTCCACCTGATGGTAAGTGGCTACTGCCACCGATCGATATCTATAATCGACTCCAGATAGGATTAAATATTCCTTCCTGAGGTCGGCCACAGATGCGCCGCCCTGAGGACTAAGCTGGAACGCCTTGGAAAAGTATGTCTCCTTTACCACACCTTTCAAACCAGAACACAGCAGCGCTTAACACTGCTATTATGAGGCAGAAATAGGAGTGGCGGTTGTGCCGCCGTAGTCGAACCACAAAGGGTACCTACCACCTTTAAATAGAATAAAATACAATATTATTACAATAAAATAAGCCATGATAGCCTAGACCTCTTAAACGCGCTCAAATTTCGCTAGGCCCCTCTATCCCCCTGTAATCCCCCAGCATTTGCAAGAGTTATCGCCAACTTTGAGAAACACTGATCCAAAGTTATGCTCGCTCGCTCCAAATTGAAATCTAATTAAATACCGAGTGGTTACCGTAACCGATCCAGAATTGAAATGAAAAGACGAAAGACGTAACTTTATTAATTGCGTTTCATTAATTGTTGCCGAGACAATATTCTGGGATTGAAAATGGCGGGAAAAACAAATTTCGAGCTTGTTTCTCATTTTATGTACAAAACTCTATATTTGTTGTACAAACTCATTTGAATTGCCTCAAGCCTTATCAACAATATAAGCTGAGAGTGTATTAGCAATTCCTTTTTAATTCAATTGTATGTCGTCATTATTGTCCTACAGCTGGGCACATAAAACAATGGGTTGACGAAGTAACTCACTCTACTCTAACTAACTAACTAACTGTTAGTAATTGACAGCAGCAGTTGACAAAAAATACGTCAAAGAATGTTCAACACTAGATACGCGGTAGAGTGACAGCCAAGTTCACAAAAAAATAACTGAGGACACAGCACCGTGTGTAATAAAAATATTAAAGTGTAATTTCAAATTAAAGCAAAACCTATGAATAAATATGCAGTAAAGTACATGAAAAACTAATAATAGTTTATTTAATAAAAACACGCAGTACACACTATCGCACAGTAATGAGGTATACACACACGTCACAAGCACACATACGCACATATGCACAAGATAATAGAGAGCGGTGGTGGAGAGTGTCGACATAAAAAATCTTCATGTCATTTGCAGTCATGGCATACGAGTCAATTTTTAACCGACTTCCCGAAGGAGGAGGAGGAGAGGTTATCTATTTGACGCGTATTTATTTCTTTTTGTTTTGTTTTTTACTACCAACAAGTACCAATATTACATCAATAACTTCACAAGAAGATACATTATGTTTCTTCTACTCTTATAATATCCTTAAAGAGATTGTATCGGCCATATCACACAACCTATTCCTCATTATTTTTACCCGATATCAAGAGAGTAATCTCAAGGATTCTCTACAATCAGAGCATTCGGATAATATATAAAAGATCCTTGATAAGTGATCTTAATCCCGAGGCTCCCTCATTCATCTTATAACCGCATGTGACGTCACAATCTGATAGTTGATAACAACTGTCGCTGATTACATGTCGTTTGCGGTTCGGAAATGCTATCATTATCACTAAAAGCATTTATTATAGCACTCGTCTTGCCTACAAATAAAATCATCATTATCATCATCATCAACCCATTACTGTCCCACTGCTGGGCACGGGTTTCCTCTCATAATGAGAAGGATTAGGCCATAGGACACCGCGCTGGCCAAGTGCGTATTGGTAGACTTCACATAGCTTTGACATTTTTTTTATAAATCTCTCAGGTATGCAGGTTTCCTCACGATGTTTTCCTTCACCGTTTAGCAAGTGATAATGAATTTCTAATACGAACAAAACTTTGAAAAATCAGAGGTGCGTGCCTGGGATTTGAACCTCGGACCCCTCGATCGAGAGGTTGAGTTTCTTAACCACTAGGCTATCACTGCTATAAAATATAAAATATATATCTCTAGTTATATTTATAATAATGATTTGAAATGTATTTTTCTATTTTTAAGGTGGTAGAACCCTGTGTGGTTTGACTCCGGCGGCACCACCGCCATACCAATTTTTGCCTAATAACAGCAGTGTTTTGTTACTCGCCGCTGTGTTCTAATTTGAAGTGTGCAGTAAGGGAGATATACTTTTAAGAGGTATTCCAGCTTAGTCCTCAGGGTATCGGCGCATCTGTGGTCGACCTCATATAGGAATATTATGATTACAGGTGATTACAGGTGTCCATGGGCGGCAGTAGCCACTTACCATCAAGTGGACTGCATGCTCGTCTGCTACTCTTAAATTATAAAAAAAAAACAGAGTTCCTCTTGGGCTGGATGTCCTAATGAATAAATCGATACATTTTTCATACATACGTGCCTATCTTTATTTCAGCATTTTCAGAATTTTTTTTCCAATAAATACTGGAGCCAATAAATGCTCGAATACATAGCGCATTATGCTCAAAACTTTCTTCACCTATGGAAAGAAGAGTGAAACGCCAGCAATAAGACATAAATAAGCCTTTAAACTTTAGTTTACTATAAACTAGGCTGAATAGGTATATTCTCTGCCAGAAATCTACGATTCCACTAGCAGAATAAGCCATGATTTAAGCGTGCGTCATGATCAGGATTAATATGAGTAAGCCTAAGTGCCGATAGAATCCTACTGCATCGGTTTATATCAAGGTAAGGCTTTCGTTCCACAAATGAACAATTAGCAACGATTTAAGCAATTTTAAAGCTATTACTAAAATCCGCACAATGGTGTTTTAAGACCAGTAAGAATTACCTTCACAGAAATAAACATGGCAAAATTTCTAATTCTAAAATTTAAAAATGAGATGCTTTTGGGACCTTGGGTAGTAGAAAGATGATCGCAGGTAGAACTAATCTTATTTAGTATAATTAAAAGAGCAAATCCGAAATTAAATATATTACGCTTATACATCACACAGGCGTTTAGACCTCTTATATTAAATCCGTAATATTTTTAATCCTTAAAAGCTATGAAGTCCAATACGATGCATATGAAGGTAGCAATTTGGTAGCAACTATTGATTCCAAAAAACTCTATTAATTTGTGCAGTTTCTTCTCACTGGATAGGTGACCGGCCATCCTAATGTCAAAAAACGTAGTAACCTTAAAAAGTAGTTTTTTTTTAATCGAAGGTAGCAATTGGTAGCAACTAATAGCAACTAGTAGCAACTAGGTAGCAACTTTTAATAATTATTTCGATGTAAAATATGAGTAGTGACCGGCCATTCTGACGGTCACGCATGTCTGTGACATACAGTAAAACAAAATACTTTTAACATTTTTCTATTTAACTTGCCTTCATAGTTCGTTTGCTGTATGTTCGTAAGTGTGTTGTAACTGAATTTTAAACCAATTAACCCCACCGATTGTGTTGGAATTTTGCATATTATGCGAATGGTTTGTGCAAAAGTTGGATGACAATGATGATATAGTGATGCTATGAGATGATGCAGAGATTATATAGTGAGTTGTTGATTATTTTTATATACCCGATTAATTGAGGAAGGGGTTAATTACAGAGCTCCATGTGCAAAGTAGCTATTTAACATTAGATGAAGTCAATTTCTTTAGCTAGCAAATATCATCGCTTACTATTTACTCGTGCTTAATGAGACAAATCGATAGCGCTGGCAGTAACCTAGATCCGGGACGTCCTCAGGTTTATTGTACCTACCTGTTTATTATCCTCAAGTTTCTGTCCCACTTCAATGTCGTATCATGTACAGTAGTGATCTTTGTCTAAATATATATAACTCAAAGGTGACTGACTGACATAGTGATCTATGAACGCACAGCCCAAACCACTGGACGGATCGGGCTGAAATTTGGCACGCAGGTAGATGTTATGACGTAGGCATCCGCTAAGAAAGGATTTTGATCAATTCTAACGCCTAGGGGATAAAATAGGGGATGAAAATATTACTTCGTAACGCGAGCGAAGCCGCGGGCAAAAGCTCGTTAAATATAGAAATAGAAAGTAAGCGTGCAGTTTGCCTGATGGTTAGTGGCTACTGCCGCCCATGTCCACAAATACGTCGCTACCACTTTTTTTGGAGTTTACTCCTTAAGAAACGATTTGAGTTATAAGGCCCGGTACGGAAATTTTATGAGGAGTAAAATCAAGTGTAACACGAAAAGTTGAGGCGTAACGGAAACCAAAATATGAATCAAGAGTGCTCTTATTAATTTAAAATACAGTAAGTTCAAATCCCATATGAAAGTAATTATTACAATAAAAATAATTAGCAATATATAAAACATTAAAACGTCATTAACTAATTTATTTACATTTTTGCATAAATTAAGTTATAGGTTTGATCATTTATAAACACTGTGAAAAATATGAACATTGGCGCCATAATATGATTAACAATCTTTTATGAACGTTTTTAAAGAAGAGTAACATATAAAATCAGTAAGCAATTGAATAAGATATAATATTAGCAAAATAAGTTTTTAACATAAAGAGGCTTTTGTAAGTTACTGATATATTAATTTAACTTATAAAAATGGATGCATTATTGATCAGCACCATCTATCAACGATAAACGGGCAAAATCAAAACAGTATTATTTAATATTTATTACAGAATTATTGCTAATGAATTATATTCAAAATAAGTTATATAAAATTAGCAATACGTTTTAAATGAATTCTAGAATTATAAAACATTCAGAAACAATCCAAATTACATATAATAACATGTTTATTGAGTCTCATATAGATTTCATCCGTAAATTGCAACAAGGATATTTTATAGATGGCAAAGAAATTATAATTATTAAGTTTTAAGTTATAAAACGTTTAACATTGTTTTAAATATAAATAATTATGTTATATTAAAATTTACTTTAATATAAACAATTATATTAAGTTACCATTATAATATTTGGAACCAAAATATAGATTGATAAACTTGCAAACTTACAATTTATAAAACTTGCCACTAGATGGCGCTATTTTATATTATTTTGTAACATACTTTATGTAATACGCATTATTGAAGTAATATAAATAATCCGAATAATTACAGATATATGTTTGTTTCTCTTATCATTTTAGCAGATGCGTTCATTTACCTACCCTTTTTTCTATTCGATATATATCATAATTATCATTCGTAAGGAGTAAACTCCAATCGTGCGTCGTAGCTGACACACACACACTTTTTTTCATGGGGAAACCCTTCATAGGTTAATCTCAGCCGCGGCGGCCGCAGAGAGAGGATATGCCGAACTCCTGCCGGCTAAAATCCCACGGTGTTCCACTATACCTACGCCCTTTGTCGGGTAATAGCACTCTTCCGCAGTCCCGATGGGACGTCGCTACCCCTAAGAAACTAAGTTGGAACGCCTTGATAAAAGTAGTCCCTTTCGACAGATATCAAACCGAAACAGCGCTTATTGTATTGTATTGTATTGTATATTGTATTGTAAACTGTTGTATGTGCCAGAAATTGTTGTTAGCTTTACCATCAGAACTGTATCCGTTTGCTACGAAAATAAATAAAAAGGTACCTCCCTTTTTTCGTTAACCCGTTTTAAAAAACGTCAAAAAGGCCGACCACACAAGTCATATTGGTTGTTTTAGTTTTTATTTATTTCCCAATCAAACACTAATCACGTGTACCAGCTGCCTATAACCATTATCCCTACAAATCATTAACGTAACGTCGTATCATTAATGCACACATTCTAAGCACACAGCCATTCAAACGTTACGTGGTTCTGACAAGCTTTGTCTAATAGCTCGTAGCTGCAATATCGCAATATCGGTAATGGATTGGCAGGATGCCTAATGCTTGTAGAATTGCCGTAGAATAATGGTGTTTTATTAGGTTGTTAATAGAAAATCGACGAGGAGTTAATAAGAGATGTAATACTTGACAATACATAATGTCAAGTAAATATTTCAGATACGATATGCACTTGCCTTTCAATAAATTGATTAAAAATCACTGTACTCAATGACCAATTAAAACGTTAAAACATTGATTGTATGAACAAAATCTCAACATCAAATTGGAAAATATTGTCTAGAAAACTAAAGTGAGACGATGGTTCCACCACTATTAAATGTACTGGTTTTACCACCTTTTATATTTATTTCTAAGCAATTAGAACCACATCCAAGGTTTTTTAACCTGTTTCAAATCAAATCAAATTTTTTTTTATTCAAAATAGGTTCTTTACAGAGCACTTTTTGAATGTCAAACTACCACCACTTCACAAGGTGTTTATTATGGAGAAGAACATACTTAATTCACTTGAAAGAAACGAAAATCCGTAATATGCAATAATTTGTAAAAGATAATAAGTTTCAACAATTATTAGGTATATCTGTCTACCCCAATGAGTAAATAGTAGATACCGCGTGACATTGTGAGATCATTTGCGAGAACTATCGGTTGATTCCGGTGGAACACCGAAATGCTCTCAGACGGAGTTTAATGCGTCGCTGAAAAGGGTTCGTGTCACACTTGTTTCAGTTATCCCTTTTAGTTTGACGTTATGTATGAGAATTTCTGAATAGCTACCCTATTATAGGGAGATGTAACTATACTCAAATTCAAATTATTGACTCCAAAATATTTTAGATTTTCAATTTAATGCTAAGTAATATAAATACATACCAATCTGTATTTGAGCAGCCTCGTGATGTATACTTCAGCTGAATGTGAAGAGAGACCAGTGCTCAGTAATGAAATATTAAAATGATTGTAGCCCCGTTGAACATTTTTTCAGTCGGGTTTTACATAGCATATTTCGTTTAGAATATCAAAGACCTAAATGTATACTTTCTAATTTGTATTTAACCTAATTAAACACAATTAGCTGAGAACAGTTACAGAACTTCCTAATTCCAATCGATTCGCAACAATAAGTATAGGTGTATATCTATCAGTGTACTCCTATGAGTAGATAGTAGATATCGCGTGACATTGTGAGATCATTTGCGAGAACTATCGGTTTGTTCCCGCGGAACACCGAAATGCTCTTAGATGGAACTTAATGCGTCGCTGAAAAGGGTTTGTGTCACACTTGTTTAAGTTGTCCCTTTTAGTTTGACGTTATGTATGAGAATTTGTGAATTAGCTTAGCTACCCTATTATAGGGATATGTAACTATACTCAAATTCAAATTATTGACTCCAAAATATTTTAGATTTTCAATTTAATGCTAAGTAATATAAATACATACCAATCTGTATTTGAGCAGCCTCGTGATGTATACTTCAGCTGAATGTGAAGAGAGACCAGTGCTCAGTAATGAAATATTAAAATGATTGTAGCCCCGTTGAACATTTTTTCAGTCGGGTTTTACATAGCATATTTCGTTTAGAATATCAAAGACCTAAATGTATACTTTCTAATTTGTATTTAACCTAATTAAACACAATTAGCTGAGAACAGTTACAGAACTTCCTAATTCCAATCGATTCGCAACAATAAGTATAGGTGTATATCTGTCAGTGTACTCCTATGAGTAGATAGTAGATATCGCGTGACATTGTGAGATCATTTGCGAGAACTATCGGTTTGTTCCCGCGGAACACCGAAATGCTCTCAGATGGAGTTTAATGCGTCGCTGAAAAGGGTTTATGTCACACTTGTTTAAGTTGTCCCTTTTAGTTTGTTGGCGATAATTTGTATATAGCATAATCAACGGTGTAGGTTTTCTAATGTCGGGACAAACTTATAACGTAACGGTTTTTAATATGCAGGTCATGAGTTGCTTTAATCAAAAGCTTCAAAGTAAATTATTGCAGCATAAGTAATTTCACAGATTCGTAGTTTAAAGTTGGCTTATATCATGGACATAACGAAGCTGATGTAATGAACTTTAAAAAGTTAATTCACGTTGGTTGAAGGCAGAAAAAACTAACATTATTCTAATCAATTCGTTGCATCAATAAATCTATAATTAACTTGGGTAAAGCTCCTGTTCTTTTTGGGATTGAGATGTTCCATTGTCGACAGTAACCACCTAATATCATATAGCTGAAAAGATTATTGACTGCTTACTTAACATAAAACTTAGACACTCCTATCCAGTAGTGAGCATATTACGTTATTCCCCAAATATCCGCTGAATATTCCATCAAAATCAAAATTCAAAATACAAGCGCCTGCATAACTTACCGGTTAACAATATCGGAATCTGTATTGAAATCGGAACATCCAAGTAATTGTACGGTTCCGATTGAATTTCAGATGCGTCCTGCTCGCCCCGATTGGCTATTGGATTACCACCCCACTGCTCTTGTAATAGTTGACTTTCCGCCGCAATTGGTTTTGGATTACCAATCACTGGACTAGCAATCATGATTGACTGATGGCCGTTTCATAACTGGTAAATATGAAACTGTGTAACAAAGGCAATTGTGTAGGTCGTGGATATGGAATTTGTAGCATGAATTCATTACGTTTGACCAATTACTGTAAATTTGAAATATTAATGAAATGCGCATACTCTGCGCTTGTGAGATTACAAAGGAATATTTCGAATAAAATACATATTCTTGCTTACTAACAAAATGTTTAAATGCTGCTGTGTTTTAATATGGCAAAGACAGATACTCATATCAGGCCTACCGACTTACATCTGTAACCGACCTTAGGTAGTACTGTAATGGGTATCAGGGATAATTTTCCACCATTTGGCCTACCAAATTTACCACCATGAGCTCATTTAATTTTTTTTATAATATACAAAATAAATGTAAACGTTTCTCAAAGGTTAAGTTGACAAAACGAACTATAATATACCTTCAATCTTAAACAAAAGTCATGTCTGTCATGTCAACATCTTAAGCAAAGACAGAAGCATACAATACAATGTTGTGAAAAAAATATTTTTACAAGATTTCTATCATCAAACTAAAACTGACATTGTGAATCAAAAATATCTTTTCCATTTTTATGTTTTTACAATAGCGGTATCGGAATGTCCAGCTATTGAACATTTCCGATTGAATTTCCGAATAGAGCTGTCATGTTTCTGCCACCTCGGTTTGTTCGAGCCGGTATCCAATCTGCACTTGTAAATGCCCAGATTTAAACAACTGTAAAAAACTATGTTTCCAAAGGAATCAGACGTGAATTATACTTTTGCGATTTTCATAACGTATTAGTTTAAGAATTAATAACAAACTAGAAAGATTTTAAACAATAAGACAACTTGGTCTTCTTAGATCTAATCCTATACACTTCTAATCTAAGTCACATTATTTATATAGCTCCAATAATTTATTTTTATTCAAATTTAATATTCTTAATGGCAGCAAATTGCTTTTCAATCGTTATTTACAAAATCAATCTATCCATTATTTAAATACTAGCAATAGAAATTTGTCAGTATTTGCCTATAAAAATTGACAAATTTTGAAATAGAAAAATTACTTTACCAGACAAACCTGCGTGGCGGATGGGTCACCATACCGGCCTGACGCGCAGGGGATCCCGGGTTCGATCCCTGGCCAAACAGACATCTGAACGATGAATTTAGGCTTCTGGGTCTGGGTGTTTGTGTATTTGTCTCTGTGTGTGTCCACAGCACTCACGATACAGGGAACCCTTGTGTGGGGCTGCGAGTGTAGAAAGCGTTTTTTTATAATAACTTATTTTTATCACTTTCAAAGATGTGTTACCTACAAAAGAAAACCTTTCAAAAACACACATATCATGATATATTCACACCGCATAACCCGAAAATATTCCGGAGATAACATAACGTAAAACAACGGCTTCACCGAACCCAAACAGTGCTTTGCTCGTCTTCATAAAATTAACTTGAAGAGGGTTGAACCCTTCCGAAGTGGCCTTGTCGCTGTCGTAATCCGATTTGTACGGGCGAAACGGTTATTCGCTTCGCCATATTTTCAAATTCATGAGGATTTTGTGGAATTGAAAAAACGAATTGAGTTATCACAATGTGGGCGGGGTGCCATCAAAGTTTTGACAGTAGCAGTACCACTGCCACACCATTTGTTGCTATAACAGACTTAGTTACATCCTGAAGTAATTACTCATCACGATGATGAGTAATTACTACTCGTATTTATGTCCAAGTAGACTAAAGTAGACTAAATGACAGTTAAACACTATTTAACCACCCATGTATGTAAAAAATCTCAATACGTCTCTTCCACGGGGATGTAATTAAAACTGAATACATACATAGAATATACAAATTTAATGAACTGACCTGACCAAGGATAGTCTGCATTGTACAGAAGTCCTCAACGACTTATAGCAGACATATCGTGTTTGGACTTTTTGAATAAGCCTCAATGAGTAGATAACTGTTAAGTTCACTAACCTTGGCAAAGTTCTGAAAGTCCTATATCGGTCCTATCGGTATACATTAAATACGAAACATATTACTACAGATCATTTCAATGAGGTAAAAATCAGGTAAACTGCATGCAATTTCTTTCAAAGAACTTTGTCTATACAGAATATTTGTCGAATATCCTGAACTCCATAATTGAATTGGGAAGTTACTCAAAGTTTCCATCATTAGTCAAACGTAACAAATGTATCCAGCTCAAACCGTCGCTCCGTTCATTAGTCGCTTATTCATCCGTTCTATTATAGAATATGGACCGAGCGAGTAACTTAGGGATTCATTTTGGCCATATGTCACAGTCATATTAATCTTTATTAATATAAATTATGTTCATAGCTAATTGATGTTTCCACATACAGCTTCCTTGGTATGCGTTACTTTTCGCGGTATGCGTTTGTTTACCACGCTTTTATTAGCTTGACCTGAATGTATGTATGTGACGGAATCTTTGAACTCGATTTTTACCCACTTTGAACCATTTATAGATACTTGTCTGATTATCAACTTATGATAATTTTATCTCGCATTCTCTATTTAGTGGGAATCTCTGCTATGATTAGATGCACATACCAATATATAGGTAAGTAGTAAATTGTACCATAAATTAATATCTTTCTTATTAGTTTGCTCAAATAGACAGGCAAACAATAACATAGATTTCATAGAGAATAAAACAAACTCTAACCCAAAATCAGAATCCTCAAAAATATAGATCCAATCTGCACAGTCCACGCGAAAAAACTTTTAAGCAAAAGCTAGTTTAATGCAAGACTCCAAGCCAGCCACTCAGATCAAATTCGAGTTTTGTTTGCAAAAATCCACATAATCCAACTAAAAGGTGAGAAAAAGGGCGGTGTTATTTGTCTTTTGATCGTATTCCCCGAGGATCTCGAATTGGATAAAGGCTGAGCCGATCCAATATTCGGGACCGCTGAACCATGACCATCCGATGGAATTGGGCGCTTGTATGATATTCGCTTTTTGTTTTATAATTTATTTAGCGAAATGTATTGCTGGTGAACGAGTCTGACGTTTTACCTCGTATATCTGAGGATTTTAATGAAGGTAAATTTAATATTTTCAGAGCAAATAGTAGCCTGTGTATTTTTATTAACACGACTTATTAGCTTGGGTTGTATGTACGTAACTAAGTAACGGAATCTTTGAACACGGTTTCTATCCACTTTGAACGTTCAGTTTAATTCAAAATTTTGAAGGATTTATATATTGAATTAATATATTAATATTAATTTAGAAGGATAATAGTATAATTGTGGAAAAAGTGTGGGGGCGATTTACGAAAACTGATAAATGGAGCACCCCACGCTTTTGTCACAATTATACTATTTACTGTTCCTTAATTGATTCCTAGATTGAAAATTATTTGTTGTTGATTTTATCATAAAAGCGTTTTTTTAATTTTTTTAAACCATATTTATTATAATACAGGCAAGCCTCGACGTCATTTTAATTATTTTAACTTAAATTTGATATTAAAGTATGTATATCCTTTGTTATAAATACACTTTTTTTTCATATTAGACACGCTGTTTACATCGTTATCCAACGAAATATATTGAGCGCCGACTTCAGAAGTGACATAGAAGTCGGTTGTATTTTTTTGTTAAAATGTTTTTTACATTTAAATATATGAAAAAAAAAACGTTTCGATTTACGTCGCGTATTTCGAGAACCTAACATACCGTAAGTAGCAGGACTGCCTGTATACTGGTAGCAAACGAGTATACAGTAGCACTACCATGAGTTTACAAAAGTATTACTCGCTAGCGACTGGGTAAAATAAATGTATGAAAAATTGTACAGCGCCTCTGGTGGTTACTCGTAGAACTAAATTCCGTAGTGTGAGCCACTCGTAACGTAAAAAACCTACAGAAATCAAATCACTAGCGAATGTCATTATGATCTATTGCCATACAAATTCGGTCCCATGAGTCATTAGTTTGACAGACGTTGTCAAGAAATACCGTAACGATAGTAGTTATGTTATTCACTAGCAAAATGACAATAGTTTTCTATTTACAATTTCTATAGTGGCGTTTCTATGCCAACTCATGGTAGTGCTACAGACCACCTGATGGTAAGCGACAACTGCCGCAACCCTGGCGTGATCTACTCCAGATAATAGTAGAGTTCTACGTGAGGTCAGTAACAGACGCGTTACTACTTCTCAGAACTAAGATGGATTGCTTTGAATAGTTATGTCTATCTTACCAGCAGTATTAACTGTTTCTGTGCTTTAGTTTGAAAGCTGAAGTAAGGTAGAGGCACTTATTCGCGGCGCTAACTCAGCAAGCGTAGCAGTGTACCAGTGGCTGACCTCAGATAGTTTATTTTGTCCTCTGGGGTTGATTATATTATCGTAGTTTATGGACAAGAGCCACATACCATACATATAAAACTAATCGCGTCTGAGCTACCATTAGATGAGATAAAACGCAAGCCTGTAGGCATAGAAAAAATAAATATTAAATATTAAATTAGCAAGATTTCGCTCCAGCTTTTTCACTCCGAAAGTAATCCGTAATAACACGTTCGCTCAAGATGTAATCCCACTAACAATATTTGGGATTTTCTTGTGGAATGCCTCAGAAGGACTAACAGACATTACCCACTCCAGAATTATATCAAGGGTCTGAAGAAAATTGTGTTCGTGGCAAAGATTTTATTAAAAGTTTCTTGTGGTGGCTATTTTATTTTGTGATAGAGATCAGTAGGTACATGACAACATACTCTACTAAGTTACATGAAAAATAAAGAAATTTTAGTGCGGTGATATGGCATGGTGAGGAGTTCGACTCGGGTGGTCCCACCGCCACACGTATTACTGTCTAATAACAGCAGTGTCAAGCGCTACTGTTTTCTGATTTGAATGGTGTGGTAAAGTAGACATACTTGTCCGAGGCGTTCCAGCTTAGTCCTCATGGGTAGCTGCGCATCTGTGGCCGACTTCACATAGGAATATCTGATCTTATCTTGGGTTAATTACGGATAGGACAGGCAGACCATGGGCGTTAAAAAGGTCAGCAACAATACATCTCCACCACGCCAACGAACGGTATAGATAGATATTTCACATCAAAGCTATGTAAGCGTTTTTTTTTACTTCCAAAGCTTTATAAGACGATATAGGCCAAAATTAAACCATTCTTACCTGTCACTGTCACAAAGATTCGCAAGGACTCCGTTATAAGGGCTCAAGTAAATCACCTCACGTAATATATTAAGGCACCATTATTGTAATAATTTATAAGTTGCCGCAACCCGCTGCGGGCTGGGTACAAATTTAATGCATAAAATTAAAATCTTTAATTATATTAAAAACCTTCTTACTTTAATAACATCCTATTAAGGGCCCTTTAAAAAAACGTAGTAAGGTGATCTACACACCTGACAGTTCGTTAAAAAAACAGTACTCAAAAGCGATCCGCGTAGTGGAGCCGTTACAATACCGGTCTGACGTGCAGATGGTTCCAGGTTCGATCTCCGGTCAAACAGATCTGAATGATGAATTTAGATTTCTGTTCTACAAGACATCCTAGTGTGGGGCTATCGGAATAGAATGCGTAATTTCTTAAAGTCTGTAAAGTCTATTCATTTGCACTTGGCCAGCGCGATGGACTACTTAAGCCAAATAAGTTTATACATCAAATAAGTTTTATTTTATTACTATCGGTAATAATGTTTGCACTACTAATCTATTCGGATATGAAGAGATTGTACCTTACAGAAATGTGCAAAAACAAAGACGGATTTAAGGCTATAGAAATTCTCTCTCATCCTTAGAATAACATACTCGTACATACATACGCACACTACAAACACTCCAAAAACAGTTTGCACGCAAAATCATCTCTACTGAGTTTTAACGTAACAAATGTTTTAATGTAGTTAAATATTCAAGCATTTATTCAATAAACGTGTAGCGTGAGAGATAACACTTAACACCTTAAAGCTACGTCCACACTACGTGTTTAAAACATTTTACACGCTGGACCTTAGGCATTGGACACGCACAAACATTGGACAAGCTGTTTACGCCACAATTTAACGAAATATATTAAGCGTCGACTTCAGAAATAGTAAAACAACATTTATTTCAATTTTTTTTTTACTTCGTAGTGACATATAAGTCGGTTTTTTTTATTTTTAGTATTTAGCATCATAACCATAGTAATAAATGCATTATGGAAATTTGAACTATATTTATTATTACGGTTTCAGAGATCGAGATAGCCCTGTGACAGACGGATAGGCAGCGGAGTCCTATTAACTTAAACGGTTAAGGAAAATCGCAAGATACCTACATATCTGAGGTTGATTATAGATGTCCATGGGAAGTAGTAACCCACTTACCATCAGGTGAACTGTATGTTCGTATACTACTCAGCATAATAAGTGCGGATAGTGTGTATAAGGCCTTATATTAAAAGGGCAATTATTCCAAGCGCTTGTTTGTATTTGTTATCGTTGCGTGGTCGAGTCCCTGATTGTGGGTTTGTACTTCGAAGTTTATTTTATAATAGTGTAGGGACAATAAAGGTTTTAAACAGGTCTCGCGATAAGAAATGCCTGCTTTATAGCTATGAGGGAAATTAAATTATAAATGAAATTTAAAAGACCAGTGAAGTGGCAGTCGAGTTTTAATTGAAAGGGTTCCGTGCTATCACACACATGTTTTTTTATTAGGTTTGAGATTTTTAATACGAGCCCGACTCACGCTTGGGCGTTTTTTAGTAGATGGTGCACCTTTTACGGAAATTACGTGGATTTCCAATCGATACAGCTGACCGTAGATTTTTTTTTTTTTTTATAATATAAGAGTAGCAGACGAGCATGCAGTCCACCTGATGGTAAGTGGCTACTGCCGCCCATGGACATATGTAATCAACCCCAGATAGGATTAGATATTCCTACCTGAGGTCGGCCACAGATGCGCCGCTACCCCTGAGGACTAAGCTGGAACGCCTCGGAAAAGTCTGTCTCCCTTACCACACCCTTCAAACCGGAACACAGCAGCGCTTAACACTGCTGTTATTAGGTAGAAATAGGTGTGGCGGTGGTGCCGCCGGAGTCAAACCACAAAGGGTTCTACCACCTTTAAATATTAGAAATATTTAAAAAAAGTTACAAAAAACATACCTTGTAAAACCTTGTAAATTTTTCATACAATTTTATCAAAATCGGTTTAGCCATATACGTCACAGACCTACAATTTATCTATCTTTACTTAAAATCCAATCAAAATCAGTTTCGCCGTTTCCAAGCCTAATGGCACCTAATGCCGTGTTAAACCCTCGCGTGTTAAGCAATAGCAATCAATAGTAGTCATTAACCCAAAAAGCGGCCTTTGTTTGTAAACACTAGTATAATTACGTACGGCAATGGGCTCGCTTCAATAGCCTTAACCAATCTTGTAGTTGGGAAACTCATTGGGAACACAAATTATGTTGTGTTGTCGTTCTACTTTAGAAGTCTCGCTTACAAGGATTTATTAACTTGATATTGTTGCCAGCCTGTACCCTTACCATGAGTTTTAACGTTTTGACAAATATGACTGTTTTGGTTATTGTTTACGTATTGGCCCATACGATTTCCTAGTTCTGACACAATCCGTTAGGGGCGCTGATTTGAAATTGTATGGGCAAATACGTAAACAAATACCAAAACAATCGTATTTGTCAAAACGTAAGAACTCATGGTAAGGGTACTGTTACTGACCCACTGCCGGGCACGGGTCTCCTCTCAGAATGGAATCAGGCCATAGTCCACCGCATTGGCTAAGTACAGATTGCTAGACTTCACACTTTAAGAACTTTTTTAAATATCTCTTAGGTTTCCTTGCGATATCGTCTGAAATCGTTCAAGCAAGTGATAAATATTTAAATATTTTTTTGTTGCACATCAATAGAAAAATCAGTGGTTTTTGGGTTCGAACCTCAGATAATATTATTATACCTCGTGGTATTCAAGCTTATTCATTTCGATAAGTACAGGTTTATTTTAATACATGATGTTTTAATAAATGAATAAAAGTGAGTGAAATGAATGTAGTTTATTTATAATTTATAATGTCTTATTTTTATTAATTAAGATCAAGATGTATTTTTTTATTCATAATCAATCAAACAAACAAACAACCGCTTTCTACACTCACAGCCCCACCCTAGGATTCCCTGTGTCGTGGGTGCCATGGACAAACACAGAGACAAATACACAAACACCCAGACCCAGAAACATATCAGCCAGACACAGAAATCTAAATTCATCATTTAGATATCTGTCTGGCCGGGGATCGAACCCGGGACCCTCTGCGCGTCAAACCGGTATGGTGACCGCTCCACCACACGGGTCGTCAAAAGTCATAATATGACTTCGTTATACATACATTTGTTATTAAACCATTTTAGTGTTCAAATCTACAAACAATTTCACAACCCAAGATATTTCCAAACCATTTTCATTTTAAATTGCTCACTTTTTAAAACCAAAATGTCCAGTAGACTCCAAGTTTAAACGAATGCTTGTAATAAAGCATGTTTTAATTAAGCCAGAGGTCATCTACGGCGGCATTTGTTGGAGGCGATGCAATTAAGATAATGCTGGTGCCCGCGACACGTAATTGAATTTATAGGTGACGGGACGCCGCGAGATAGTAGCGCGAGAGTAGCGTAGTAGTGAGTAGCGCAGATGTACAGTTTTGTGGTCGCTACCGGCTTTATTTATCAAGTCTTGAATATAAAAGAAAGAGACTAATACGTTATTACCCTTAAGGATCTAGTTAGAATTTTAAAACATTAATTGTTCTTTGTAATACTTTTTTCTATAGGAATATTTCCTTCATTTTGTCGATTAGCTAGAGTGGGTTTTTTATGTATACAAGTTCGTAAACTCAATGCATTTGCTACTTAGTCGTCTAAACCTACAAATAATGATAAATCTTTTGCATTTTAAATTGGTCACTTTTTAACTTTTTTTTGGCGAAATCTCCCATAGACCCCAAGTTTCAACTAATGCTCGTAATAAAGTATGTTTTAATTAAGCCAGAGGTCATCTACGGCGGCATTTGTTGGAGGCGATGCAATTAAGATAATGCTGGTGCCCGCGACACGTAATTGAATTTAAAGGTGACGGGACGCCGCGAGATAGTAGCGCGGTAGAGAGTCGCGTAGTAGTGAGTAGCGCAGATGTACAGTTTTGTGGTCGCTACAATCTATAAGAGTTGTCAAGCTTAAATACCTATAGTCTGACTAGAAAGAGACTAATACTTTTGTACCCTTAAGGGTCGAGTTAGAATTTTTACAAATTCGTTCGTTATACGTAGGTTTACAAGGCTTAAGTTTGCAGTGTAAGTCCGTTAGGGTGAGTTTTTATCAATTAGATAGGATGATTGAGCTTCTGTGGAGCCACATCTGATATACGAATGTACACAGCCAATAAGTCACGAGCCTCCCAGAAAGGTAGTTATAATAAGCATTTAAGTGTATTAATTAATTATTAAAAAGGATATTGCTAAATACACTTCATCTTCTTCATCTTCATTACAAAACACCATGTGAAGTTGTAGTATCTAATTTATTTACGTGAAGTATCTACTTCATAAAATTTTGATTTTGATTATACATGCAAATACACATACGTAAAAATGCGAAAGAATCCGAAAGCTACGCAAAAATTTACAGCATTCAAAACAAAGGCTGTTACAGCTAACTAGAAAGGCCCGAGATAAAGTGTTTGCGTTTACAGCAACGAAACTAAAGAAAAATGTGGAGAGGACAGAAGACAAAGCACTTGACACGTTTAGAAGCTTTGTTCGGAGGAAACTGCTCCATTTCCTTCTGTTCTCACGAGTTTTAACTACGATACATACGCACTTATATACCTTCTAAATAACGATTGGAAATAATATTTATTTATCGATGGAAATAAGCAAATTAGCGTGCAGTTCACCTGATAATAAATGGTCAGTACTGACATGAAAGTACATGAAATTTTGTAACCAACTCGACATAGAGGGGTTTTGTCTAAAACCGTTCACAGAAGTGTTACCTCAGGTACTCCTGAGAACTAAGACGCCTCCATATAAGTCCACAATGATTGAATCCACAATGACCAAGACAGATGTAAACATAAGTAAAATATATTAAAAACAAGCTTAAAATTAAATATTTTATGTTTTGGTGACGTCCAGTAATAAATTAATCTATCAAGTTGATTACCTACCTAAAACGAAAATTGTACAATATACCACTAGAATTAGAAATAAGTAGTACTAGAATTAAATATATAGATCCGCACATGGCAAACATTGTAGAATATGGCCTAAGACTTTAACACTCTGAAAGGAGACCCCTGTCCAGCAATGGGACAGTAATACAGTATAATGTTGTAAACAGTGAACACGACAAAATTTGTTTATAAATAATTACATTCTTTAAACGTCATTCTACTTCAAAACAAGGTCTTTTCCCTTATTACTGTCTAAATTGTTAAGCGTTTTGTCGTTCAAGAACCAAATTAAGCCCTATAATTAGACCCTACCTATACAGCTCGTACTAATTATGTGGCGTTAATTAACTTGCTTCTTGTTGATTATAATCACATTTTAATACACACATTGATACTGATATAATAATATAAAGTTTTTTTTTTCATAAGAAACTTTACTTTTTTATGAGAAATAGCAACCAAACTGCCGTCCATGGAAACTGTAATCATTCCTCGATAAGATTAGGTCTACCTGGGACGGCCAAAAATGAACCATAACGAAACACCTTGTGAAGTGGCGGTAGGTGTATTGACATTCAAAAAGAGCTCTGCAAAGAACCAATTTTTAATTAAATAAATACGTTCCTACGCCTGTGGACCAAGTTGGAACGCCTCTGAAATGTATCTCCCTTACCACACCCTTCAAACATGAACACAACAGCGCTGAACACTACTATTTACTTAGGCAGAAATACGAGTAGGTGTGGCGGTGGTACCTCCGTAGTCGGACCAACAAGGGTATAATCTTTCCAACTTATCAATTTATTGTAATAAATGTATATATACACGCTACAAAGTATAACAAAAGTATATTGGCGAAGAATATATCGGCAGGCAGTAATGGTTTAGTAATGAAAAATAAGGAAAAGAATCTATTAACACGGATCAAAACTTCCATTTGGTACCTATTTCTCCCTAGTTCCCAAAGTTACGCACCCAACAAGTTTGAACAGGGTATCCTGATCCAGTCGACACGTAGCCGGACGTGTCTTCCTGAACGTAGGCATGGCCATCTGAGATCGATTAAACGAAGAATTGATTTTTGGACACGAAAAGTTATCGAAATCCGATTTTTTCCAAATTGATTGAATATTAACAAACGTGTCATAGACATTTTTTGCTGATAAATACGTATTTCAGTGATTATTTTGTCCTGACGACCGTTTTTCCGATAGCTTCGCTCCTGAATAGAACGAATATCGATTTTTGGTGAATCGACTCTTTAGGCCTCGATTTTTTCTGAATCGATTTATCACACTTCGATTCGACTCGATTCCAGAATCGATCTTTTAGAAAGATTCGCCATCCCTACCTGAACGTGTCCGTGAAAAGGGACAGACAGGGAACACGTGACTAGTGGGCATGTTTCAACAACCGTCATTTTTCATCGCGCGTGAAAAATGATTGTTATTGTTGAGGCGCGGAGAAAATGTTTTCCGCCCGAGCCCACTTTAGTATTCACGAGAACATATTTATTCGTAGGTAATTTCAAACTTAAATTGTGAAGGAATATTTTTGAAATAAATAGCAGTGATAGCCTAGTGGTTAAGAAACGCGGCCTCTCGATCGAGGGGTCTGAGGTTCAAATCACAATCACATTACAAATTAATCATCACTTGCGTAAACGGTGAAGAACAAACATCGTCAGGAAACCTGCATACCTGAGAGTTTATAAAAAAAATCTCAAAGGTAGGTGAAGTCTACCAATACGCACTTGGCCAGCGCTGTGGACTATGGCCTAATCTTTCTCATTCTGAGGAGAGACCCATGCCCAGCAGTGGGACAGTAATGGGTTGATGATGATTTTCGGAATTGATATGGCCGAATATCAATTTGGAAAATGCTTCAGATGATATTTATGTATTTATTCTGAGAAAATGAAGCACTTACGTACGTTTTGGAATGAAGTATCTACAATTTCGCATCTAATGAAAATTTGTACCAACCAGTGGGACGTATAGTGGAAGGCTATAAACGTCATTTTAAAGGGTTTAATGATATCTACAGACACAGAGCGTATCAGACGCATACCGTACCAAACCAAAAAGTTATTCTCCTAGACGATATTGTCCTGACTCCTAGTGTTATAATTTTGCCTACCACCCGTGTCTGATACGTTCAATGTCTATAGATATAAATAGAGCCTAAGAGGCTGTAATAGTGATTATTATTCGTATGAAATGTTCAACTGGTACAAAAGTACTTCAGCGATGAAATGTGTGTCATAATGTGTGTGGAGCTCAAGGATACGCTCAGTGGAGCTTTATAGTAGACTACACTCGATTTTATCGAAATGTTTACGTAAGCTGTGGGCCATAATCTCTACAAATACCTTAAGATATTTTTTTGTAATGTGAAAAACATTGTGAATTGGTTGGTATTAAGGTGTTTAGAAAAGAACAATTTCATTGTTCAAATGTAGAGCGAGAAAATCGAATACATATCATAATTTTGAAAAATCAGAAGTCAGGGTTCGAAACCCAGGTAGGTTTCAAAACCTGAATAGACAGCGTAAGAGATAAATTCATACCAGTAAGAAATCCCTTAAAGTTAGAGTACTTAAATATTTTTATAAAAGTATAACTGGTAGTTTCTGTTAATTTGATTTGATTAAACATAAACAGCAAGTATTTTGGAGACAAATTTCAATCCTAATTTCGTAAGAAAAATCTGTAAAAACCGTAAATACATAGCAATACTAACCGTTGATAAATAACCCGAAAACGCTTTTTATACAAAACATGAAAATAACATGTCTTTACAAATCCTTTTAATTCAACAAACGCGAAAATAAAATGTTAAAACTAATCTTGCAACAGCCCGGAGCGCTTTTGTCGAAATATTTCAAAGGCAAACAAAGGGAAATCCCTTTTCGACTGCGGGCAAACACGACGAGTACGACGAAAACATGTTCCCGACAAAAAGAGCCTCCGACGAAAACATGCTTCCAGGGAGCTGTGCAAAGTGCCTTTGTATTTTCGCTCAAGAATTCCTTCATTCATCAAAGCTTATTGATAAGGTATCCGCAAATCGGGTATTCGTGATCCAGGAATTCTCTTGTCAAAAAATCGCGTAAAATAGTGAAACTTGAATATCTAATTCTGGTAAGACCCTTAGGGAGAAAACATTTTTTTCTCACAATAAGTAAAACATACTTTTTATTTTAGGGCTGTAGGTCCCTTACTATCATGTCCCTGTTGTACCGGGACCAGAATAGGGCTACGGTATCCCCTGCCTGCCGTAAGAGGCGACTAAAAGGAGCTTCCGGGGTTGCGGGCGGCAAGAGTGGGAGCTTAAACCATCCAGCAAGTGACCCCGGGAAGGACAGCGGTTTGTGTGGTCGCATATCGCTGTAATCACCAGGGGATGTGAGAGGAGCGTAAATTGCTCCCCCCAGGGCAGAGCCCGATAGAAGGCCATCGCGTTAGGAGGACTCCGGTTGTGTTCCGTTGGAAATCCCGGAGTTCCTCCACCAAACGCTGAGGACGGCCACCGGGGGAGTTTTAGTGCGGTAAAAATCCCACATAACCCGGCGTCACTCCCATGGCATCGGGTACCTTTTGAAGGTTTCCCCCTCGTCAAAAAAAAAGGGGTCTGTTACTATCAAGGCAGGCCTGAGATTGTTACAGGGAAGTCCAAATTGCCCAAGAAACCTCCGACAAGGTTTAACAACCCATATACAATGGTTAAAATCGGGATCGACAACAGAACATGTCCTCAAAACTCACTAATGGTCAACCACCCAACCTTTTACCCCACCCGACTTTGCTTAACTTTGCAGATAAGACTACAATTGATAATAATGTTAAGTTATATTATTATTAATAAAATTCAGATTCAAGACTACAGTTAGAGCTTGAAATGACACAGGAGTTGGAATAATAATAGAATAAATTTTCTAGTTGCAGGAGCATTCCCACATGTGGTTCCTATTCGTATTGCAACATGCACTATTCATGAATTGCGGGAACATGTTTGTTCACATGTCAGTGACTATAAATTTCACATGTTATGGTTACAGGTGCATGTCACGGCCAGAAAATAAAAGAAACCTAAAGTATATCGTGGTAAGTGTTTAAATTTAATTTGAAGATGATAAATCAAGATTTTTTTGTAGTCTCGTAACCATCTCCACAATTATTTCTACCTTTTAACTGTAACATTGGCTTGAACCCTAGGTGATAGAACCATTTGTGGTTCGACTCCGGCGGCACCACCGCCACACCTATTTCTGCGTTACGTGAATAATAAACTCAGATTTCTGTTCTGGTCTGACTGTTTGTGTATTCGGCTTTATGATCTACACTACACAAAAAAACTTCTTACGGGTAACATCATGCTACGTATCATGTAATCGATTTCGGATAATTCTGAGGTCTCTCATAGAGTAATTATTTATATATAAATTAATGTTTGTCTGCATGTCCTTACAGAAACTTTGCATTTGATCGTGTGAACATTTTTAGCAAAGTTGTTGTGCATGAGCCCACGAAGGTTTTTGATTTGGTACGACCAATTTTCGACAGAAGGCGCTACTGACATTGCAATGAAGGTACAAATTTTCAGTTATATGTATGTCATGTTATTGTTTAAAACCCGGGCGAAGCTGCAGCCACTACTAGTAATTCATAAGTAGCACTTGTTATTTATCATCAGGTGCATTGAATATTCGATCGCTACATATATTTTACAATTTAGTATTTTACATTTTACAACTTTAGTAATATTCATTACTTGACTGTATTTTAAGTACTCTTGCTTTATATTTTATTCTTTTTGAGTGGCGACCAAGGCATTTAAGGATTTCAAGTGTCCTTTTCACAAGAGACTTGACATTAGTTTCGGCTGTTTGTGCAAAATGAAGACGTGTTTAAGTGTTTATAATCAATCTAAAAGAATTTCTTTTTTTAAATAAAAGTGAAATGTCTTATTTCTGGAGTTGAGAGAAGGCTTTGTATACTGAATATATCTTAGCTTAGTTTATTAAATTTTATAAAATAAAATTGAAGAACTCCTTTAGAAATTTTGATCCGTGGTTCTTTAATCTTATATTCAAAATTTAAACACATTATTTCGATTTTTTTGTGCGTTTTTGCTCGTAAGGGTAAACTTGAAAACAACTGGACCGATTTTAATACGAATTTCACGGATAGATTGAGTAGGGATATGTCTTATCTCTCCCCGTAATAGTTATGTTTCTGTTTCAGAATTGAAATAAATATATTTTTTCAATCTTCTATGTCTTTCATTCTTTATACGAGGAATAAAAATATTTATTTCATATTTTTACACATAAACCCTAATTTATCAAACATAACCGAATCTACTCAGAGGTTTCATCAACCCTTTAACGACAGGGGGAGTTCTCGGAAACTTTTCGTAATGAATACTTAGAAACGTAACAAATGTTTCGGCCATTAGGGCGCGGCGAAGATTGTTTTAATGCGAAAATAAACATTTCTTCTAAATGAAAAATTATACTTCAATTTTTTGGGAACTTATTATCATACAGTTTTGCTGGTTTCCCAACTTTTTAAAGGTTGAGTAAGGAAGTTGAGAAATATTATAGATTGGAGATAAACTGGAGTTTATTATTATTATTTATAACAATGGTAAGAAACAATCATAGAGTTCACTTGATGGTAAGTGGTCATTGCTGTCCTATGGCAACTGTAACAATCTGTATAGAACAAGTTCTACCTAAAGCTGATCACAATTACATTACCATTCATGGAAACTATGTTAGTCGTCTCATAATTTAGTCAGCTGACATCCAGACCCTTCCTTTAACCGCAGAAGTGCTTCACACTAAAAATAGATGACACAGTAATACATTAGCAATCAAACCAAACTGGTTCTAAACGTTCAAATTATTACCATAATCCCGTTTCCCATATAATTACGACAAAATGTCTCCCACTGAGTACATAAGGTCCAACTTTTCCAATTACGAGCCCTAATAAATACCTTCCCGCATAAAATCCGAGGGTGAAGAAAAGTTACCGCTTTGTGTGAAACTTGATAATCGTCGCCACACACGTCATAGCTCATTAATTTGTATTTTTCATTGCTTATTAAGGTTTTTATGATATTTTAATGAATGGATTATATTAACGCAATGTTTAGGCGTCTTACTTGTAGTTGTTTGGCGAGGATTTTGAAGTTGGTAGAAACCATTTTGGTTTGTCGCTAGAGGCAACCTCGCCATACCTATATCTGCTTAGTAACAGAAATGCTAAGGCTACTGTGTTCCCCTTAGTTACGTGTAAGGGACAGCCCTACACGTTAAGGATGCATCGCGCCAGCCCTACACCTTTCTCACGCTGCATCGTGTCTTCGCGGAACGGCCAACGCTGACGAGGCGCGTCCCACGTGCAGCTGGCCGTCCACCATGGGAACAGTTCACCTCCATCGCGGAAAGTGACTCTACCTATCACACCATATATTTTTATTGTCAGAAGTTGTGTAAAATTTGTGTTTTTTAAAATAAACGTATTAATTCGTTCGTGAAATAGACTGCAATTCTTTCCTCGACGCCCAGCTCCCATAACTCCTTTGAAGGGTGTGGTAAACATGACTAATTCAAGGTGTGCCAAGTTAGTACTCTAAGGAAGCAAGGTTTCTGTAGCTAACCTCTGGTAGGAATCTGACCTTATCTGGGATTGATTACAGATGGCTATGTGCAGCAGTAGCCATTTACCACCAAATGCATTGAACATATAAGCGTAGCCTAGAGGACTAAATCGGAACGTTTTAATTAAGTTACTAGCTACACACTTTTGAACAGAATCTATTTCAATGATGAGTGTACTCAAATTTAAGCGTACTACATCTACCCTTGAGCTAGATATACCTAGTATTACGATCTCCATTGACCATTTCAGTATTAACACAAAAAACTTGGAAGCGATTTTGGAAACGTGATCCAAAAAGCTTGAGTTTGTCTAAATACATTTCAAAGCAGGTCAAAACTGGAAGTCGATCCAAAAAAGTTCCTACAAGTTAATTCGCCGTCATAGTTCTGTGCCCATTTCCAGTCTTACCAAAAGTCTATCGTGATTGCCTGAGTTAGGCCCAAAGTCTTCCCACGGCACACTCCGCTGAATACGTCACGCGAAGTAGTCACGACATGGTTCAAACTAATTTCCAAGACATAAAGGCGTTTACATAAACGTCTGAGGGCGTTGTGCCCGTAATAGACGTTTACTATTTTTTATATAATATGTAAAAAACAAATGAACATGAAGCCCACATGATAGTAATTGGCTACTGCCGATACTGGACATCTGTAATCAACCCCAGATAGGATTAGATTCCTACCTGAGGTCGGCCACAGATGCGCCGCTATACCTGAGGTTTAAGGTGAAACGTCTCGGGAAAGTATGTCTCCCTTATCACACCCTTCAAACCATAACACAGCAGCGCTTAACCATGCTGTTTTTAGGCAGAAATAGATGTAGCTGTGGTGCCTAAAACTAGACTTGAAATGATACTAACTCTGTTTTAGTGATTAGTTGTTAATTCTGTAATTATATCTAGTAAAAACATTGTAAGCTTATCAGTGATTCTCATAGACTTAATAATAAATAGAGAACATAAATTAAATACTAAAACGACTACTGAGAAACTATTGGGAACTAATAAAGAAGTCTACACCAATACATGCCTTGCGAGGGTCTTCAATAATTTAGTTCATTTTTAGGTCATCGAACCTGAGTATCTAGAAGCAAAAACTTTAGTTGTTTCGATACTAGTTCGGGGTAATGTTACACGACTTTTACCATCCCAAAACTTTTCTTTGAAAATCAATTACAGCCTACCAGTGAATAATTTTTTTTTAAATATTTGAGCCTATACAATAATAGAATAGAATATGGTTAAAAGTTCTCTGTATTATACCTATTAATATGATACGTTTTAGTCTTTAAATAATATTTTTACCGGCTTTAAAGCGGTGAAGGTACTATTTTGAAGGTGGTATGAGGGTGTGGTAAGGGAGACATACATTTCCGAGGCGTGCCAACTTAGTCGTCACGGGTAGCGGCGCATCAGTAGCGAACCTCAAGTATCTAATCCTATCTGGGGTTGACTACAGATGTCTATGGACAATAGCCACTTACCACCAAGTGGACTGCTTTGTCTGCTACTTTTATATTATTAAAAACAAAGTAGGACAGTAACAGGTTGACATCAACGTAACAAAATACCTACCTAACCTAAGACCGCTTACGAAGCGACGTGTAATCGGGAATCCATTAAGAAAATGAATAAATGATGACTTGGAACTGGGATTTATTGACGCGTACACAACACGCAACTGTTGTTATAGGTCTCGTATGTAAAACGGAAAGGTAAAACGTGCGGTGGTACCACGATCATACTTAAATATGACTTGTAATGGCGTTGAGCGTTTATTAGGTGTGAGGTGTGGTAAGGAATAAGAAGCATTCAAACTTTTTAAAGCCCTGTAAATGTTAGTAAATGTAATTATAGAGTACACTCTTACCGCTAAATCTCACTACTCATAACTATGTCTGGCGTAACATTTAAAAAATATTCAAAAATCCTTTTATAGCCATTTCTGTAGGTGACATGAACCATTGGCCGTCACGAGGCTACCTTATTCATAGTCTGCAAAAACACAGCAATCAGAATTGGATCTTCAAATACAGCGATTTAAAAGAGGAAGAAAACCGAATTACATTTTTTAAATCTATTCAATCGGGCCTTTCAGTCCCTTCTTTATCTCGATTCTACGTCAGATGTTTGAAAAATGTGCGAGCAGCCGAGGGTTACACATTAACATTCTTAACACCCTTCCTGAAGGAATAACATTTCAAGAAGGCGAAATTGCTGGTCATAAATCACCGCTGGATCCCCGAACAAGATTACAGGTTTAATGAAATTAATATTACTAAGTGTACCTATATTTTAAGGACTTTTAATTTAGAAGAATCTTTATGTAATTTTCTTTAGAGCGAAAGGGAAAATATTAAGGTATATTTTATTTTATTATTTTGATTGATTACATTACAAGTACATTTTTAATTTTCTCATATTCGACACGAAACTGATATGTCGATTTGATATATCTTAATTATCTTTTTATTAATCAGTAGTATTTGTACAAGGTGTTATTATAATTCCAACCCTATATGGATATGAATGCCAAAAACACTGATGATATTTACTAAATTCGTACACAATTTTATAATGTTTCTAATGTAATAAGATACATTCGAGTATATAAGATGGGTATCTGAATAATTGATTAGGTTGAATTACCCGTCGAGTTAAACAAAAACTTAAGGCTACAGCTCACAAAAACTTTTCAGAACAAGCTTTATTCGCTGAAACCTAACTTTCGAACAATCTTGTTAAATTTCTTTACGAATAGAGAGATAAAAATACTCAGAAGGATTAAATAAAAGGTTGTTATTTAACGAGCTTTTATTAATTCAACTGTTTACCCGTATGCTTGGCAAACCGTCACAAATTCAAGTGTATGGATAAAGAGTTTGACTTGGTTTGTGTATGTTTGCAAGCTCTTATAGCATATCTTTCGACTAAGCCAAATGTTTGTAATGATCTGACTGACCGGTAACGTGTCATACATTATAAGTCAGTCATCATCTTATCATCAATCCATTTCTACCCTACTATAGTAAGTACTACTACTTTGTTACGGTTTTCACTCAAAATATAAAGTCTCTTACAAAATATATAGTCTAACATATTAGTCACGTATGCATTAGTAGACAAGTTTGAGAAGATTATTTAAAAGTCACAAGTAGTTAGGTTTCCTCACAATATTTGTGTTGGCAGCAAGTAATTAATCTCTACATAATTGCTCACTATAAATATATAATTATATACAATAATTAAACCTAAATTAATGTAAGAAAATAAGTCATTAGCTGTTCGTCATTCAACCAGTGACACGAATTTTGGACTCGATTGAAGTAAATCTTAACTCATAATTGATTAAATTTAATTAAACCCTTCATAGTCAATCTCAATATCAATGCTCACTGGACCCACTAACCCTAAATAGGGATGTCGATCTAGGATCGATGTATCGAAAAACCTAAACTGATTTTGATCGATATTAAGCAAAAATCGATTCAGTGTATCGATCTCAGATACCCTAAAGGCAACTCTGCGATTTTTTGTTGTAACTGTTGCAACTCCTCAAAAGATGGCACCATGGGTTCGTGAGATGTAAGCGACTTTCTGGAACTCATCAGGAAATGGCCTCCGAATCACTCTTTAGAACTTATATAAACATTTAGCATGTATAGGGTATATAAGTAATAATAAATATTTAGCATGTATTAGGGTGTTTACACCCTCCGAACTAAGACTGTTGATGATTTAACGCGATGGGAGGTCTCCCTTAGCTAAATAACAAGAGCAGAAAAACTTTCCTTTATTGGTATTGATTATGTTTCTTTTTTGTCAACCAAATCTCTATGATAAACAAAGGAGGAGTGATGATTTGTCATAGAAGCAATACTAGAGCAATAAAATAAATCGAAAATTGATTAAAATTCATTTTTTTGGAAATGAATACTTTAAGACTCCTTTTGCGAATCGATATCAGAATCTTTTTCGGGAGGAATCACCATCCCTAACCCAATCATTTATTAAAATGCCCACTTACCCGCCTGTGATCGACAGACGGACGTCCCAATCAGCCAAGAAATCATTATTCAAGCGATTTACGTAGTTTGCTTCATTACTCACGATGTTGAATTTTAAAAGGAAATTTTCAAACAAAATAACAAGAAAAAACGCTCTCGTATATTTATAGCGCTTGATTTATTATTCAACTTAATTTGGAACGATACAAATTTGAGGACTAAAAGCTCTTGAAGTTGACAAAAAGTAGACGTAATTAAACGCAGTCAGTCAGAAAAAATAGGCGAAAAAGGGTTAACATGGATTGAAGCTCAGTGACTCAAAAACACTGAATCAATTTATGTTTAACTATTATAAATCCGAAGAACACTCGTTAGATATTATTTTTGAGCTTGATCTAAATTTGTGGCGTCATTTGTTTTATAAATTATTTCACCATAAATAAAATGTTCCGTGCTGAAAGATGTGGTAAGGAAAACATACTTATACGAGGCAACTTAGTCCTCAGAACGCATTTGTGGTCGATTTCTAATCTTAGCTGAGGTTGATTATTGATATCCATGGGCAACAGTAACCACTTACCATGAGGTGAAACGGATAATCTTTTAATAATATTAATTTGAGATTTTCTTAGGGCGTGGATTTTTTTTAAAACCCCAAGGTTTACCAAGTTTTCCTTCACCGTTAAAGCAAGTGACAATAAAGCTCATACCAACAATTATAACAAGTACAAGTTTTAAAGAACGTATTATAAAAAGCAGGCACGCCCCTAATGTCCTTATAATTTGGCTACAAACCTACTTTACCTAACGACCTTCACGTTTTTGAATATTAAAGTAGATTTGAAGACCTCTTAAAAAGCACTCTTATACCAATTACCTCAAAATGCAAGAATATGAGATCCTACAGGGGATGTTTTCAGGGATTTTGGAGCAAAAATTACGTCAATTACTTCTCGCTTCTGTCCGCTATTGAGGTGGAATTATAATTTTCTTTGTTGATATTCTTTGAGAAGATAATTGGTCTTACTGACATGTTTCACCATGCCTATGTAAGTGACAGGCGATTATTAATAACTAGTTTTAATATAAATAGGTAAATTTACTTGAAACTTATAAAAAAACGATCATCAACCCATTATTGCCCTACTGCTGGGCACGGGTCTCCTCTTAGATAAGAAGGAATAGACCATAGTGCACCGCGCTAGCCAAATGCGTATTGGTAAACTTCACATAGCTTAGGGATTTTTTTTATAAATCTCAGGTCTCCTCACAATGTTTTCCTTAAGCAAGTGATAATTAATTTCTAATCAAATAAAGAAACCTCAAGGCTCGAATACAGATTCGTCAAAATTTATTCGTATGAAAGTTAGAAAAAAAATCTCGTCCCTTTATTCCCGTGAAACCAAACCTTAACTCATTAATGATTCCTCTAAAGTTTGCAAATGGAAATCTGCTCCTGATTTTTCTAATCTCCGACCTTCCAAAACTCGCAAGTACGAGTATAAGACCTAAAATTAATTAGGAAGAGTGGTCTTAAGTTTATTTAATTACGAAGGTACGGGAAACCGTTAAGTACTTACGAATATTAAGAGGGTATTGAATACATTGTGAATTAATTTATGACACAAGATTATGTTTAAATTGAAACATTTATTATATTAAACAGATTAATAGGTAATCAAATGTTAGGTAGGGAGTTGCATAGATAAGAAACAGAGGTGTATTTTAGGCAACTATACTCATATAGTTTACATAGTATAACCCTTAATACATATTTAAAATATATCTCACCGTCATCCTCTCCAACCCCACCCCCTCGTTAAAGATTAACCTATAGACGAATGTCCTTGTAACCTATGTGAATGAATCTTCGTGAACTTGGCACGTTCCTACATCACAAAATAAGCGTCACGCTTCATATGAAGACGCATATACAAGGGAGAGCTACGTGTAGAGAGGTGAGGAGTCTCCGACATCATTGCATCATTTAATTACGTGTAAGGTACAGTGGTAAGTACTTTAACAAGGGTGCATCCTGGCTTCATGGCCTTATAATAAAAATATACGAGTCTTGCCGCACTAGTTACATAACGTAAACGAATTTTATGAATACGGCTCTTTTTTATAATATATCTAGACAACATGGAGCTCACGAGATTTAAAGTGACCGCTACCGTCCATAGAGATTTATAAATATTTCAGGTAGATTTTTATCCGTAACAGATGCCGTTACAATAATGCTGGAATTTGGTTTACTCACGGCCGTGCGTTTGATTGCTCGTAAAAATTGTAACTCGAAAATGCCGATGAATCAAAAACAAAATTATGTGTTCTTTAAAAACTTGTACGTTATGTTAAAACTGGAGTTTTAAACATGAATCTAGTTAAGATTAGGCGGCTACGCTATTAGAGCGAGAGTACAGCGCACCGACGCGCTAATTCACTTCGTGGAGTTCGCACCAAGTTTTGTTCAGTGACGTTGTTCAGTGGCGTTGTGTTAGACACTGCGCTTGATTGCAGTGGGAAGTACTTTAATAAGGACGCATCTTGCCATGACCTTTTAATAAAAATGCATTAGTCTTAAATGAAAACCATAGCCTTTTGCTGTACTACTTATGGAACGTAAACGAATATTGTGAAAACAGCTCTTATTTATAATAAGTAGGCGTATATAAAAAGTAAGCAACATAGCATGTACGCATATAGGCGTTAGCCAACACAGATAGACAGGCACTAGCTTTTAAGTGACCACTACCGTTCTTGGAGGTCTATGGACATCTCAGGTAGCAATTTTGCCGTATCTATAATCCTGGAATTTGGTGCACTCACAGCCGTGCGTCTCATCTACTACATTGCATACTCATCTACTACTAAAATTAATACTCTATAATTAAAAAAAATGACCTCGTTAATTTTTTAAGACTTCATAAGCAAAACAATAGATCCTAATTTGTTATCTTATGTTTCTCCGTAGTACAGTATTGTATAAAGTTGGCGATCTAGTTTCAGCATCCTCAGACGTCATCTAGTTCACTCAAAGTTGGCGAAGTGAATTAGTTTTCATCAGCTTGGAATCCTTATTCAATTATCGTTTAATCTTGTAATAGTTCTAAGAATAGCAAATACAGAGTTATTATGTATGAAGATTAGTGGCTTAGCAATATTTAGATTAGTTTTAATAAGATTATGATAGCCTTATGGTTTAGAAACTCAGTCTCTAGAACGTGGGGTCCGAGGTTTAAATCCTGGACATACACCTCTGATTTTTCAAAGTTATGTGCGTATTAGAAATTAATTATCACTTGCTTAAAACGGTGAAGAAAAACATCGCGAGGAAACTTGGATATCTGAGAGATTTATATAATAAAAAAATCACACAGGTATGTGAAGTCTAACCAATACGCACTTGGCCAGCGCGGTGGACTATGGCCTAATCCTTCTCATTCTGAGAGGAGACCCCTGTCCAACTGTAGGACAATAAAGGGTTGATGACGTTAATAAGATTGAAGTAGCGAATAAACTTACAAATCAGTGTCGATGTTAGTGGTCGCTACTGTTCATAAATACCTATTTAAATGTGGGAAGGGAGATATACTTAATATACAGTGAATTACAACTGAGTGATTTGGATTATCAATCCATGACCGATCACAGTCAGGATTTCATTTTACTTAGAATTTAACTATAAAAGTCATAAAAAATTATATAATTGAATCGGTTATCTATATTTCATCTTTATCATTACGTTTGGTTTCTACGTATTATGTGGATGATAAATAAATAATTTAATTATTTTTGTCGAAGAACTCACTGTAGAAATAATGAATAAATTGATAAACATACTCGTAATATTATGTGCCCTTTGTGTAAAGCACAAAGAAAAACTTAGCAAGCCACTACACAAGCCCTTTTCAGCGAAACTAACTCTGCAATAACCCGGCAAAGCCACGGAAGTGAATTAATATAGGGCAGAGCACTTTAATCTAGCGCTTATACACTTTGCTTCAAATTCACTTTCAAGACAGTTCGTTCTAGTTCATTTTCTTTACGATTAAGAGAATAATTAAGGTAAGAATCTTGAATTAAGACTAATCATGTAATGTCATTAAATGTAATTACAAAACCTAAGTGTTACTTTATCGGTAACTGTGTATCAAATTTTGTGATTTAATTAAAGTTTTTTTAATTAGGAAAATAAATGTGATTAGCGTCATAATCACACAGATATGAAAAACTGAATGCGAAATATGAAAAAGTTAAAATATGAGGCAAGTTTAAAATATTCAAAGTTCTCTTAAGTTTCACCAACTAGTAGAGAAGTGTTCTCCAGCGTAAGAAGTTAATGACATATTTTTTATTTTTCATTGTTTTCTTTTTTCTTTTTACAAATATTTTCAAAGCTAATTAAAATGTATATAAATGTGTGATTCTAAGAAATATATTTTTAAGTCACGTCTTTGAATATTGTGTGTAATACTGTTATAATAAGCATTTACTTATTTGAAAACAACCAACCTACTTCGAAAATAAGTCATGTACTGACATATTTTTTTGTAAAATATATTATTACATTATTCTCAATTTAATAAAACAAACTGTTATTTTGTTAACTGTTATCTTTGTAAACATAAGATAAAATTACTTTAGGTAAAAAAAGCACAAATAAACTTCAGTGAACTTAAATATAGTAAACGAGTAACTACAAACTGCCTCAGGCACTGCGCAAACTCCGTGCAAAATTGCACCGAGTTAGTGCGCGGTGTTAATCACCCTTGCATTTAAGATCCAATTTGTTTAAAGATAACGGCTTTAGGGTTCCGTACCTAATGGATAAAAACGCGAACCTTCACTATTTTTTATTTGATCATCTGTCACGAGGCTTCATCTCTTTAGCAGCAATAAATTTATATACAGAGTATGTGGTATAAGCGCCATAACAACAAATACTAATAATAAAATCTTTAAAATATACTATACAAAAACATAAAACGTATCTATCGGAGATTTTATGTTTATCCATTTTCCCGTTGTCACTACCGAATGGAGACGTGTTCGTTAAGATCTTAATATAATTACATATGTTTTAATTTTCTTTGCATTTTTTCTTTTTAAAAAATATTCAAATTAAATTAGAAAAAGAATAGACCATGAATTAGCGATTAGAGGAAATATTCTGAATAAAATAATTTCTCAGTTACATAAAAAACTAATATTTTGTCAATTATTGCCTCTAAAAACAGAAAATGAATTACTGTTATGTATATTTCAAAGCCGGCGATGCATTGGCGACTCCTCTGGTGTTGCAAATGTCCATAAGCGACGGTGACTGCTTTCCATCAGGCAGCCCGTCTGCCTTATCATTAGGTTACATATAAAAAAATAAAAAAAAAATAAAAGCACAAGTAAACTTAGATGAAGTAAACGAGCAACTACAAACTGCCTCAGGCACTTTGCTAACTCCGTGCAAAATTGCACCGAGTTAGTGCGCGGTGTTAATCTCGCTTGCATTTAAGATCCAATTTGTTTAAAGATAATGGTTTTAGCGTTCCGTACTTAAAAAGCGCGAACGTTCTTTTTACAATTAGGGAGTAGCAGCAGCGCTTAATATTGCCGTTGTTAGGCAGAAATAAACCTAAGTATTACTTAGCCTTAACTATTTTCCGTTTGTTGTCTGTCACAGGGCCCTATCTTTAACCGTAATAAATAGGCACTTGAATTATTACCAGATCATGTAGTACTATAACCGCTATAACAACAAATACTAAACAAAAAAAAACAAAAAAAGGCATACAAGAACGCACAAGATACCAATATCTATCGGAGTATCTGTTATAGGTAGACATATTCAATTATTATTTCTGCGATAAAATAAAATATTTTATTCAAAGTAGATAAAAATTTTATTCAATTAAACGACTTTTCGATGAGATGATTCCATGATGATGATGATTCGGTCGATTCGATTTCGTTGAATTAATTGAGAAAAAAATATATGTCAAATTTTCAGTAGTAACTAAATCTGTGTGTGTTTGAAAAATATAATTCAATTGGTTGAGGTTGACTGGTTTAAAATTCAGTTGCAATAATTGTCCATTAGTTACATACGACCAAACAAAGCTAGTTAAATAAAAGGTTCTTAAAACACCACGATTTGAGAATAACCTCTGTAGGAAGTCGATAAAAACTTAACTACGATCTTAACTGAATCAGCAAACTATCACAAAATAGCCGCAGGCGTTAACTACGTTGGGTAACTACGCGAAACTCGAGAGTTTTAGTTTTCTTAAAGTAGAGCAATCTTGCTTAACACTTAAATCCCTTATGTTTTTACAATTGTATATAATTTTACTTACCTACTGGTACCCACTACTTGTCATCTATCCTATAAAATAACACCACAAATTCGAATAATGCATACCTTCATTCATTACTCGATAGCTTTTAGATCACTAAAAATATACCAAGAATACGTGTTTCTAAAATTATAAAACTTGTCATTCACACACAGTCGTACATTAGTTATGTATTGCGTCCGAATGCAGCAGCCAGGATACAGAAAGACCAAAATTACTTATATATACGAGTATATGTATTTAGAAGGTGGTAGAACCCTTTGTGGTTCGACTCCGGCGGCACTACGCTACACCTATTTCTGCCTAATAACAGCAGTGTTAGGCGCTGCTGTGTTCCGTTTTGAAGGGTGTGGTAAGGGAGACATACTTTTTCGAGGCGTTCCAGCTTAGTCCTCAGGTGTAGCGGCGTATCTGTGGCCGACCTCAGGTAGGAATATCTAATCTTATCTGGGGTGATTATAGATGTCCATGGGCGGCAGTAGCTACTTACCATTAGGTGGACTGCATGCTCGTCTGCTACTCCTATATTATAAAAAAAAATTAAAACCGAATTTTACATGTTTTAATTAAATCTAAACTAAATTACAACGACCTAACCTAAAATGGTGACTTGTTGGGGCGATGTTAGCACCCAGAGTGAATTCCCACGTTCGGGACTATGTGATGGCAAAGTCCTTGCGGAGTCAGCGTTCCCACGGTACGGCGGCGGTCAGGAGCTGTCTTCCAGATCATTTTGTTTAAAGCGAATGCCTAACTATGTTCGTTAAGGCGTATATATAATACAATTAATGTCAGAAATGTAAGAATTCAACACACAACAAGCTCAGGAACCGTGCGTGTCAAAATATTTCGTAGACACAAATAAATGCTGGCTTATAGCGTAGACAAAACACCTAGCAAGTTAAGTGTCTGCAGATATGAATAGCCCTTACCTGTAACAAGTCATTCGAGGCCATCTTGGCACAATATGATATTAAGAAGCACGGAGTACATGTCCTAATTCCGGCACAAACATGACATAGTCCATTGAAATGTTACATTTGGGTCGTAATTTTCAGAGGACGCGATTTTATTTTTTGAATGTCAAGGGGGGATTAGTGTAATGTTGTGTGTTATTTTTGGTTTAAGAACAAAAAGTTATGGAACCAAAGTTGTAGATAATACAATTTAAGACCTTAATTGTTCATTGTTCATACAAAATACTCTGCAAAAAATTAAGTGTCTATCTATTACAGATAATGTCATAGAGCCCTGTAACAAACGGACAGACAGCGGAGCCTTAGTAATAGACAGCAGAGACGAAACTTATTTTTACTAGTTAAATTAAATTACTTCACAGTAATTACAATATGTAATTTCTGAGTATCTCAATTAATATTATAATTATGTAGCAATGAAGCAATTAAAATAATTATAATGGAAACTGAAACTAAGATTAATTAATACTTAATACCAGTTCCGGGAAACGATATTATTTAGCATGTAACTAGAACCTCATTTTAATTAGGAAGAAATTATGGAAACATTTTTGTTTTATTAACTTTATTTGGTTTGCCTTGGTTAAATCGCATACAAAGATAACATAACACAATATGTAACATAAGTATATCTTTTACTTTCACTTTACACACACACACACACACTTAGAAAGACATGTAAAAACACCCGAATCCAGAATAGAACCTAATTCAAAAATGTAAGCTTATCTTTTGCCATTTCTACGCCAGTTTCATCATCATCAACCCATTACTATCTGTCTGTCTGTATTGGTAGACTTTACATATCTTTGAAAACTTTTTTTTTATTTCTCAAGTACGCAGCTTTCCTCATGATGTTTTCCTTCACCAATAAAGCAAGTAATCATTAATTTCTAATACGCATATAAGTTTGAAACATGAGAAGTGCATGGCTTGGATTTGAACCTCGGACCCTTGGATCAAGAGGCCGAGTTTCTTAACCACTAGGCTATCACTGTTGATGACACCAGTCTAGCTATCTTAAAATCAGTTGTCAAACAAACGAGAAAAATACAAAAAATATTTTGTCTCTGCCTATTTTTTATGACCTTGAAGTACGAGTATCAAATGAGTTTGCAGTCCATTTGTTAAGTGGACACTGCCGTCCATTCAAAACCTCATAAAACTGGTTTTAACAAAAACAAATCACAAATACGTTTCCACTCCAATTTACAATTTACAATTTTACGTTACGTTTACTCAATCCATTATTCCGTTCCGTTTGCTTCAGTAGACTGAGTAAACGTAACAATAAGTAAGTCTGTCTGCCTCAAATGTTCACCAAAAAGATAGACAAAAGATAAAGCGCCATTATGTCAATTTAGACATTTAATGTTACGTTACTGGCACTATAGTTCTGATACAATCCGCTAGGGGCGCTGATTGGCAATTGTATGGGCAAATAAGTAAACAAATATCAAAACAGTCATATTTCTGAAAACGTAAGAAATCATGGTAAGGAAACTGTTGACTAAGATGGTCGCCATATAAATAGGCTTTTTTTAACCTAAAATAGATACAGTTTCAAATATACATTAATTTAATAAAAAAAAATTACATGCATTATTTATACACAATGAAGTGATAGTGAAAATCCCATTCCAAAGCTTTCGTCGCGAAATGTGTGCAGCGAGCTTACAGATAAACTTTGCACATAAAACTTTGAGAAACATTTTTCCTCGCAGTGCACTTTTGTGGATGTTCAAAGGAAAGATAAATTTTATGAATCGTGTAATTCTTTTACAGAAGTTATGAATGTCAAAACTATGATATTGTCTTTGAAATTTGTTTAAAATATTTTAAATAAGATTTGTCTTGCAACTTTGAAACTTGTAGTAGTTATAGTCTAGTGGTTAAAACCTTCAAATGTATGTGCGTTGAAGAAATTAATTATCATTTGCTGAACGGCATTGACTAACCGCCTGGCCACAGCCAACAGCGACGCGGCGAGCGGGGCGGCGAGCGGCGCGGTGAGCGTTGAGCGGCGAAAACAAATGTAGGACAATGTATGAAGCTGACCAAAGCTACGAGCGGCGCGGCATGAGTCGAGCGGTTGAAACAAATGACGCGCTGCGGCGTAATCGGTGGACGTATTTGACACAAATAATTTTATTATAATCGCGTTTTAAGAGTAAAATAATATAAAGAGTGTGAAATTCGCAAAGTTCTTCTTCTTTGGTTAAGTGGGTGCGCCCCTATTATTGACTGAATTCCCTATACTTGATTGAATATTCTTGAACTAAGAACACACTCGTTTCAAGGCTTAAGCGTTATTTTTTTAAATTTAAAACCCCCTAATACGACGCCGCTGCGGCAAGCTGTGGCATGCCGCCGCTAGCAGCTCCGCTCGCCGCTCCGCTCGCCACGCCGCACGACGCACCGCCGGTAACTGTGGCCGGCACCTAAAGCTCGTGTATGTACTAAGATGACAAGGGTACCTTATTTAGTTCAGATCAGTTCAATAATGTCATATTGTACATTGCATTAATAAAGTAATAAATAAAAAAAACTTTGCAAATAATTATGTTAAAAACAAAAAAGCCCGCCCCCTTAAAAACATTTTTTTCTGAAAAGGGGAGTAAAGTTAGTAAAGCCTATGTTATTTCCACAATTTAGACAAATCCTCATATGTCATAATACCTCACATCTCAAAATGTTTGTTTCAAAAAAAGAGACAAATACATATACAGACATACATTGAAAAGCATTGCTCTTCGCAATGGGGTGAAATCACTATTATTTCAATTTTTCTTATACAAAAAATAATCCAGGCCACTTAACATAACAATTTTTCTCCCAAGATTACGTAAATTAATTTAATAAGTGCTAATAAATTTTGGGGCTCACAATACCCGTCATATCTACTTTCTAAAGAGATTTTTTCTCTCGGCTATCAAGTACACCTGCCAATTTTCTTGGTCTTAACTTTTTTAATTAACGTCGTATTAAAATAGGTACAGCAGCGAAGTTTTATATTTGCGAAAATTCGGTTAGATTTTTGGGACTTATTAATTAGATTTAATGTAAAGTCAAAAATCTGTTCTACGGATTTCAGTAACTCAATTTGTCATGCTTACCCTAGTCTTAATAAGAAAACCAAAAGATATAATAACTCAGCTGTTAGCAATGGCTGCTGGGTAAAAATACGAGTACAAAATCTCAGGTTTGAAATAAAATGAAAAATCAAAATAATAAATAAAAACATAGTGAAACTTTAGCATTCCTCATATTTTTAAATTCTTCAGCTTCGCCTAAAATTATGTCATCCATATTTATCCTATCTGTCACTATATTCGGAATGTGTCACTATGAAAGGAGTTTTGGTTTGATAGGTTTGATACTTCATGAGTTTTTACGTTTTGACAAATATGACTTTGCTCAAGTCTTTTTGTCTACCTCACATGTTCGCAAAAAAGAGAGACAAAACATAAAGCGCTGATTGGAAATGTATGGGCAAATCTTCGATCACTAAAAAGATTTGTGATCGAAGGAAAAATAAAAATAATAAATAAAAACATAGTGAAACTTTAGCATTCCTCATATTAATTTTAAATTCTTCAGCTTCGCCTAAAATTATGTTATCCATATTTCTCCATATGTGGAGTCTCACTATATTCGGAATGTGTCCCGTACCAGTACCCTTATCATGAGTTTTCAAAACATCCTACAATTTTACGTTACGTTCACTCAATCCATTATTCTGTTCCGTTTGCTTCAGTAGACTGAGTAAACGTAACAATAAGTAAGTGCTCAAGTGACGATAAACTTTTTATCTCCCTCACATGTTCGCAAAAAAGAGAGACAAAACATACTCGTAAAGCGCCATTTTGTCAATATAGATATTTAATGTTACATTACTGCCACTATAGTTCTGATACAATCCGCTAGGGGCGCTGATTGGAAATGTATGGGCAAATACGCAAACAAATACCAAAACAGTCATTTCTGTAAAACTCATACTAAGGGTACAGGTGGGAATTTGATCTTTTCTGGGGTTAATTGTAGTAGGAATAGCTACTTAACATCAGGTTCTATACAATATATAAAAATAAACCGTGAGTTCCCGAACTCTCTCTATATTTAAAGCTTCTCAGACACTTCTGTCAGGACAAGTCCTCTAAGCCCTTAAAAATGGCACGTCTTAACTTCCACGGTAGCTACTCTAGTCTAGACATAGAGCTTAAGCTGACTTATAACCCGAGACGGTCCTAAACCATAAATCATAGCTAACTGCTCTTTTATATTTTTTTCTTTTATTTTCTACATATACTTAAAATGGTTAATATGATGTACTGACGATATAGTGTAGTGTACACATTAGATACTAGCAGTGTTAGCCTGGTGGTTAAGAAACTCGGCCTTTCGATCGAGAGGTCTGAGGTTCAAATCCCAGGCACACACCTCTGATTTTTCAAAGTTATGTGCATATTAAAAATTAATTATTACGGTGAAGGAAAACATCGTGAGGAAACCTGCATACCTAAGAGATTTATAAAAAACATCTCAAAGGTATGTGAAGTCTACCAATACGCACTTGGCCAGCGCGGTGGACTATGGCCTAATCCGTCTCATTCTGAGAGGACACCGTACCCAGCAGTGGGACAGTAATAAGTTGTTGATGATGACACACAAGTTTATTTTTAGTATGTAAATATATTCCATACAATTAACGAAACTGTAAGTGCAAGTTGTATGAATATTTCATTTATTTTGGTACTCAATTTCATTTAAATTAACAAAGATACCCTGACACTGAAAAGTAAAATAAGATCACAACACTTTCAATTCAAGGTTTTCTGGTTGACTTTGCAAAAAATTACTTTCGTAAGTAGGTACTACAAATAAAATATATTTGAAAAATAACAAGTTCTTAATATTAATTCCTAAGCGAAGGGTCCGTGTGTACCAATTTTATAAATAAACTAAACCTGCCTGTAATTTTAGTAAGTAACTATATTTATATTCCATTCTTTAAAATATTCCTGTCAGATATATTCAAGTCGTTTGAAAGTCGCATGCCGTCGTGTATTAAATATTTTAAATTCTATCAAACAGTGCAGTGACCTAAATAGTGCAGTTAACTGCCCGCTTCGCTGACAGCGGGAACGGTTCTTCGCCGTTACATCCACCCTAACAGCTGCTCTGCATTTAAATTCAGATATAGTTTGCATTACTGAATGTGTGCAACGAATGACTTTTACTGTAGGATGGCATTTACGAAAATGCAATTAATGTTGTTTTTTTCTAATGGAAGCAACAAAGTATAATGCAGTCCACCTGATGTAAATGGCCTTTATAAATGGACATCATCATCAATCTCTTACTGTCTCACTGCTGGGCACGGGTCTCAGAATATGAAGAATTAGGCCATAGCCCACCGCGCTGGCCAAGTGCGAATTGGTGCTTCACATACCTTAAAAATCAAATGTATTTAAAGTTTCTCAGGTATGCAGGTTTCCTCACGATTTTTCCTTCGTCGTATAAGCAAGTGATAATTAATTTGCAAAACGTATAATTAATATAAAACCGATACAAATGAAACAATGGACTGCACAAAAATATAGTCTACTTCACTCCCAGAATTAATATGAATCCCACGACACCCCTTAAGTAAAAATCCGTTAATGTTGCGCTACAAGGCATACCAAAGAATACGCTCAAAAAACATTACCTTCCACAGTTAAGTAAAATAGATTTAAAAATAAAGTACTAACTGCTATGCCTTGACAATTGCAGGAATTCATTGAGTCTTTAAAGCTTTAAATTCACGGGAAGCTGGACAATAAATCAGGAAAGCAGTAGAGCTTCAGTCTGCATTTTCAGACATTGTTTTCGAGTCCTAACGTTGGATATTAAAACATTGTTGAGTAGGTTATAAAAACAGTAATAAGATAAAAAAAACTTTAATATACGGGCCGTAATTATGTGATAATTTTTTTTTTATTCAATTAAAAAAAGAAGGATTCTCAATTCGACTATTTTTTGTATCACCTCATAACTAGTTATACCGATTTTGATGATTATTTTTGCATTCGAAAGCTGGTGCTTGTCACGTGGTCCCATTTAAATGTCATTGAGATCTAACGAATAGTTTCGAGATACCTTTAAAGTCGATATTTTTTTGTATAGAATAATTAATTATATCTAACACGACGCGTTGAAAGTCTATAAATAAATGGGGCCAGCATCAAAGTTGCAAGCCAGATAAAACTGCCGCACGCTCGCCGCTGCGCAACCGCGACGGTTACGCAAACACCGCCCAAACGCGAGCACGGTTCATTTCGGTCAGTGCGTAAGTACACATTGAGAGATTGGCAGCGCACTGAAATTCAGTTCAGCGGGTTCAAAGTGAAACGTACTCGTATGAAGAGTAAATTTTAATTTTAAATTAAAGCTATAAAGGTCATCGCGCAGTGTATAAAACACGGATATTTTGTGAGGCGTGAAAATTTCGCTATTTTTGGCTAGCACTCAATACCTATATTTGTTATTATTATTTTTAATTTAAGTTTTCAGATCACTTTTAACTAATAACTTTATGATATTTTCACCGCCTCCCATACCTGGCATCAACATTAAATATATTTAAAATCTAACCTAAGACCAACAACAGATGCGTTGCTATATCTGAGAACTATTAGTTACTGTTACTCCTATTAGTTAGTACTGAGAGCTAGCCTATTAGTTAAAATACCTTCACAGTATTAAACACCACCATACAGCAATACACGACAGTGCCGTCATAAAACAGATATAAGCGGTGGCGCAGATGGCGGTGGTAGCACCGGAGTCTTATCACAAAGTATTCGTCCACTGTAATTACTGGCTCGGTGAAGCATTAACGATGCATACACCTACTAGAGTGTTCTTCCAAAGATAGCCGCTGCGTAAACGCGACTGGGACGCAAACATGGGCATGACTTATATTGTTCAAAGTGTAGGTCCACGTTAGCGAACCTGTGGTATTGTATATTTAATACTAGAAGGTCACTGTGCATTACTTTTTAGGGCAAAATGCAAATGAATCTAAAATATAATACATTTATATCATAAATCATTCGAATCATTGAATGAAATAGGAGAAACGATACGCCGTATAATTTTCTCCTGAAAATTTTTTTTGCCTCGTCTATATTTTCGTGCGAATCCCGTCAAAAGCCAACCAGTTATTTCATGAACAATCCAAAGTAAAAAAAACGCATTTATATGTTAGTTTACATAAACTATTTATAAAATTGTGAATTTAGTAGTTGGAAATATTTTGAAATTAGGTGACGGTTCAGTTACTCGTACATGAAGGTAAGTATTTAATTAATTTAACTCTCTTCTTCTTCTTCGTCTTCTTGATGTTATGCAATTGATTAAGACAATTTCTAATACATAACTTCTAAAATATCACGGTTTAGTCTGGTATTTGAAGAAACGGCGTTCCAAATCTTTCACTTGGCTATCACAGCTAACTGTCCTACGCCAACAATCTATTCAACTTTTGCCAAAGATCGAAATAAGACTGCCTACTATAAATAACTTAAGGAATAAAATTTAAATTTACTGAAGAATTATAATCTTTATTAAGCAAGACATTGGTTTGATTAAGTTAGTAAGCAACCACGATAACTATATTAAAATTGGAGTTGACAGCAATCTCGACAGTAATCGGTTACCATCTCCAATCTTACTACTTTTATTACATAATCAAAGGGTAAGTTTTTACCCTATCCATTAATCACGTCGGTCGTGATTCACTTTCTTCCTGTTACCCACGTCAACGCCCACGGGAACATCCTAATACGAGAAAACTTCCCCTAATTCCACTAGGAACTTTCATCGTAATATGGGATGTCATATTATCGGAAACTTTGCTTGTTGACCCAGTAACCGAGTGGAATACAACATTCAGGAAGTATACATCCGATGTTCATTTGGGTGTGCTAAATAAAATTATATGCTTACCACAGCTAGTAATTTTTACCGGAATTGTTTTGCGAGCGTATGTAAAGGTATATGTCTCTTACTTTGGGATGTCCTACAGCCCAAACGGCTTGACGGATTTTAAAGATTTAAAGATTGTTATTGAACAAAAACACGTTACAAAAAATGCAGTATTCGTAAACATCTCCAATAGTAAGAAACTGTGTCGCAGGTGTTTACGCCCATCCCGGGTAACACTGTAACGATATGTTCAATATACATTAATATACTTATTTTATATGTACGTACATTCATATTCATTATAATAATATAATATGCAAAGTAAGCTATTTCGTTATAAAGTTAAATAGAGTAAATTGTGGAATGAATTGTTTATGCGCGTATGAGTGCGTGTGAGTGTGTGTGAGGGGGGGGGGGGTGTGTGTGTGTGCATGTGAGTGTGTGTGTGTGTGTATGTTTGTGTGAATTTTAACATATGAAGTATCGTTGGATACGCCTAGATTGTGGGAGTAACCATAGTCTATATTTTAAGCAATCCGGTTTTGTATTTATAATATTTGGCATTTATAAACCCTACCTGTCGTTACCTTACGTACTTATTTGCGACTTCAGTCCTTCAGTTAATCAATCTTAACCAATTCTGCCTACCAAAGTTCGTAATTTGACAGTTAACGCCCAGAAAAAATATAAAGCTTCCGACTTGAGTAGGCAAAAAATTGTTAAGATTAATTATTTATTACTATAAGGAAAATAACTAAGAGACAAGTTCAGAAATACAACTACTATATCATACTTTGTTTAAAATTGCTTAAAAATACCCATGAAGCGCCTACATTTGGTAGCTTATGAATTTCGTAACTGATCTACTAAGTTTAGCAACGTTAAACACGATCAGGAGTACGATGGGTGACCGCTAGTACCGACATTTCATTAACGCTTCTATATTTCCGATGACACGTTCAAAAGATATTCTTTCTAATCTGTCTATCTTTTTATCCTCACTATATTATATTATTTATCCTCACTATAATTTAATATGTTACCCGTATTTTTTCAAAAATCTTGCCATTCCAACCTTTTATAATATAATTTAAGGGTCAAATCTGGCCTTTAATTATCCCCAAAAGGGTCATAAACTGATACTTAAGAGAAACGTGGGCACTTAGTTGCTAATTAAATTAATTCTCTGGAATTCCGGGTTATATGCAAATGATATTAATTAATATTTTAGACTTGCAAATATGCACGTATAAAGGAATTAATATACAAAATTATATTGATCGAAATATAAGAAACGGTTCGAATGGGTTGTACTTATAGGTTATCATTAGCAGCGATAGCCTAGTCCTTGAAACGGGGCCTCTCAATTTAAGGGGCCGAGGTTCGAATCCCACACACGTACCTGACATATGATGCCAACCCTGAGGGCCAAGTTCAAATGCTTAGTGAAAATGGGCCATCCGAAATTCTAACCAAAATAAAAGGTTACCAACAAAATATTCAGCAGTTCGAAACAATATCTATTAAACTAAACGCTTTCTACACTCACAGCCCCACACTAGGATTCCCTGTATCGTGGGTGCTAGGGACACACACAGAGACAAATACACAAACACCCAGACCCAGAAACACAAATCTAAATTCATCATTTAGAAATCTGTCTGGCCGGGGATCGAACCCGGGACCCTCTGCGCGTCAGACCGGCATGGTGACCGCTCCGCCACGCGGGTCGTCACCGCCACGCGGGTCGTCAAAAATTCTCGAAGTTTAATTGTTTTCACCCAAATTTTCTAGCACAATATTACACTGAGACCACCTGGTGCTCAGTATTGGGCAATTATTTTCAGATGTCAGCTTAAAAGATAAACTCCTGGCTTTAATTTACTGCTATCTACCGGCTTATTGGATAAATACCTTTATTGGGTGTAATTTACAGCTGCCTTTTAGGTTTATTGATACTACTTAATTTAAAATTTATGTAATAGAAACTTCAGCACAAACTTTATTTATCTAACCCGTCAGGGGTTGATTTTACATAAACCTTGAAATAGATGCCTCATTATTTCTGACTAGGTAGTTAAATGCTAATTTTCAAAATCGGCTAATTTTCAAACAATTTTTTTAGTCTTATTTTAGCTCCTTAGGGGTAGAATATAAAAAAAAGCTTCCAAATTTGTGTCTACGTCATAAAAGGAACCCACCGTCGAAATTTCACGTTTATATCTTTAGTATTTTAGACTCTGCGCCGTCGACCTGGATCAAGCGTATTTTTTTTATAATAAAGAAGTAGCAGACGGGCATGCGGACCTACTGACGGTAAGTTGCTACTGTCGCCTATGGACATTTGTAACCCCCTGATAAGGTAAGATTCCTACCTGAGGGCGGCTACAGAGGAGCACCTCTGGCCCTAAAGATTAAGCTGGAATGTCTAGAAAAGTATTATTACCCTTACCACGATCTTTATATATTTGTATTTTCTATTACTTTCATTTAATAGAAGACATTATGCAAAAGCGGATTAAAAATGTAAATTGGAAACAGAGAGTAAAGGAAAGTTGGAAACAGAGTTCAATTGAAATAAAACCAATATTTTAGCTGAACTAATATAACACGACAAAGCGCATAGGTTACCTGTTCTCTTTCTCTTTGACTTTGTTCCTTGTATAAAATATTTTTATTGAAGAATTAAAGACGCTTTCCACACTAACAGCCCAGTACCCTTACTATGAGTTTTCAAAACATCCCACAATTTTACGTTACGTTTACTATCGAGTAAATAATGTATTAATGGAAAATAATGGATTGCCATTATTCTGTTTAGCTTGCTTAGTAGACTGAGTAAATGTAACAATAAGTGCTCAAGTCATATTCGCAAAAAAGAGAGACAAAATATAAAGCGCCATTTGTCAATTTAGACATTTAATTTTACGTTACTGACACTATAGTTCTGATACAATCCTTTAAGGGCGCTGATTAGAAATTGTATGGGTAAATACGTAAACAAATACCAAAATAGTCATATTTGTCAAAACTCATGGTAAGGGTACAGCACTAGAATTCCCTGTGCCGGCTAACTTAGACGTGTACACTCAAACACCCAGACTAAACAGAACTATCTAGATATTAAAAAAACTTACTAGGTGTTGATATTTAATGAATTTTAACATTTATAAGCACCTTGCGTACATTTTAATCGGTCTAATATAGAAAAAGCTATTTCGGACGCGGCCAGAACTTTTGATGGGTGACCGCTAGCTTTCATCGGTCATCAGTCCCAGATGTAGTAGTATTAGTATTATAAAATACAATTTTAATTTGGTATCTGCGAAGTTTATAAAGAATTTCACTTCGAAATCAGTGTCTCTCAAAGTTTCAGTAAAATAATTATGAAGTTACAGTTAAGCAACATCGAATCAGTAAAGTCTCTAGTTACAAGTTTGCACCAACTTTTCTTAACTGTGGAGGGCATATTAAGCAGTTAGACTCGATTGTATTATGTTTTGTAACTACAATAGTTCCAACTGATAGTAAATGGCTATTGCCAGGGCCGGATTTAAGGGAGGGCAACCGGGGCGGGAGCCCCGGGACCTCCACAAAAGAGGGGCCCCCACAATAGAGACGTCGGATTTTTTTTTAATTCCGACTAGTAAACACTAATAAAAAAAAGAAAACGTTTCCTTTGATATTTTTTTCGCTATTTTACCTTTATCTACAGTACTTTGTACAAACATGAATACGAGAAGAATCTACCTGCGTTTCACAATAAAATATTTATTGAAAAACTCAACTGAAAAAATGGATCATTTTATTCGGAAAATAATTTGGGGCCAGGGGGCCTCCACTCCTTTGTTGCCCCAAGGCCTCTAGACCTCTAAATCCGGCCCTGGCTATTGCTGTCCATGGACATCTGTCATCAACTACAGATAAAAGATTGGCCACGAATGCGTTGCTACCCCTGATAACTGTGTTGGAATGCCTGAGGTTAGTATGTTCCGCTTACCACACCCATTAAAGTAGAACACGGCGTGCTGCTATTGTTCAGCAGAAAAAGGTGTGGTCCCATCAGAGTCGAACCACAAAAGTTTCTACAACCATCAATAACAATAATAGTGTTTTACTAAGTTGCAATCTGAGAACATAATTTATCAGGAAAATATTTTCTATGAGTTTTCTTTCAAGTAAGACTAAGAAAGACAACAATTTCTAACACTTAGTGGCTTGAAAAAATAACTACACGCCTTACATTCCAATTGAGTCTCTAAAACACACAGTCAAGCCAAATTTAAACTTATTTATTTAAATTGATCTATTGCAAAAAGAAAACCAAACATTTGCCAAACAAAGCTCTGAATGTATAACTCGATTTAGCTTTTGAAAGCACAAATACGAAGTTAAATCCGACCTTAATCCCAGTTATTTTGAAAAGCACAAATGCTTAAACAGTAGTGTTGTGAAATGAAAATTCGAGGCAACGGACTGTAAAGTTGCGAGCTGACAGAGTTTTCTCTTTTGACGGTTTTTTACCCGACGTTGGAATGTAATGTTTTTGAACTTATGTATGTCTATACATATATACATAGATGTACGTATGTATGTATGTATGTATGTATGTATGTATGTAGATGTATGTCCCATTATTTAGCATTCCTTCTAGCTCAAACGGTTTAAGAATTTTGACATATTATAAGATATCGTTGGATTCATCTAAAATTTAGATTTGGATTCAAAATTGTGAGAGTAACATAGGCTATGATTTTAGGCAGTCGGGTTTTTATTTTTATAATATTTACTACTTATTACTTATTTTGTATTGATATACTTAGGCTTCTCATTGTCAATTGAAAGCTTGCCATAGTATGTTTGAAGGTGGAACCCTTTGTGGTTCAACTCCGGCGGCACCACCGCCACACCTATTTCTACCTAATAACAGCAGTGTTAGGCGCTGCTGTGTTCCGGTTTGAAGGGTGTGGTAAGGAAGACAGACTTTTCCGAGGCGTTCCAGCTTAGTCCTCAGGGGTAGCGGCGCATCTGTGGCTGACCTCAGGTAGGAGTATCTAATCCTATCTGAGGTTGATTACAGATGTCCATGGGCGGCAGTAGCCACTTACCATCAGGTGGATTGCATGCTCGTCTGCTACCCTTATATTATAAAAAAAAAACAAAAAACTCTACGTAGGACAACTGAAAAATTGTTGACTTCACATACTTAAATGTTGTTGATCTCTTGAGGCTGACCGCCCATTGACAGCCCCTTAAGTTTATCGGCGACTATTTGTAGCTTATATATGTATCTGTAAATACGTGTATACAAACGACCACTCACATTTTTTCAAATAAAGTCAAGCATGTACCGCTCGTCGGTCGCCTAAGCAAAAAATTAGACGCTACAAATAGTCTACACGAATACTGCACTTATATTATAAAATTAGCAAACGAGTGTGCAGTCCACCTGATGGCTACTGCCGCCCATAAACATCTACCTATAATCAAACCCACATATGAGTCACATCTAGTGTAAAGCACAAATTTATTGGCATACACATATTTATGTATAATAAAACAAAAGAATAAATCATATTTATATTGAATCTACCACTTTCAAACTACTGTAAAAGTGAATTTATTTTGTTCCGTTTGATTTATTTCACAAATACAAAATATTAATACCTGCAATGTCATGGCAGGTGAATATGAAATACCAGTTTCATTTTGTTGGCAAATGCTACGTATTTATTCCATGAACTTTGTTCCGTAACAGATGCATTTGTCGTATTCAAATACAATTTATTATTCACTGGCGGGTTATTAAAAGCGAAGCATTCGATACGGCTTCAACTTGTTTCAATTATGAATTGTATGGTTTCGAATTGAAACAAATAATGTAATATTTAATGTGTACTCCGAATAGCGGAATGAATAGCATCTATGAGTAATAATAATTTGGTTTAAGTATGAAATCTATCGTATATTTGTTAGAAAAGGGAAAGGTTTTGGAAGGTGGTAGAACTTTTGGTTCGATTTCAGTGGTACCATCACCACACCTATTTCTGCCTAATATTAAGCGATGCTGTCTTCTGGTTTGGTAGAAGGGTGTAGGTAGTAAAAGAGACATGTATAATATAGTAGCAGAAGACGGGCATGCAGTCTACCTGATATCAAGTTTGCTGCCATCAACCTGCAATCAACCTCATACAAAACTAAATAAAAAAGTATGTCTCCCTAATCATACGCTTCAAACCAATACCCTTACCAGGAGTTTTTACGTTTTGACAAATATGACTATTTTGGTATTTGTTTACGTATTTGTCCATACAAATTCCAATGAGCGCCCCTAGCGGATTGTGTCAGAACTTGGAAATAGTATGGGCCAATACGTAAACAAATACCAAAACAGTCAAGAAGAAGCCGTCAGAAGTCAACAGAAGTGCTGAATATTGCTGATTTTAGGAAGAAAAAGGTATGTTGCTTTAGTCGAAACACAGAGTGTTATTATATATCAAGACGAAAAACATTACGTCAAGCTAGTACCCAATATAGCAACTGTTTTAAATTCATTCGCTTCACAGATCCCATTCATCTGGATGGATTCATTGATCTTCGAAATTTCATTTGAATAAATTGTTCCTCAGTGTTCTTTATTATGGATCTTCCGTCAGAGCCAATCTACTAAACCGATTTACCAAAATGAGGCATTACATTTGTTACCCTCTGTAAAAGTATTCATCAAATTTCTTTAGGATTTGAAATAGAACTCCGTATAAGTCCCGAAAAATAATGTTTTTCAAACCATTTTAGGAGATAATAGGAATCTACGTACTCGATGACTAAATGTTTAAATACTTTTCTATAATATAGAAGGAACAAACGAGCACCATCTACTTCATAGTATGTGGCTTCTGCCGCCCATGGACATCTGTCATCAATCCCAGACTGAAATATGACTCTAAAATTCTACCTGAGGTCAGCCAAAAATGTTTTGCTACCCCTGAGGTCTAAGTTCGAACACTTCAGATAGGTATGGCTCCCTTACCACATCTTTAATAATAATAATAATAATAAAATTTTATTTCAGACTAGGTTTGTCCATATTTATTGTAAGTATAACCTATTTTAACCTATTTTAGTATACATGCAGAAAACATAAATATAAAACTAAAAAATAAAATAAAAATAAAACACAAAAAAGGAAATAAATCTAAGGTCTATTGGTGCCGACGTGTGCACCATTCCAGGCTCTCAACAGCAGTTTTTTTAAAGAAGAACGCTTGTTTAGCACTGGTCAATCAAATTAAATTATTTTTTTAAAATTCAAAATAGGTACTTCGCAGAGCACTTTTTTAATATCTTCACATCTACCATCACTTGATGGTGTTTCGTTATGGGGAAGTTGCTACCACCTTCTACCACGTTCAAATCGACTTAATCGTTCCACCAAAATGACGCACCATTTTATTTGTTACCTGCAAGAATTTCCATCGGATATATTAGGAGTACCTCTTTGAAATAGAGTTCCGTACATGTCGTTCCTGAAAAGGCATTTTTTCCGAACCTTCTCGAGCGTGAAAAAACAAAATGGCCGAAGTTCAATCGGAAACGAAAACAATTTGGATGTTATATTTCTTTAGCTAAGCGGAAAATGATGAAATGTGTAATGAATTGATATCTATTTAATTTCTTTGACGCCCTGTGGAGCATAATGGTGACTATTCCGGTATAACGCGCAGGTACCGGGTTGGATTCTCGACCAAGTGGAAATATACTCATAAGTCAAAAGGTTGGATTAGATGTTTTATTTTGGTGTTTGTGTGATTTATCTTTCTTTGTGTGTAACAGCGATAACACGCTAACCTCTAGTGTGGCGTAAATTGTAAAAAAATAAAGGTTTTATATATGTAAAACTATCGTATTTCGATTTCATGGCATTCATAAACGCATAATTCAGTAATTACTTAACATGAAAAATTTGAAGCCACACCTATTTCTGCCTGGTAACAGCAGCGTTAAGCACTGTTGTCTTCCGCTTTGATTGATGTAGTAAGGAAAACATGTATATCTAAGGCGTTCCAACTTAGTTATCAAGGGGTCTTGAAATAAAAACAAAAAACGGATACGCAGATAAACAGACTGAAAAATTTCAAATTTAAGACACCTTCCTTTACTTCGAGCGGAAAAGTTCCAAGAGTTCATACCCTTAAAATAAATCTTACACCAAGACCAACGAAAACATTTAACCAAATGGTACATTAAAAATACATTTGATTATCGACATGAACGATGAGATTTGTTCAAATGTTTGCCCACCAAACAGACATGTCAACGGCAGACGCTGCCATGTGTAAACATTTCTAATAATTATTGTTTATCGAATGTTTGAACAAACATTGTTAGTAACTTGTAGAAATATCTAGTGTTGTTATACAAAAGGCTTTTATCGGCTTGACGCGTCAGTAAAAGCACGTGAGTTATTGATTATAGCACCATTAAGTGTAATAAATCAAGCAACATGTGTTTCGTAGTAATGTATTAATCATTGCTTCAATCAAAAACATAAATCATTATGTGTCAATAAATTATAACTACTACATTACAGCAGTTTATTTCGGATTACAAAAGTGTGTTGCTATAAGTCCTACTGTATTCAAATGAGTTGACAACCCATTATTTATCGCTACTAACTTAAAACCACGATATCAACTTCGATATAGTCCGTCCTCTTTTAATAATAATAAAAAATAGACGATATAAAACAAGTTCAAGATAGCATTCTGGAAGAGCATATACCATTTTATAACAACATTTTTAGCTGGCCAATTGCAAATTTTGAAGATAATCCAGATCAGAATGGAGAATATGACTATGTACCATAAAGACATTAAAACATGACAAACTAATACATATAAAATGTTAATATGATTATTTTTAAGCATAATTCTAAATTATAAGCATTAAAAAAATTATTTTTGTTGAGTTATATACCACTAACATCATGTCTCGCTAAAAAAACATAAGTCAAAAACTTTTTTTCACGTTTTTTTCATTATTTCTATTAATACGCTGTGAAGGTTATTTGCTATTTTATTTTTTTACCACTCAAATACTAAATTAAACATAAAAAAGTACTTAAAACTCATTTGTTTGAGTATGAAACAGTTTTTATTGATTCCTGAAAAAATCTAATTGAGTGACTTAAGAGGTTTTTGAAATAACCGATTCAATTTAATTTTTAACAAAATCTGATATGCTTGAAATTCAAACCTTGGACTCCCCACTGAAATTCCGAATTTGAACCATTAGGCTATCACTGCATTTCTTACATTTACATATCATATAATAGTGTGAATTTACCCTTAAATCAACAGAGACAGTGCGTACAGTGTGACAAGTTAATTAGCAAATCAAATATATACCCGAACACAATACAGGAGCCTGCGGACACTACACTAATATGCTTCATTTACCGAATAATTAGTTCAGCTTCTGTTTAACAATTCAGACAATTAGGCAGCAGTAATCATGGTAAATACCACGTGGTGTCGATTTATGATCTTTACCTAAAACTCACTAAACTGATCCGACAAACTGACCGACCCGATAAAATGATCTTTTTCATAAACGTTTTCTTCACTCGCTTTTGAAGGTGGTGGTAGAACCTTTGTGGTTCAACTCCGGCGGCACCGCCACACCTATTTCTGCCTCATAAAAGCAGCGTTAAGCGCTGCTGTGTTCTGATTTTAAGGGTTTGGTAAGGGAGACATACGTTTTCGAGGCGTTCCAGCTTAGTCTTCAGGGGTAGCGGCGCATCTGAGGCCGACATCAGAGGGAAATATCTAATCTTATCTGTGGATGATTACAGATGTCCTTGGGCGGCGGTAACCACTTACCATCAGGTGGACTGAATGCTCGTCTGCTACTTCTATATTATAAAAAACAACTCACAAACCCACACTAGAATCCCCTATATCGTGGGTGCCATGGACACACACAAATACGAATACAAAAACACCTACACCCAGAAAAGATATTTTAATTCATCATTCAGATTTGTCTGGCCAGGGATCGAATCCCGAACAATGGCACGTCAGATCTATATGGCGACCGCTCCGCTACACGAGTCGTCATATTAAAGCACCTAGTACGTCTATTACCCATGGACATCGTTTATCAACATTCTATTAGAGTTTAGTTTCACAGATGCCTTGCTACCCTTGAAGACTAAGTTGGAACGGCTCGAATAAGTATGTCTCCTTTACCATACCTTGCTAAACGACACAAAACCACTACATAGGTTTCTATCACCTTCAAAGTATGTAACGTATAAACGCATACAAAAATATAATAATATCCACGCGAACTTTATTGAATTTCTGAAATAAGCCCGAATAAGATTCACTTCATTTTCAGTGACAAGCCACCCAGATGGACATGAAGTTCTGAATTTCCATAAAACCAATAAGTAGTAGGCAGTTCGCGCTTAATATACGTTTCAAAGTACTGAAACTGAAAGGGTAGACGCCTTATAAATATCAAAAAGCTTAGATTCAAATCCACGTCCCTAAAGATTTATGAGGGTGAAGTGTTAGATAAATCATTACTACGATTTACGATTCTAACCGGACCTAAATCAACTGAATTCGGAATATTCCTTAAGAAGTTCCATTTAATATGCAGGGTATCCGCTATCAAATAAGAATCTGCATTTCAAAGAAAATTCTAATCCCATGTCGTTTTGTGAAATCCTGAGTTTGGATCTCCGCTCTGTTAGCAAATTATTTTTATTTGTATTCTTTTAATAAATTATTTAATGTTATTTAGACGATATTTCTTATGTCTTGACAAATATTTAATCATTTATATTTTAATTTATTTACTAACATAACGATGTTTTTTCTTCTTTTTTGATATTATTCTGTTGATATAAATAATTAATAATATTTTAAATTCGTGTTATTAGATTTTTAATACACTGTAATTATGATAACGATAGCTATGTTACTCCCTTTCTCTATTTGCATGCTCCAACCTCTTTTCTCTGTATTTATGATTGTTGCTTTTATTTGGTGTACATTGTGTTGGTGAACATGAATAAATAAATAAATAATACAATGTTTAAAATAATAATTTATATTTATGTCATACTGGCTGGAGAGAAAAGAAAAGAGAAGAGATGGGATTCGGAATTTAAAAATGAGTTTTGGGGGAAAGTCGTGATGATCGTATGCAGAATAAAGAAACGATTGATTTTTAATTTGTCATACTGTAATGGTAGCAGAAATAAAGTTAATACCTTCGAAGCATTAGTTTTATCTAATTATAGCTCAGAAGTGGGAAAATCTCAAATCTCAGAGAGCAAAAAGTTAAGGCATAGCCCACTGCTCTGGCTTAGTCCGAATTGGTGGACTCCACACTTTGAGAATGTTTTTTTAAGAACTCTCGGGCATGTAGGTTTATTTACGATTTTTTCCTTCACCGTTGAAGCAAGGAAAAATTATATTAATTCGTAATACGCACATAACTTCGGAAAATAAGTTTTTACCTGGAATTCGAACCTCGGATCCCCAGATGGAAAGACTGCATTTTCGAAATATAAGTACTGTAGGTACATACTTTTCCAAAGCGTTCCAACTTAGTACCTACTCAGGGGTAGCAGTGCATGCGTGGTCGCCTTAGGTAGGTTTTGTCCCTGTAGTACCGGGACCAGAATAGGGCTACTGTATCCCCTGCCTGTCGTAAGAGGCGACTAAAATGGGCTTTCGGGGTTGCGGGCGGCAAGAGTGGGATCTCGAACCGTCCGGCAAGCGACCCCGGGAAGGACAGCGGTTGGTGTGGTCGCATATTGCTGTAATCACCAGGGGATGCGAGAGGAGCGTAAATTGCTCTCCCAGGGCAGAGCCCGATAAAAGGGCATCCGGTTGTGTTCCGTTGGAGATCCCGGAGTTCTCCACCAAACGCTGAGGACGGCCACCGGGGGAGTTTTAGTGCGGTAAAAATCCCACATAACCCGGCGTCACTCCCATGACGTCGGGTACCTTTTGAAGGTTTCCCCCTCGTCAACAAAAAAAAAGGTAGGTATCTAATCTTATCATCTTATCTTGGTTCATTAAAATTGTCCATGGGCGGCAGTAGCCACTTACCATCAAGTGAACGAACGGTCATTCTCTACTTCTACATTATAAAAAAAAACAAATACGACGTAAACAGAAACAAGCATCGCATTTAAGAAAATTTACATTCTAAGAGCTCGGGCAAGATGAGTCGAGAAAATGTTCCATTTTATTAGAATTCCCCTATTATGTTTTTTATACAGCCGCTTACATAATTATGCAAATTATTCTTTATGCTATATTATTCAGGTTATGGAGGATATTGGAGGGGCTATAACTGGCTGTTGGTATTGCCGTTTAGGTTATATTACTAGTAAGTTTTATGTAATGGAAATATCAAATAATTAAACAATAAATCTGATGATAACCGACCACTGCCACTCATAAAAATCTGTTATCAACCCCAGATAGGACTTTAGTCCCACCAGAGGTCCCTCGAAGAGGCGTTACTACTAGCTTTTAGGCTAGGCCTTAAGGCATAGGGAAACGCAACGCAAAAACATAACAATTAGCCTAAGATTAGAAAATATCTAAAAATAATGAACCGCTGTCCAAAATAGTAATTTTTTTGAACTACATGTTTGTTATGTGACTTGATTTTCTATGTGTATAATATGTAAAAATAATGGCATTTAAAAAAATGAAAAAGAGAATAATTATTTTTAAAATTAAAAAAGACAAACCGCTGAGTTTCTTACCGGATCTTCTCAGTAGAGGTCGCGTTCCGATCCGGTAGTAGTTTAAGAAAATATTGTAACTGACAATTTGTAAGTGCCGCCGTTGGCCTATACAAAATAAATATATTTCATTTCATTTCATATGTAATTTGAATTAAGATTTTCAAGTTTCAATGTTATGATACCGATGTTGATAACGTAATTTGATTTTTTCTTTTTAAGCTACACTAACGCTTTAGGTTTTTCCTGTAATGTTACATGTAAATTGTGAATGAATAAACAAATAAATGTTTATCATGTTTATTTAATATAATTTCGTATTTCTTTCTTTCTTTCCAAAAACGTTTAAAATACGTAGAATATGACATTAAAGAAAGTAAGAAATAATAGTTACATTTATTTCATTCACAAACATAAAACCAAATTACCTTATTCATTCCATAAAATATTCAGGTCGAACTATTATAGAAATGTGGATAGAAACTCACTTCTAGTTTGAGGTTAGTCTTATGTTAATTTGAGAAGGTATCTAGACCACACTATTCAAACATGTTTTGCAATTCATGTGACTATATCAAATTAGGGCATATTGTCAGCACCTAATGTAGAGTTAATATATAACCTGTATAATAAAAAGGCGCTTTCTACACTCACAGCCCAACATTAAGATTCTTTGTGTAAGGTCATAGACACACACGAAAACAAACACCCAAAACCCAGACCCAAATCAGATATCTAAGTTTATCATTTAGATGCCTGTCTGGCCTGAGATCGAATCCGCTACCCTCTGCATATCAGGCGAAACTTTCAACAATAAATAGAAAACCTTAATAATCCTTTTTTTAAAGGGGAAGCCTTCAAAAGGTACCCTATGCCGTGGCCGTCCTCGGCGCTGCATAGAGGACTCCGGGATCTCCAACGGAACGCAACCGGAGTCCACTTGGCGCGTTGCCCCGTCGGGCTCCGCCCAGGTAAGCTTGAAACTCACCACACCATCTGGTGTTCACGACGGTATGCGACCACACATACCGCCGTCCATCCCAGGGTTGCTGGCCGGGCGGTTCGAGCTCCCACTCTTGCCGTCCGCAACCCCGGAAGCCCCCTTTTAGTCGCCTCTTACGACTATACGACTTACGAAAGCGTATAAATTTAAAAAGTATTCGCTACATAATATACGTCGAATAAAGGCCAAAAAAGTACGTTAAAAATAATTTCGTAAAGATTAATTTCATTAATTCTTCGCAATATCAAAAGAAATGTGGCCAATAAGAAAATAACATATAGGTCTAATGCTTCGATTTCCCGCTGTGCTCGCCTGTTCCGTCCCCCGGTGACATCACGCAGAAATCATATTACGTCCCTAATTTCCTTCGGGACTAACAGTCATCTTCTATTAAAGATTAGATTTTAAAAGTTTTATATAAAATATGGTATATACAGTCTGACTTTCTTTTAAAAAACCCGTGGCAAAAGTACGATAGAAGAATACAAGGTTTCCACGAACTGTGTGGCTTCAAGATCTGTCACAACGTATCGGGTTCGATTCCCCGTCAACTTTTGTAGCGCCCACTACACCGAGAATCCTAATATGTGAATGTGTATTCATTACTATGTATGTAAGAAACCGTATATTTACATTTTTAGTTATTCACTTTGAGTCTTGTCCTTATTTTTATATAGTGTGTCTAGTAGTATATAGTGCCTATAAGTGAGTAGAGAGAGTATCAGAAAGATGATTCCCATGCTACTTCACCACATTTACAGTTAAATATAATTTTATATGAATCAATCAATAAATAATCTGTCGAATGTGCCCCACGATTTTTTTTAATATTGCCTACTTTATAGTTTAAAAATATATTTCTTGAATTCATTGAAGCCTAAATTCACTAATTAGAACCAAATATTTCCCCCTGAGACGTAATTTCTATATTTTTTTTACATAATAGTAAAATTATTAACCTTAACTCGTTAAAGATAATTATCTGACATAATTATAACGTTTGTCGGTCCGTCCTTTATAGTTGACGCATAATGATACTTTTAATTAATCTTGGGAATACAGTTTCTCGTATTTATGAGTTTGTCAACCTCGAATTTTGTCAAGTTTTGCATTAATATTGCAGGATGCTATTAACTTGGTATACTAATATTCTCTTCAAAGTTATAACTTTAAACAATCTATACATAGTATTATAAACTTGGTATAAGTTAGGAAAGGCAACCGCGGTGGCAAAGCGATCGCCATAGCCGTATGACGAAGTGGGTTCGATCCTCGGCCAAACACATATGTAGGTATTTAGATGTCTATATGGGTCTGGGTTTTATATATCTATATTTGTGTGTATCTATATTATGACACTCACAATACCGAAGTACTGTGACATGAGACTTCAAAAAAGTAGGTAAAAATAGCAGTTCTTAAAGATATTGTCTATCGTTTTTGTATCAAATCAAATCAAGCATCTTTATTTGCCAAATAAGGTACAAAACTCTGGTGAAATCTGTCCTAAGATACAAGAATCCTCTTATTTTACCATTTTGGTGTGAAAATATGGTTATAAGCATAATTTCATGTTAACATACTGTGTTTTAATCACATAACACAATTAGTTACATTGACGTAATTACACAATAATACTGTACACAGTTATATATACCATATCTTTGATTTAATCACTAATAGAGCGAAAAAAGTTAGAAGTTTTGAATTTCGCAGCAATAATCCTTATAAAGCAATAGAGTATATTTGTTCCTTGATAGTGTGGTCATTTAGAATCAGATGGATCAGATTTGGAAGGTGGTAGAACCCTTTGTGGTTCAACGGCGCACCCCCGTCACACCTATTTCTGCCTCATAACAGCAGTGTTAAGCGCTTTTGTGTTCTGGTTTGAAAGGTGTGGTAATGCCGACAGACTTTTCCGAGGCGTTCCAGCTTAGTGCTCAGGGGTAGCAGCGCATCTGTGGCTGACCTCAGCTAAGAATATCTAATCCTATCTGGGGTCGATGACAGATAACCATGGGCGGCAGTAGCCACTTACCATCAGATGGGCTGCTTGCTCGCTTACATATTATAAAAATATTCTAAGGCAAAACCTTGGTTGAAACGGCATCAAACCATTACTATTACAACTTACTTTAAAAACTTTTAACTTAATTACAAATTTTACTATACAATTGACGTTGCGTCTCAGAATAGCGTTCATTATTTTACATCAGGCCATGCATAAAGAATATGGCTGCTGACGTCAATTGTAAATAAGTGAGGACGTTCCTTGCATCATGACTGAAGAAATACGCGTATACTGTAACTAGATACTGTAGATATTTATAGAATACAGTTTTTACAAAATTGAAATAGGAAATAAGAATACAATTCTCCTGTTGGTAAGTGGTTACTGCCGCTTATGGGCATATGTAACCTATTCCATATAAAACAAGGGTTCTGCCTGTCTGTTTCGTCTCTTGTAAGAGTTAAGATGGTAGCCTCATATTTAAGTCAGGTCCCAACCACACCCTATAGAAATAGGTGTGGCAGTGGTGCCGGAGTCGAATCATAAAGGTTATACTCGTATCGTAAAGGTTATAATCATAATCATTAGCGCAAGGGGCTCGAGATTGCAGCAAGTTAATTCATATGCCACCACTACCAACCACCAATCTAGGTTCCAAATTCGGCATTTCAATCTGATGGTTTGTATTACGAATGCTTGTGATGTTTCAAAGTAATATCTTTATAGAAAACTAATTACCATTTTCTTTTCATCACCAAAGGCAAAAAGCATGAAGAAACCTTCGACAATTATTTCGACAATTAACGACAACGATAGACGACGACGACGACCTTATCCATAGAATAAGGATTAACCTCAATCGCTTTAATAAACAATTATTGTGATAAGCCTAAAAACACATGAAGGTGGTAGAACCCTTTGTGGTTCGACTCCGGTGGCACCACCGCCACACCTATTTCTGCCTATAACAGCAATGTGACGCGCTGCTGTGTTCCGTTTTGAAGGGTGTGGTAAGGGAGACAGACTTTTCCGAGGCGTTCCAGCTTAGTCCTCAGGTGTAGCGGCGCATCTGTGGCCGACCTCAGGTAGGAATATCTATCCTATCTGGGGTTGATTACAGATGTCCATGAGCGGCAGGAGCCACTTACCATCAGGTGGACTGCATGCTCGTCTGCTACTCCTATATCATAAAAAAAAGACATTAGAGACTAGTAATAATACTAGTTCCCAGAATGTTTTTGTAGGCTAAGATATAAGTCCTATGGGAAAAGGTATTATAAAAATGATATCGGTTTAAAATATTATAAAACCGAACAAAATATATCATATCACGTGCATATAGCACATTGTTTCCAAATATATTTGAAGTATATGGCCGCATGTTATTTCTGGAATAGCACCACTCCTACTTCCCACAGTCATGTTACGCGACTAAAAAATTAATTAGAAGATGGGTGAAAGTGTCTTTCTGGGAAATTTATCTACTACGGTGACCAACATGTAATAGTGTAAGTAAGATTATTTTCTAATATAGAATAGAAATGGACTGCATGCTCCTCGCATGCAGTCCACCTGATGGTAAGTGGCTACTGGCGTCCATGGACATCTATAATCAACCCCAGATAAGATAAGATACCTATCTGAAGTCTACTACAGATGCACCATGAAGACTAAGCTGGAACGCCTTAGAAAAGCACATTTCCCTTACCACACACTTCAAACCAGAACACAGCAGCGCTTAACACTGCTGGTAGTAGGCAAAAATACGTGAGGACTTTTCCCAGGCGTTACAGCTTAGTCCTCAGAGGTAGCGGCGCACTTGTGGTCGACCTCAGGTAGGAATATCTAATCCTATCTGGAGGATTACACATGTTCATGGGCGGCAGTAGCCACTTACCATCAGGTGGACTGCACGCTCGTCTACTACTCCAATATTATGAACAAAACTTCTATGTAATATGTATGTAATAACGTATTTATATACCATATCATAGTCGCGCAGACACCCGTGCCTATCAAAATATTGTATATACAAACATGATCTCTTGAACTCTAATGAAAAGCTTTCAAATACAAAAATGTTTATGTTTGAGTTTCAAAGTCTGAAATCTGTTCGTAACAGCTAGGGTCTAAACTTCTAAAGGGACGAAACGTTTTGTTTCGTTAGTAAATTTTAGAATCAAATCATGCTTTTATTCGCTTTATTGAAAGATATTTATTATTTATTTAAACTTTATTGTAAACCTAGTGGTTACAAAGGGCGAACATAATGCCTAGTGGTATTCTCCACCAGTTAACCCTTATTGTTGAAGAAATGTTGTGGTGGGTGTTACGTTAAAATAAATGAGAAAACAAATCCAAAAAAAAGAGAAATGTATAATAATACGAATAATATATACAAATATTGTTTTTATTATGTATATACAGCTGAGGAATAAAATAAAAGGGCATTGCCTATTATGAACACATTTTCACTAAATACAGACGCAATACTATTAACATATCCTATCAAAATTTATTTCTGTCCGTGCCTCCGTGCCTTATCTGTAGTTGCTTACGAAACAAGATCTTTATACAATAATGGCGCCGAACCACCATAATATACTTTAGACAGGACATCTATTCCATTTACTGGGACTACTCTCGCTACGTGTGACGTCATTGACTTTCTACTTGATAGATTCTAGTTGTAGGTATTTTACGAGATAAGTATAAGGAGTAATTAATCCGTGGCTTTTGTCGATCGAACGGTATAAATAATAATTATCCCGATAACAAGTGATTGTAGCATATGAATAGACAGACACGTGAATGATTTTATAAGAATTCTATTTTGATGTGTAGAACCCTCAAAATACATTAATTATGATGATAAAATATGGTCCAGATGTACCTAATAACAGGGAGATTGAAATATCCAGCTATAAAGCTCTTATTACAGCCGAGTTAGAACCTAATCCTTTTCCAAATCATACACAGATTACCAAAATCCAGCACAACTACAAAACTAAACGAGGTAGGGTTCAATTAAAGTTTTCAAGGTCAAACCACGTACAAACATTGCACAATAAGCTCTATTCAAATACTACCTGAGAACACCTAACAAAATAGTTACGCAAATAACCTTCGAGTCGAACTAAATTGCTCGAACGTAACTATCACAAGAACAAACTTGATGTGTGGTGTGTACTTAGTATCAACTTTGTCTCCTAACAAGCAGCTTAATAGACAAGAAGATGTCAAAGTAGAAATAAAGTTTTCAAAACAATTCAGGCCTAAAAATATGAACTCTTACAACTTTCGTAAAGTCGCGGTGTAAATAAGGAAAACGTCGGCAGAGTCCTCATAAATCAATACCGACGAAGTTCATGGGACAAAAATAACATAAAATTATATATTTACTCACCATTAGCGTTCCGTTTTCGTTAACGGCCAATCAATATGTAATCACTTGCCACGATCTTCCGTTAAAAGTTAGTAAGACACTGAAAGTTCGGATCTACTTTCCGGATATATTTCCGGACGAAGTATATGACAGAAATAAGTTTTTAAGCCACTACCGTCATATACTCGCGTAAAAAATCGATTCATGTAATTCGTATCTCGAATTTCGTAGCGGGTTCGCTACGAGACACGTAGACGTCCGCTACGCGCGCGATCCGTAGAGATACTGGTTCCACGTAGCGCGATGCTACGCGACGTTGTTTGTATGATAACGGCTTGCTTTCTATTTTTCGTGTGAACTACGCGTGATTCTTCTATTGATCACGTTAAGATGAGGCTTCACGTGTTTTCGTCACGTACCTACTGTATCTGTAATGCGTTGTAATAATTTGGAATGATCTATTGTGATTTATAAGGTCGGCGAGTTCGTAATCCCTTTACGATACTTCGAAGATAAATTGTGATTTTAACTTTTGTGTTGTCTTAGAAGTTTCAAGTTATAGCAGTATGTATATATTTTATGTATAATATTGACTATGGAGTTACACGTCATGTAATATGAAATGTAAATTGAAAGGTGGTGGAATCGATATTGTTCGACCGGAAACATACCACGGCCACGGCTGTTTCGAACGTGAAGCAGTTTTTCGTTTCAGTGGAAGGTAAATCTCAGCTGACTTACATATGAGAGGATCATCATAGTTCTGAAGCATAGCAACACATTTGTGATCAGCTTCAGATAGAATCTTTGTTCTATATGGAGTTGGTTGTAGATATTAAAGAGAAGCTGTGAGTACTACCAGCATGGTCGTTTGTTACTTTAATTTTAAGTAAAAAATCAAACGTTAGTCAAAAACATTTTATTTAATTTTTTAAATTCGATAAAGATCTTATAATGTTAATTATGAATAAAATAATGTTATAAACAATAAAAAAACGTTAGTCTCCCATACGATAATATGAACTAACATATGTCAGTATTTGTATGAACCTGGCCGGTCATGACATTGGCCGTGACCACGGTCTTCGGTTCAAATCGGAATATAAATAATGCATATCGCGAGTTTTCGTATATAAACCGCTATTATATTTCGATCTGATAAGATTTATGAAGTCAGATAGTTAATTGTATCAGGCGTTACTTTGCGGAAATCCATGCTATTAAGTTAAGATTAAAACTACTTCGCAACAATCCGCTACAAATATGTATGATGGTATACATTTTAAACCATTGTTGCGAAGTAGTTTTAATCTTAACTTAATATTTATGAAGTCGACTGGGCTTATTTTATTTTGAGACTTTCTATATTTGTTTCCCTTGGCAATTAGAGTAAGGAGCTTAATTTACGAACAGGATTTATAATATATTTGTCAGCTAACGTCTTATTTAAGTCCAACATAATACGAGTATATCACTTGTTAAAGGTATCTAGGTCTAGGTGCACATGGCTAGCGCAGTAAGCTATGGCCTAAACTTGGATCTATCATGGTGACCAAATTCAGGTTAGTATGTTACAAAGGTTTGTAGTCTGTATTGTTCAAGAATGAACCAAGCTGGAATATTAGAATTTTACTTTTACTCTTCTATGTTTCATAATGTGCATCATCACAAACGAAATTTCGTAAATATCGTGAACATTTTACTGGCAGTGACCATATCTATTCACAGTAGTACACTAACCCCATTTCGAAATAAATGCAGGTAGACTTTGTATACACTTCAATACTTTATGGAAAGCTCTTAGATATATATATATATATATATATATATATATATAGTATACAAAATTATAGGCTTTTTACGACATTTCCTCCCTAAAGAACCTGGAAGTGAATCCGGTCCGGAAACGAAACATTTTGCAAAGCGGCGGTAATTTATTCTTTTTTCAAAAAGAATTTGCCCTGGATAAAAATATTTAGACTTTGATATTATGTTGTTATGTTATATGGTATTCTTACTCTTTTGATCTCTCGATATATTATTAGAAATTAATTAACACTTTTTAAAGATGGAGGAAAACCGTCGTGATTAAACTTAAGCTTAAGAGTTCTTTAAAAAAAGTTTTCAAAGTTTAGCGATTCACACTTGACCCGCGCGATGAACTATGGCCTAAAGCCCTCGCTTGGAGAAGAGACCCCTTGCCCAGCAATGGGACAGTAACAGCTCATAACCTAAACCGTCTCACCCTAAGAGGAGAACCTCTCCCAGCAGTGGGAAAGTGATGACGACGAGGTACATTACAGACTGATAATGTCAAGCTTACCTAAGAGCCCTTAATACGTAATCTGGTTATAGGAGATCGCTTTCGATTAAGCGGGTTCGATTATATTAAGTCGTAGAGGTGAAGGTAGGTCAGATGTTACGATTCGATTAGACTTAGTTAGGACTTATGACACCCTGGAGCTATCGGAACTATGTTATTGAAATCAAATGGGTCGATTGATTGGTGCGGTTGGTTTGATTTCAATTTGTGAGCCGATTGATATACGAGTATCTATACCCTATGCATGAATAGTAATTAGTGTTGATAAGTAATATTGATTTAAAACCTTTTTCGTTTTTATTTCATGCTTAAGATTTACGAACTCTAGGTTTTTCTATATTATGGGTGTGTAGAACGCATTTTCTTCTGTGTGTACACACACACAGTTGGACTCGGAACAGAGATCTTATATCATCATTTAGATGTATGCTTGGTCGGGAATCGAACACGAAATCTTCTGGATATCAGATTCACGTACAATTATATTTTTACGTGTTACTGCTGGATACGTGTTCTTTATAAGTTTATTTTTTTTAAATTTCCATATTATTTTTTTAGACAATGTGTTATTGCCTGATAACGTTAAGTTATTTTTTTGTTCTAGTCAATTAAACAATTTTATTATTAGAGGTAAATTCGTCGAAATAAAACGCAAATTACAATAACATTATAAAATTAATTCACACGCATATTCATGCATCATCATTCGTCAATCAATAATTCACGATACATTTAAGGCGCACAATTGAGCTGTAGCGAGCAATCGTCCATAACACATTAACAGAATTGCGTGTCATTTGAGCCGTGCATTTGCGCTGATAGAAGCACTTTCACACCTACTTAATAACAGCATGGAATCACTGTGTTGTGGAATAAGACCTGTATAATATGAATTAGAATAACTAGCCCATGCGCCTTCGTCTGTGGGATAGGGGGTCAATATTTAACACTAATTTTGCTGCGTTAATACACAGCAACATGAGGTAATTTTAAACTAGTTTCTTCAAAATTCTACTACCCTACTTGTAAATACTATCATTCTTCCTCATTTACATAATTTTACATTTTTTTTTTTATATTTTCGGTTCCCGCTCTGGTTGTGAGATATCCATTTATTGAGTGTAACCATAAAGTATTAAACACAGAGACTTTCATAAAAATCGGTATCTAACTTTAAACGTGACTTTCGAAGGAACGTAGGTACAAACAAGAATATTATAGTAGCTTAAACGTATCGATAATGCTTCCTACACTTTAAATTCCAAAATAGAATAAATTTGATCGTTAATACAATTACCTATGTCATGCCGTTCCAACAATTCAGCGTAAATACCACCACAACAAAACAGAAATAGAATCAGATGTGGGAGTGATATCGCGCACAAAGAGGTTTAATCCATACAAAGAGATTACATTTACAAAGGTTAACTTTACTTTTTTTATGTCGTAAAAGTAGAATAGAGCATACAGTCCACCTGGTGGTAAATGGTTATTACCACCCATGGACATCTGTACCCTTACCGTGAGTTTTCAAAACATCCCACAATTTTACGTTAAGTTTACTCAATCCATTATTCTGTTCCGTTTGCTTCAGTAGACTGAGTAAACGTAACAATATGTAAGTGCTCAAGTCTTTTTGTTCGCCTCACATGTTCGCAAAAAAGATAGACAAAACATAAAGCGCCATTTTGTCAATTTAAACATTTAATGTTACGTTACTGACACTATAGTTCTGATACAATCCGCTAGGGGCGCTGATTGGAAATTGTATGGGCAAATACGTAAACAAATACCAAAACAGTCATATTTGTCAAAACGTATAAACGCATGGTAAGGGTACTGGTGGTAAATGGTTATTACCGCCCATGGACATCAGTCATAATCAATATTAATTTGAGATAAAATAAGAGACACGCGATCAGCAACATAAATAAGCGTTATTACTCCCGAAGAAAAAGTTGGAATACCTCGGATAAGTATGTAAAGGAAGTAGGTAAAGAGGGTCCTTTACCTTTCATTCCAGAACACAGCAGCACTTAACACTTAATTTATTAAACAGAAATAGGTATTGTAGTGGACGTACAATATTTAATTGTCCATTTAAAATTAAAAAGTTAAAATTAAAATGTAAAGAAAATTAAAATCAAAATTGCATAAATAATATTTTAAAAAGTGTAAAAATAAAAATAAATTGTAAAATTAAAAATATAAAATCAAATTTAAAATACTGTATAAAATGTAAATTAATAAAACAAAATAAGATAGTAAAATAATAAAGTAAAAATAATAATATAAAAATATAAAATATTTTGTGTATAAAAGTTGGACAAACAGATCGTAGTCTTATATAGTTGTCTTATCGCGGTCGGTGTGGCCGAGCGGCACCGAGCGCGTGCGATCCCTCCCGCACGGGCCGCCTGCGCTTGGGCCGCGTATTCAAATCATCGAGTAGTCGTTACCGAGTCTATGTACGGGTACACCGCGCCACCTTATGCTTTCGCGCCGCTTAAATATTATTTCGCTGAACTTTATATGTGTGCTATATGTATGTGCTGAACTTTATTCTAATCTTCTTGCTGTCGCTTCGTTTCTCCTTCTGTTCTATTGTATGTGTGGACTAGTGTGTGTGAATAAAAATTGTGTCGCGTAAATTGACTTTTATAATTATTAAACCCGGCACCTAATCGCATAATCATCCATCTACTCCTAAATTGGTGACCCCAGAAGAGCACTATGAGTGATACTAGTAGCGACTCGCCACATACCGCACCGTCACAAAATGGCGACAATGTTACCACGCGGTCGAAGAAAAAAGCGCGGCCATGCAGCTTGCCCGCGGAAGCAGTACCACGGAAAACAGGAAAATTTAACCTAAAGGTACCACCATTTTCGCCTGAAGACCCTGAAATTTGGTTTGCCCTGTTGGAAGCACAATTCGAAAATTTTGGAATTAAAGATGACGCAACGAAATTCCACCAGGTCATGACCAACCTGGATATGGTACACGCAAAGGCAGTTAAAGACCTAATAGTCAACCCTCCAGTCCAGTACCGGTACGAAAAAATTAAGATGGAGCTGATTCGTCGGCTCTCCGCTTCCCACGAACAGAAAGTTAAGCAGCTGCTGACCCACGAGGAGCTGGGAGCTCGGAAACCATCGCAGTTCCTGCGTCACCTCCAGGACCTGGCTGGACCTTCAATCCCAAGCGATTTTATCCGGACGATATGGCGCCAGCGCCTGCCTACCAATATCCAGCCGTTGCTAGCTTCGCAACCGACACTCTCACTGGAGCAGCTGGCAGACTTGGCCGACAGCATCCAGGACATGATCACGCCCTGCAGCGTGATGGCATCATCTTCCAGCAGCAGTGGCCAATCCAGTGAGATCGCCGAATTAAAAATGATGATGCAGCAGCTGATGTTGAAGGTCAACGAGTGCACCCGAAACCCATATCGCATCGACGACCGGTCTAGATCTAGGCAACGTACTCCATCGCGTCGTCGCTCCAGATCCCGTCCCAGGTCGCGGTCAGCCTCTGAGTATCGTAAACACCCTGTATGTTGGTACCATTATAAGTTCGGGAACAAGGCAAGTAAGTGCATAAAACCGTGCGATTTTTCGTTAAACAACACGGACAGTCGGTAATGGCGGCCGGTGGCTGTCCAGGTTCAGGTCGCTTATTTCTAACCGACAAACGGTCAAAAACACAATTTCTGATAGATACTGGTAGTGATATCTGTGTATTCCCCCGGTCTGCATTAAAAGAAAGCCGAACAAAAACAAATTTCGAGCTATGCGCGGCAAACGGTTCAACAATTCATACTTACGGTTTTATGCACTTAGTGTTGAATCTAGGCTTGCGCCGTGACTTTGCTTGGCAATTTATTGTAGCCGATGTGACCAAGGCTATAATTGGCGTTGATTTTTTATCTCATTTTAATTTAATTGTTGATATTCGTGGACAACGCCTTATAGACGCCAATACATTGCTTGCGACCGCGGGTTTGCCTGCATTTTCTTCTGAAGGCATATCTTCGGTGAAAGTTGTTTTAGGTAATTCACTGTATCATAACATACTATCCAAATACCCTGAGATAGTTAATCCATCTGGTATGCATCGAACAACTAAACATAACACCGTTCACCACATTCACACTACACCAGGGCCACCAGTATCATCATCACCACGTAGGTTAGCGCCTGATAAACTCAAAATAGCGAAGGCTGAATTTGAGGCCATGTTACAGATCGGAACGTGTCGTCCATCAGGATCTGCCTGGTCTTCACCTCTTCACCTCGCTCCAAAAAAGGACAACGGTTGGCGTCCGTGTGGAGATTACCGTATGCTGAATGCCCGCACTGTCCCTGATAAATACCCGATCAGGCACATACACGATTTTGCCCACAGCTTGTCTGGATGTAGAATATTCTCCACAATCGACCTGGTAAAAAGCTACAACCAGATCCCTGTCAGTGTGGAGGACATTCCGAAGACCGCCATAACTACACCGTTTGGTCTCTTTGAGTTTCCGTATATGACCTTCGGTCTTCGGAATGCCGGCCAGACTTTCCAACGTTTCGTGGATGAAATGCTTCGTGGTCTAGATTTTGTATACGCGTATATAGATGATTTTTTGGTATTTTCCAAGGACGAAGAGACCCACCAGCAGCACCTGCATCAGTTATTTACCAGGTTGCAGGAATACGGCATGGTGATCAACGTAGGTAAGTGCGTCTTTGGTGTTCCAGAAGTAGCTTTCCTGGGATATAGCATTTCCGCCCAGGGTACCAAGCCACTACCTACCAAGATAGAAGCCATTCGCGACTTCCCAGTTCCAAAAACGGTAAGAGAACTGAGAAGGTTTCTGGGAATGGTTAACTTTTACCGTCGTTTCCTCCCAGACGCAGCATCTCACCAGGCTCCTTTAAACATTCTCCTCACAGGCTCCGTGAAGGGCTCCCATCCAGTCGATCTAGCAGCTGAAGAACTGGAGGCCTTCAACGCCTGTAAGGACAGCCTGTGTAAGGCAGCTTTGCTTGCGCACCCCGCTTGCGACGCAAAGCTGGCCTTAGTAACAGATGCCTCAGATAAGGCTATAGGCTCCGTTCTCCAGCAGCTTAGGGAGACGTCTTGGGAACCTTTAGCGTTCTTCTCTCGTAAATTAAGTCCATCCCAGCAGAAGTATTCTCCTTACGACAGAGAGCTGCTTGCTATTTACGAGAGCGTGAAGCACTTCCGTCACATGCTTGAGGCCAGGGATTTTACGATCTACACAGATCACAAACCTCTGACTTTCGCTTACCACTCGCGAAAGGAGAATTGTTCACCCAGGCAGTTCGTCGTTCGTTCGTCACCTAGACTTCATTTCGCAATTTAGTACGGACATCAGGCATATCTCAGGTAAAGACAATGTTGTTGCCGACACGTTGTCTCGAATCGAGGCTATTGCACAACCCGTCGACCTCGGGATATTAGCCGAAGCACAGAAGTCAGACTGCGAAATGAAGGACCTTCTAACCAACAACTCTTCTTTACACCTGAAGATGATAAGACTGCCTGGGTTAAAAAGTGAGCTATGTTGTGATGAAAGGAACAATACACTACGACCATTTGTTCCTACACAGCTCAGACGTCAAGTTTTTGACAGTTTGCATTCCTTGAGCCATCCAGGTTCAAATGCAACTGCCAAGCTGGTCTCAGAGCGGTTCGTATGGCCAGGAATAAAGCGTGACTGTCGCGAATGGGTCCGCACCTGCCTGGCATGTCAGCGCTCAAAAGTGACGAGACACGCTACAGCACCGCTCAGTAACTTTAAGCTTCCGAAAGCCCGGTTTTCCTTTGTGCACATCGATATCATCGGTCCACTGCCCGTGTCACAAGGGTATCGATATTGCCTTACAGCCGTAGACCGATTTACGCGTTGGCCAGAGGCAATACCACTTGTTGATATCACAGCGGAAACCGTGGCTAAGGCACTACTCAGTGGTTGGATCTCACGGTATGGTTGTCCAACGGACATTATAACTGACCGTGGGAGACAATTTGAGTCTGCCTTATTCGAAAGCCTGTCAAAAATTATTGGTTTTCAGCACCGTCGAACCACTGCATACCATCCGCAATGTAATGGGTTGGTCGAGAGGTTCCACAGACAGCTGAAAGCCGCAATCGTGTGCCACAATGACACATCGTGGGTTGACACGCTGCCTCTAGTCTTGTTAGGCATACGCAGCGCGGTCAAAGAGGATCTTAACACCTCCTCGGCTGAACTCCTGTATGGGGAACCTCTCCGACTTCCAGGTGAATTATTTCAACCTGCCCATGATAACGTCACTGATGTGACAGATTATTTGCAGCGACTACGCAGGTTCATCAAGGACCTCCAGCCGTCACCAACTAATTGTCACAGTAGGACGCGCCCTACATTTATTTTTAAGGACTTAGCAACAGCGTCCCATGTATTTTTAAGGGATGACAGCACAGGTGGATCTTTAAAACCCACTTATTCAGGTCCTCATCAGGTGTTGGAACGAGGTGAAAAGGTGGTAAAAATTCTGTATAAAGGTAACAAGGTTACAGTATCAGTAGACCGCTTGAAACCAGCCTACATACTGCGTGACCCAAACACCACTCACAACACACCTCACAAGACACATACACCAGTTACTCCACAAAAATCACTCTCCAATCACACGTCCTCACACACACAAATACATTCTAAAACAACATCTGATGCTACCAATGATGATCCTATCACTGAAGATCATGCCATCAGAAGAACTCGGTCAGGGCGCAAGGTTAGATTCCCTAATTATTATCGCCCGTAGGACGGTCTCTGGAGGGGGGTGATGTAGTGGACGTACAATATTTAATTGTCCATTTAAAATTAAAAAGTTAAAATTAAAATGTAAAGAAAATTAAAATCAAAATTGCATAAATAATATTTTAAAAAGTGTAAAAATAAAAATAAATTGTAAAATTAAAAATATAAAATCAAATTTAAAATACTGTATAAAATGTAAATTAATAAAACAAAATAAGATAGTAAAATAATAAAGTAAAAATAATAATATAAAAATATAAAATATTTTGTGTATAAAAGTTGGACAAACAGATCGTAGTCTTATATAGTTGTCTTATCGCGGTCGGTGTGGCCGAGCGGCACCGAGCGCGTGCGATCCCTCCCGCACGGGCCGCCTGCGCTTGGGCCGCGTATTCAAATCATCGAGTAGTCGTTACCGAGTCTATGTACGGGTACACCGCGCCACCTTATGCTTTCGCGCCGCTTAAATATTATTTCGCTGAACTTTATATGTGTGCTATATGTATGTGCTGAACTTTATTCTAATCTTCTTGCTGTCGCTTCGTTTCTCCTTCTGTTCTATTGTATGTGTGGACTAGTGTGTGTGAATAAAAATTGTGTCGCGTAAATTGACTTTTATAATTATTAAACCCGGCACCTAATCGCATAATCATCCATCTACTCCTAAAGTATGACGGTGGTGCCTCCGAAGTGTCCCTGTAGTTTCGGGACCAGAATAGGGCTACGGTATGCCCTGCCTGTCGTAAGAGGCGACTAAAAGGGGGCTTCCGGGGTCTCGGGTGGTAAGAGTGGGAGCTCGGACCGCCCTGTAAACGACCCCGGGAAGGGCGGCGGTGTGTGTGGTCGCATACCGTCGTACGCACTAGATGGTGTGGCGAGCGTCAAGCTCACCTGGGCAGAGCCCGACGGGGCAACGCGCTAAGAGGACTCCGGTTGCGTTCCTTTGGAGATCCCGGAGCCCTCTACGCAGTGCTGAGGACGGCCACCGGGGGGGTTTTAGTGCGGTAAAAATCCCACATAACCCTGCGTCGCTCCCACGGCGCCGGGTACCTTTTGAAGGTTTCCCCCTCGTAAACAAAAAAAATCGGCCTCCGAAGTGGAACTATAAAAAATTCTACCAACGTCTATAAAGTAAATTACGGACGCCCGTTGCCCTTTAAGCCTTTTCTTCCATCTTTTACAGGTCGCATAATGAATTTCTTTTTCCAGCGCAAATCAAGGGCTTAAGTGTGATTGAACTTTCCTTTCCATTAATGGGTCTTTGGCTCTTGAGCAAATCGAGTGACCTAAATACTGATAAATTAAAGACAATTTCGTTAATGTATTTCTGATGATTGTCCGTTAGAGGGCGCTTAACGTTTCACTTTAATGTCCCGTGAATAACTGATACAAGAATCGATAGCGTTAATGCGCCGCTCTGAGCTATTGTGACACTTCATTTTATAGCATTTTATTCTGCGGGTATAAATGAGTTTTTAAGTGCCGTACCGATATTTATTGGTGCCGGCATGCTTTTATAGTAATGAAGGGCTTGTAAAACCACTTTGATCTAAATATCAAAGTGGTTTACAAGCAAAAAAATAAAAAATAGGTACATTAAGTGAACGAACTTGGGGTCGATAATCAGGTTTAAATAAAGAAATAACAACTTCAGCTCAGTTACTGTGCAGCACACCACCGATCCAATTTATTCCATTAAAAAACAACGCCTACTTAAAATTAAAAGCAAAGTTTTTGTTAACAACTTTTCTATGGAACATCTTGAACATGCCCCCAGCCGTTGAAAGCTAGTCTTTCAACCCTCGACTTCGATGAGAGGACATAATTTTGAAAAGGCACGACGCACCACTCCACATGAAGTTTTAATATCGGCCACTCTGCTTATCTCATCTGTACCAGGATGTAGACGCACCACACGCCCCAGTTTCCACTTCAGCGGAGGAAGGTTATCTTCTTTGATGACAACAAGGGAGTTTAGCTTCAAAGCATCTTTAGAAGAGCGCCATTTCACTCGCTCCTGAAGCTCGCAGATGTATTCCTTGCTCCACCTCGTCCAGAAATGTTGACGAAGCTGTTCTATTCGTTGATAGCGTGTGAGGCGGTGAGCAGAGTGGTCATTATAATCCTCGACTGGAAGAGATGTAAGCGGTCTTCCAATGATGAAATGCCCCGGAGTAAGCGGCGTCAAATCTTCAGGGTCAGATGATAGTGCAGTAAGCGGTCTAGAATTGAGGATTGCCTCAATTTGTATTAAAGTTGTGTTAAGCTCCTCATAAGTAAGGTTACAATTTCCCATCACACGAACTAAATGATATTTGGTCGACTTCACACCCGCTTCCCAAAGACCGCCAAAATGTGGAGCATACACCGGTATAAAGTGAAAATTAATATTTTCGTTAGCTAAGGTTTCAGAAACAGAAATGCAATTGCTCTTCAAAAAATTACCAATTTCTTTAGCGGCCCCAACGAATGTGGTTCCGTTATCCGAATAAATATTCGAAGGTTTTCCCCTTCGAGAAATGAACCTACGTAAAGCTTGTATATAACTGCTACTCGTTAGGTCACCCACCAATTCCAAATGAATAGCTTTGGTCGAGAAACAAACAAAAAGCGCAATGTATACCTTTACAAGTCTACATCCACGACCCTGACGACTAGCAGACATAATGGGACCCGCGTAGTCGACTCCCACGTTTTGAAACGGGAAAGCAGCTGATGAAAGTCGTTCGGAGGGCAAATTTCCCATTTGAGGAACAACTGTTTTGCCTTTCATGCGCTTACATCGAACGCAACTATGATAAGTAGCTTTAGAAAGATTCCTACCACGTAAAGGCCAATAGGATTCTCGTATACTAGATAACAACATTTGAGGTCCCGCATGCATCAATTTAATGTGTTCAAATCGAAACAAAAGCTTAGTGAAATGATGTGTGGACTGTATTAAAACCGGATGTTTCTTATCATACGCAAAATTTGAATTACATAAACGTCCTCCAACGCGCATAATTTTATCACCGTCAAGAAACGGATTAAGTTTTAAAAGTGGACATTTATTTGATAAGTTTTGATTTTTTAACAATAAGTAATATTCCGGAAAGGACTCCTTTTGAGACTGAATAATAATGAATTTTAATGCATTTTGAAGCTCTTCAGTGGTTAAATGATTGCAAGTAACACGTTGTTTTTTACAAAGGTTAATAAAACGAAACATATATGCTACAGCTCTTTGAAGTCGTAAAAGGTTCGAAAAACGTTGAAAATTAATTATAATATCGTTATTACAGGTTGCATCACTACTAACTGCGTGCAATGTTTTTATTTCGGGTAATGGTACAGGACATTGACGTGGCGATGGCCAGAGAGTCTTATCTTCCTTCAAAAACGAAGGGCCTGTCCACCAAATATCTAGTGAATGCATCGCGTTAGCTTTAACACCGCGCGAAATTAAATCTGCGGGATTATCATGTGTCGGTACATGTCTCCATGTGGTTGAATTGGTTGTCTCTAAAATCTCTGCAACTCGATTACGAACAAATGTATTTAATTTATTGGGCATGGTCTTTAACCATCCAAGGACCACCATGGAGTCAGTCCAAAATGTGACGCTAGAGACTTGAGCTCGTATAGACCCGACTACTTTATTATAAACCCGTGAACCTACTAATGCAGCGCAGAGCTCCAATCGAGGTATTGTTACTGGCTTTATGGGTGCAACACGGCTTTTGGCTACAAGTAATCGTACCTGAACACAACCTTGCTCATTGACACTGCGGACATAAACACAAGAACCATAAGCTTGTTCGGATGCATCTGTGAAAACATGTAGTTCTAACAGTTTGCATGAATCACAGACTACATGACGAGGAATCCGCATTTCATTGAGCATTGGAAGTACTTTAATTATATTTTCCCAAGCCTTAAAGACGTGGTCCGGCAACTGTTCATCCCACGACAGCTTTTCTAGCCAAAGCTGTTGTAACAGGTGTTTCATGCGAATGACACATGGTGACAGTAGCCCTAAAGGGTCAAAGATACGTGATATAACAGCGAGAATGTCACGCTTTGTACTCCCTATGTTATCAGGAACACTTATGGGAAACTGCAAGTTGTCAGCGTGCGTTTGCCAACAAAGTCCGAGAGTCTTTGTCACTTCATTCTCTCCCATATTTAAATTGAGAGATGAGTGTGAAGACTTCTCCGACACTAGGGCAGGCTCGTTGGACTTCCACTTCCGTAAAAGCATGCAAGAGGAAGCAAGAGCGCTGGCAACCTTGTCACGTAAAGCGAGTGCCCGATCCAGATCGTCTTCACCTGTCAAAAGGTCATCCACATAGAGGTCGTGAATGATGACCTCTGCGACTCTGGGATCAGCACACTCAAGCCCAATTTGTTTTAGGCAACGCGTAGCTAAGAATGGTGCGCTTGCAGTCCCATAAGTGACTGTATTCAGTTTATAAGCTTCGAGAGGAGCGGTTGGATCATCACGCCATATAATCTGTTGTAAGTGTCTGTCTAATGGATGCACAGTTACCTGCCTGTACATTTTTTCCACGTCTGCGGAGATGATGTATTTATACATCCTAAATCTAAGTAATATTGACAACAAGTCATCTTGGACAGTGGGTCCTACCATCTGTAAATCATTTAATGAAACACCAGATGTCGTAGGAGCACTGGCGTTGAAAACCACGCGCATCTTGGTGGTGATACTACTTTCACGCAGCACCCCGTGATGAGGCATAAAATAACACAGATTTTTTGCGTCTATGTCACACTTAGTCATATGTCCTAAGGACCTGTACTCTGACATAAAGTCTTTGTACATTTTATTAAATAACGGTCGATTCTGATTTCTACGCTCGAGAGATAGAAAACAACGTTTTGTTCGTTGCAATGAATCGCCTAAAGTGTCAGCGCACTCTTTTAACGGAATTCTAACACAGAAACGGCCATCATCTAACCGCGTTGTATTTTTAATAAAATGTTCTTCACACAGCTTCTCTTCTTCAGAGTAAGCAGATGATTGATGGCTAACTTCTTCCAGTTGCCAAAACCGCGTTAATTGGGTTTGTATATCATCACAAGTGTTTAAATTTGAAGAAACAATGACATTAGGATTTGATATATTTGTAAAATTACATTTTATCAGTGGCGATGAGCTCGACGTAATATAGCCGCTATTAATTGGGCCACAAACTAGCCATCCTAGTCTAGTTTGACAAAGCGTCGGCTTACCTTCACCCAGAGATATTTTCTCTGATCCTAATAAACACCAAAATATATCAGCGCCTATAATAATGTCTATTGAAGCAGGCGCGTTAAATCTTGGATCGGCTAACTTAATATCCGACGGGATATTTAAATTGCGTAAGTCTATGTATTTTGTAGGTATGTTATCTGTTATTGTAGGCAATACAAAACAATGAAGGTCGGTACAGTAATTTTCATTTAATGATTCAATGCGCACCTTGCACATTTTTCCGACACGAGATAACGAATTATTAATACCTTGAATAGACTTATTTACTTTTAAAAACGGTAAATTTAATTGTTTGTGCAATTTTTCAGTCATTAAACATGATGAGCTGCCAGAATCAAGTAATGCGCGAGCAATAAACTCACGGTTATTGTTATCATATAACTTGATTAGAGCAGTCGATAATAAGACGTTACCTGAGTAGTGTAAATAATAATCGCTATGCGTATGCGCAATGACACTAGCGGACAGAGCTACAGGAACGCCGTGGGTGGGAGCGAGAGAGGAGGTCTTGACCTTGACATTGCCGTCGGAGCACTCAGCTGATGCAATAATGTCATTATTACTTTCTTTAATATTTGAGATATGTATAAGCGTATGGTGTTTGCGTTTACACAATTTACAACTTGGTTTTTTGCATTGATTCGCGTAGTGTCCGCTACGAAAACAGTTATAACAGATTTTATAATTTTGTAACGTTGTTATTCTTTCCTTAGGGCTTAGTGAAAGAAATTGTGGACAGTTGTTAAGTCTATGATCTTTACTGCAGTTTGGGCAACACGCAATTGAAGCTTTATCGATTGAAACCATAGCTTTTAATTTCATATTATTTTTAGAGCCTAATTGTGTATGTACTAAATTATTAGATGAAGTTCGTGATAATTCTATGGTTTCCAACAAGTCGGCACGATTTTGTATAAATTGAATAAATTGTGAAAATAGAATCGGCTGAGATTTATCTACACTCCCTTTATATTCTTCCCACTCACGGAACGTCTTCGAATCTAATTTTCGACTGATAATATAAATTAATAATGTGTCCCAACTAGAAACCGGTTCGCCTAATGCAAATAATGCTCGAATGTGTTTATTAACTTGATCTATAATGCGTTTTAACGAAGCTGAAGACTCTTTAGATAGTTGTTCTACGTTAAACAAGGCTGAAACATGATTCTGAATTAGTAAACGTTTATTGTCAAATCTCTCACATAAGAGTTTCCAAGCCACATTATAGTTTTGCGCCGAAAATTCATAAGATTGTAACATAACAGCTGCCGACCCTTCTAATGACAATCTCAAATAATGAAATTTATTAATTTCGTCTATGTCGACATTGTTATGGACGAGACTGGTAAATGTATCACGGAATTCAAGCCAGTCATCATATGAACCACTAAACTTGGGTAACTGAATGGTAGGTAACCTAACAGGCATACGATTAGCACTAGGACGGCTACATTCAGAATTTTGATCATTGTTTGACTTAGAATATTTATTTATAATATCTTTGGCTTCTGAAAGTAATGTATAATATTGAGACTCAGTTTTAATTCTCTCAGACATCTCACTTTCAGAATTATCTGCTAAACGTTCTATTTCAAATTGTACCTGTTCGAATTCATCGTTGTATAGTTCCTCCAGTTTATTAATACGCATTTGCATTTCTATTATCTGAGCTGATGTGAGTTCGGACGACTTTAAAGAAGATAAATAAGCAGAAAAGATTGTAAGTCTTCCCTTGTAAATGCCTCGCTTTCTTTTAAGCTCCCTGGTATCTGTTTCAGAAGTCATTTTGGGAAACGTGTATGGTAGACCTGGAATTTATACAATAATAATGTTAATTTAAGTTTAATTACATTTAGCAACCTAGATTTCTGTAAACTACAATGCTTGTAAAAGGGACTGAATTTTGCAATGTATTCAATTTTGCACATACAATTAAGATGAAATGGATTTACTGCTGCAATTTAAACTATTGTGTAATAATAATATGTAACAATTTACTTAAAATTATTGTTTTAGAGAGTTTTGTACAAAAAGTTGTATCGACACACACTTAATATAAAAGTTACAACGCATATGAAATTGTACTAACCTTAATACTGGTACTATTACACAATTTAGCTGGTTACCTGATTACCGGTGATGGGTGATCACTATATAATATGGTAAAATTAATAATTTGCTTAACACAACGTATAATTTATGCACTTTTGGTACTTAAGCGGCGTGGTTAACCTCTTCACATGTGACCCAGCGACACGGCGCATTACAATTATTGTTGTTTTCGCGTAATTTGCTGTTGATCCACAGTGTATCCTTAATTGGGCTTCTAATCCGGCTCGTTACGGACCATGAACGAACTTGGGGTCGATAATCAGGTTTAAATAAAGAAATAACAACTTCAGCTCAGTTACTGTGCAGCACACCACCGATCCAATTTATTCCATTAAAAAACAACGCCTACTTAAAATTAAAAGCAAAGTTTTTGTTAACAACTTTTCTATGGAACATCTTGAACATTAAGTGTTATTCATTTTACATTAAATTAGGTGACAGTCATGGATAATAGTATGCGACAATCGACGACCGTCGTCGACATAAACTGTCTCACTTGTAGCTCATTGTTGCTCGCGTGTTAACTTTTATCAGGTTCGAAAAGCACCCCACACTTTTTTCACAATTATACTATTTACTGTTCCTTAATTGATTCTTAGATTGAAAATTATTTTCTACTTTTTAGTTGGTTTATCATCTCTCTCCTTGCATCGTTCTCCTCAATGCTGAGGGTCGTGGTCTCTATTAGTCACCTTTCTCTTTATGATCTCGCGCCATCTGCCTCTATTTTCGGCTATATGTAGAGCATTGTATACCTTGGTGTCGAGATTTGTGCGGATTTGGTCAGACCAACGCATCGGACTGCGCCCCCGGGGTCTCTTGCCTTCAACTTTTCCGGTTACCAGAAGCTTTTCCAGGTTCTCGCCTCTTCTCCTAGCAATGTGGCCGAAAAACTCAAAAATTCTGCGGAGGCAGATGGTTGACAGTCGACATGTGATTCCAAGTTCTTGTAGGATAGAAGCGTTGGTTCTGTGAGCTGTCCAGGATATTCGCAGCATTTTCCTCCAGCACCACATCTCGAAGGCATCAATCCGCATACGTTCGGCTTTTTTAAGTGTCCACGTTTCCGAACCATAAAGGAAGATTGAGAAAACCAATGTTGTCACCAGTTTGCGTTTAGTTTTCACGCTGATGTTCCTGTCGATCCATATTTTATTAAGTTTTGTCATAGCATTTTTTGCTATGCCAATTCGACGTCTAACGTCGAGTTCACAAGAACCATCATTTGTTATATTGGACCCCAGGTAGACAAAGTTGTCAACTTGATCAATTTTTATAGCTCCTGCGAGTTCCAATTTATGTGTGCGATCAACTACCATTATTTTTGTTTTAGCCATATTTATTGACAACCCAAATTCCATACTAACACTTTCCATTTTATCCAGGAGAGCTATCATTTCCGTTTCGTTCGCTGCTAGAAGTGTGGTGTCATCAGCGTATCGCAGATTATTAACTTTCACTCCACCGACACTGATACCTCCTTCCCAGTTGTCACATACCTTCCTCATTATGTACTCTCCGTATATGTTAAACAAAATCGGCGCCAAAATGCATCCCTGTCTTACACCTTTGTTGAGTTGGAAGGGTTTGGAAAGTGTTTTATCAATCTTAATTACTCCTTGGTGGTTGCAGTATAAGGATTGGATAAGTGCTGTTAGGTGTTCTGGTACACCAAGGCTGGAAAGGACTGTCCATAGACTATTCCAGTTGACACTATCGAAGGCTTTGTTATAATCGATAAAACAGATAATGACTGGAGTATCGAATTCGTATGCTTTCTCTATGAGTTGTCGAATATTCAAAATCTGTTCTCGTGTGCCTTTTCCTCTTACAAACCCCGCCTGCTCTTGAGGGATTTGCCAGTCAAGGTAGTTGCGTAGACGACGGTTCATGATGTGAAGCAGGATCTTACTAGCGTGTGATATTAAAGCCAGTGTACGGTAGTTAGTACATTTTCGAGTTGATCCCTTTTTGTGCAAGGGGAGTATTATAGATTTCGTCCAGTCCTGAGGCCAATCTCTATGTTGCCAGATGTGATCGCAGATGTTATGAATTAGCTGAATACCCTTTTCGCCTAACTCTTTTAAAATTTCAGATGTGACGCTGTCATAGCCTGGTGCTTTGTTGTTTTTCAGCATTGCGATAGCTGCTACAACCTCTGATCGAAGAATGGTAGGTTCTAGTTCCATGTGATGTGTTGAATATGTTTGGTGTTCAGAGTACGGAATCCTAAAAATCATTCTACAAGAGGGCATTATAGATATGTTTCAGAACATTTGAGTTATAGGGAAATAACATTATTATTTTCTAAACTAAAAATCACGATATAAAAGTTACGCCTATTGAAACTAAATAGCAATAATTATTTGCAATCTAAAGTTGCGATGAACTTTGCTGAAGGTGTTTGAAAAATCTCGCCTCGAAAATCGTTAATCCAGAGGATGTTGATAAGGACAATGGTACAAAACTATTAATGTTTAAAATATTGAATTGTCATCGGTCCTTAATAAGTATGCCAAATTTCGAGTTAATCCGACGTTTTGAAGGGGGTTAAAATCATGTTGAAAGATTCCGTTACATACTAACATACCAACATACCAACATACATACGTCTGAAGCTAATAAAAGCGTGTTAAAAAAGACTAAATTTTTGTGTTAAAACTTTATGAGCTATGAAATATTTGTGGGAGAATGCTTCATTTCATATATATAAATATTCCGTTTTTAAAATCACATGATATTAATTTCGAACTACCGCTCCGTATTAACAATTGGCTACCTGTATCATAGTATAAAAAAGGGGCGCGCAACTGTCAACAGATCAGAAGTTGTCCAATAGTGGGCACGGCACGGTGGTGCTCTGAACTGTTTGGTATTTTGCTTGGGTGTTATTGTTACTGTGGTGGCATTAACGCTTATTCGTTTAATTATTTTAACTATAATTTTTATAAATATTGGTTAAATTAGTTGAATCGAAATACCATTGTAGATCTACCTACCAGCGCGCCCACATCAGAATCGGGATAGGATACGCCCTTTTATTACGTAATAGTTTTAAAGTAACGGTAACAGAAGATAATCAACCGCGTGTATAGGAAGTGTTCAACTGAAGAATTTATCGTGGCTGTACTCCTGACGACAGTTTGGGACGCGCAATGGAGGCGATATGGACAAGGCTTTCGACATTGGAGGAGCTGTGTGTGAAACACATGATGAAACCGGTTGCGTGAGTAACGTGTACGGTTTGTCTAAATATTGTAATAATTTTATGTGCATTATTTTAGCAAGCGTGTGAAAGCAACCGCAAGCTTGGGTACCGCAAGCTTGGGTATGAAAATTGAGGAGGTGGAAGGTGGTTAGCATCGTCCATGTTAACCGTCTACGTAATTAACACTCATTGGCGCCGAGACTCATTGGCGAACGATTGGCGCTCCGGTATGATCAAACCAATGGTTTTTATATTTTCGATTTTGCTATTTGAAAGTTGTTAAAGATTATAAGAATCACTAATATGAAAATATGTGGTTATGCGCGAAAAATTTAACAATCACACTCGTAGGTACCGACATTTTTTTAGAAATGTTTTGGGTTTTTAAAATCTTCGAGTAATTTCAACTATGCTTCTCACAGTTTCGTTGCTTATATCAACTCTTTAAGAGTTGATGCTTGCTTATGCTAAATAAGTAAATGAATAACGATCATATAGTTTTAAATGATTGCGCTGCAAAAAATATTTTACGATTGTGAATACAAGTTCTGATATCTACCCTTTTGTATGTACCTATTCGTTGTAATGCATTTAACATTCTTAATAAACTCCCAGTCTTAAAATAAAACTAGTCACAATGAAGATTATTATTGATGTAAAAGGTTTGATAAATCAGGTAGCATACTTTTTGCCATCGCAATTCCATGACCCGTGAATTTCGTAAGTTTTATTTCTAGTTTCACCTGGAACACCGTGATAGTGAGATACGAGTATGTATTGTGCTCATTGAAAGATGTCTTGATATCTAATAATATTTACTTAGCGCTTGTTCCCAGAATCTGTAACTAAAATGAAAGCTGCTTAATGGGGGTTTTGTAACAACACTTGACTTGTGATGGCCGTAGACGTGGACCAAAATTGAATGAAAATGTAACATTTAGATTCTGGTAGTGAGTCAGTAAGTTGTTTATCGGTAAGCGACTTTGTGCTCTTACAAATTTGTGTATTTAAAGTTATTGATAAAGGTTACAATTTGCGAAGGATACATTAAGGTAAAGCTGAAGAAAAGGAGTTTGGTAACGTTCGCATCACTCCAAATGGTGTATTGGACTAGACAAAAAAAAAAAGGTGAATTAACGTAAGTTATAACTTATTAATAAACATTTAGTCTTCTGTGTTTTTCACATTGTTTTGTGATATAATGTGTAACTATTACTTGCTATTCACTTTAAAAATTGCAGAAGTAAAGAATAATGGTGCAAAGCTGTAAGCATTTTGATCGGTCAAATGTGTTTAAAGGTTTAATTTAATAAAGACAATTCATCAGCCTCGCTCGGAGTCGATCAAGTATTTTTAATAATAACTTAAAGTTTGAACTTGTTTTACAGTAGTTTAAATTGTTATTGGATCTTCTTTCTTATTTTGTGTCATAGTAAATAATACCTTTCGAGATGACGTACATCACGATCCTAGACTTTACGTGTGATATTATATTATGTTGGTACCTTTAGTGAATACTTTAACAGTGGTAAGTCTTCATTAGTCTTCATTACTTATTCATTGACATAAGGATTTTATTGTTATTTCATTTAATTTCGTAACTGTGCAGATGGCGACATTACGTCTAGATATACGGCTGTGGATAAAACAAATTCAGACAATTCACGCACGCAATGTTTATATGATACGAAACTGTTCGGCATGTTTTTCTCCTTTTCATAACTTTATCGTAGTTACACTCAAGCAGGTAAAGTTTGTAAAGGTGGTAGAAACCTTTATGGTCCGGCAATACCAATACCATACAGCAGTGTTAGGCTCTGCTGTGTTGAAGGTGTTGATGGGCCTCAGTAGCCACTTACCATCAGGTGGACTGCATGCTTGCTGCTACTTCTAAAATTTGGTTTAAAGTTTTTGTGTGTGAGCGAGTATTATGTATAAATCAATCCGGGACGAAATAACGGTATTTGTAGGTATACTTATTATTCTTGCAAATGGTTAATTACAATAACTTTTGGAAGTTATTCACAATTTCTGGTGATAACAGATACTGTAACGTATGTGTTATATTAAATTGAAATAGGTAATTCTATTATTATCAGATATTGTATCTATTGGAACTCGCGGTTCATACCAGAAAATATTCGTTATTGTTTTGTGTTCATACTGTTTCGACCGCTGTTTGTTATTCTACGAATTAAAATGTATATCTTTGCAGATTTATAAGTCAAAGTCAGGTTCGGACGAGCAATTATATACCTACTGCAAATTCTGATAAAATTCGAAAAATCGAATACTGCAAAAAGAAAAAGAGACAAGAGAGTACATACACTACTGTCAAATTGGACTCTGCAATGTGTGATCATTATTGTGTGGTAAAGACTTTGTTTGCAGCAATGCCTATCGCACAAACGAAGGTAATTGTAATAATCAAGGTAAAAGTAAAATGATATAAGGTAAATAATATAATGAAGGTAGGATGACTCCAATAACTTTTTACGTTTAATGACCTGGTTTTCGTTGTAATGTAACTGTGGACTTCAGAGTGTTATTTCGTTGGCATTTGACGTCATCACATGAACGGTACGAACTATAGCTCATATTATGGTAAGGCAATAGTATTTTAATTATTTTATTAAGAATAACGACCACGGAGTACTTGCTGCTCTGATATTTTCTTTACTGTATGTAAAGTTGACATTAAAACTGTTTTGAACGTGACAATTCACTTTATTATTATTTTCACACATTTGTGTTGTAGACATCAGGTTTTTCGGTTTGAAATTAACTTTTACTTTTTTATTTTTATGCTTGTTACAGCTTATTTGTTTACAGTTCTAAATAAGAAAAGCACTCGTGCATGGTTTTGAGCAGGTCTCGAATAGTTTCTTATAAAATTCTGTCATAGTCAAATGAGCTGACTTAAAAGGCATTAATGATTTTCAAGAAATCCTGTCTGAGATAGTCAGACACATTATAACAAATTCAGTAAAGGAAGACATCGTGAAGAACTACACATCGGGAAATATATTCTCAAGGGTATCTGGAGTCTCTACCCAGTGTACGTTTGGCGATGCAGAAGACTATGCCATAGATTTAAGCGAGCCAAACGAAAAGATCTGTACATTTTACTCTCAAACCATGAACGAAACGCGGAGCTCTCTCGTTATATCGTATATAATTATTGACTATACATATAATGTAATGTGTTTTCAGACTACGAGAACATGTGCTATGGAAAGTAAACTATTTGAACATGTCAGATGACTGTGAACCCTGTGAAGCAATGACAGTATCGACAGTCAAAAATCTGGTAAAAACTTTGTGTTTCTCTTGAGTACCTGCGAACTTTGGAACGGTATGTGGATTGTAAGTTCAGTGTTATCGGGATTGTCTTGCATATCGATGATTGTCTGGCCAACAGTCATGTTTATGTTTGATAATAACCCGAGTGCCATGTGACTTGGCAATTCTTTTCAGGGAATAATCAATTATGTACGTACGTTATGTGACTTAACGAATGTTTTTGATGTCATGTGACTTGACATCAGCCATGTGACTTGGCAATTCTTTTCAGGAAATAATCAATTATGTACGTACGTTATGTGACTTAATGAATGTTTTTGATGTCATGTGACTTGACATCAGCCATGTGACTTGGCAATTCTTTTCAGAAAATAATCAATTATGTACGTAAGCTATGTGACTTAGCGAATTTATGATGTTATGTGACTTGACATTAGCCATGTGATTTGGCAATTCTTTTTAGGAAATAATCAATTATGTACGTACGCTATGTGACTTAGCGAATTTATGATGTCATGTGACTTGACATCAGCCATGTGATTTGGCAATTCTTTTCAGATAATAATCAATTACGTACGTAAGCTATGTGACTTAGCGAATTTATGATGTCATGTGACTTGACATTAGCCATGTGATTTGGCAATTCTTTTCAGGAAATAATCAATTATGTACGTACGCTATGTGACTTAGCGAATTTATGATGTCATGTGACTTGACATCAGCCATGTGATTTGGCAATTCTTTTCAGATAATAATCAATTATGTACGTAAGCTATGTGACTTAGCGAATTTATGATGTCATGTGACTTGACATCAGCCATGTGATTTGGCAATTCTTTTCAGATAATAATCAATTATGTACGTAAGCTATGTGACTTAGCGAATTTATGATGTCATGTGACTTGACATCAGCCATGTGATTTGGCAATTCTTTTCAGATAATAATCAATTATGTACGTAAGCTATGTGACTTAGCGAATTTATGATGTCATGTGACTTGACATCAGCCATGTGATTTGGCAGTTCTTTTCATGTGACACGACCATTTATTTACACTATTAGACACCGGTTATGGGGTTAACCAATTACAAGTTACGTGTTTTGTGTACCATGAGATTTGGCTTCTGTGGTTAAAATTGAGACTATATTATCCGCGAATCTAAAGTAGTTTATCCACTTCTTTAATATTATTGAATTTGATTTTTTTAGACTTTTGTTCGCGAGCCGTAACGGCTGCTCGTCAGAATGGCCGTGTGGGAGAATGCTTCATTTCATATATATAAATATTCCGTTTTTAAAATCACATGATATTAATTTCGAACTACCGCTCCGTATTAACAATTGGCTACCTGTATCATAGTATAAAAAAGGGGCGCGCAACTGTCAACAGATCAGAAGTTGTCCAATAGTGGGCACGGCACGGTGGTGCTCTGAACTGTTTGGTATTTTGCTTGGGTGTTATTGTTACTGTGGTGGCATTAACGCTTATTCGTTTAATTATTTTAACTATAATTTTTATAAATATTGGTTAAATTAGTTGAATCGAAATACCATTGTAGATCTACCTACCGGCGCGCCCACATATTTTTCACCCCGCTCAAGCCAGTGTCACAGTAACTCCATTACATTGTCCCGATAAATTTAGAATAAGGTACCTATCACTATCAATAATTCATATCTCTTACGGCAGAAATAGATGCGACTATCTGATACAAGAATCGATAGCGCTAATGCGCCGCTCTGAGCTATTGTGACACTTCATTTTATAGCATTTTATTTTGCGGCTATAAATGAATTTTTAAGTGCCGTACCGATTTATTGGTGCCGGCATGCTTTTATAGTAATGAAGCGCTTGTAAAACTACTTTGATCAAAATAGCCAGAAAAATATAATGTAGGTACATTAGGTATAATAAATTTTAATTAACACAACAAACAATACACACATGTAATTTGTTTGACGATTTACGGTAACAGTCGCTGACGACAGTAGGCCGAGTGTGAGTTTGACAAATAAAATCAATTAACTTCACCATCACGTTAATGAGTCAACTAATCGTTGACAGTAAGCATGTCAATAGCGAGTGCGAGTTATCAAAATGTTGTCGAAAAAAAATTTGGTATGCTCACTTCGAAATAAGTACGCAACTTTTTGTTATGTTGTCAAACTTGAGTGTCGGCGAAGCGCCAGTTTTTTCGCCGACAGTAACCCAAACAAATTAAATAGTTCTTCCGTTACGTTTGAAAAGTATGTAACTCATGTATTTCTTCATTTGTTCGTATTATTTTCGGAATAAGTAACCAAAGCAAAAAGTCAATCTTAACACATGTTCTACGAGGAAGATACGCGTCACTTAAAATTGTATGCTTTATGTTCAACGTCAGAATAAGACTATTTCACTTTTAACCCTACGAGTAAAAGAAACAGGAATAAAACATAAACAAAGCAGCGTCAAGCGTCACTAAGCTAATTTTTTGTTTGCAAGTGATTTGGCGTGCATAGGAACATTCTGTTGCATTCTTTGAAAGTTTTGATTGTAATAAACTATATAACAATGAAAACAAGTGCGACTCAATTCGAAATGTTGGTGAACTATATGGCAGAGTGAGTATAAAGTAATTTTTTATTTGCATTGTTTTCGAATCCATAATGATACTCATGCGGAACGTCATCGTATGCACAAGTAATTAATTTAAATTATATTTTGTTTAAGACACGGTGATTTAAACAAACCCCAAAAAACCCACAAGGAAGGATAAGAAATATAAGGAAACGCAAAGAGCTCACCCATCTTTTAAATGGTGATCCCACAGGAGGAAGTAAAGGGACTGAGAAGTGGAAAAAGGTGAGCATAATTTATTAATTTGATTACACATGATTGGCTTGACTTTTTTTTAATACATACTTAATAATATGCATATTGGGGATTAGGTACATATTTTTTCGAGGCGTTCCAGCTTAGTCCTCAGGGGTAGCGGCGCGTCTGTGGCCGACCTCAAGTAGTAGTATCTAATACTATCTAGGGTTGATTACAGTTTTTCATGGGCAGTAGTAGCCACTTGCCATTGGGTGGACTGCTTGCTTGTCTGCTACTCCTGTATTAATACTCTTCTAGTAGCGTAGAGGCTCCAATTAAGTACAGTAACTCACTCTTCAGTTCATACTTAGATATTTATCAGTAACAATAATGTAACATTATTTTTACAGATTACCATTTGAGCCTTGGAATGTGCCGGGACGTGCCAGTGCCCCACAAGTGGAAGAGGAAGCTGAAATGGATGCAGCACATGTAGTGGAGGCAGCATGTGACACCCCACCAACAAAACCATCAAGAGTCAGACCCCTCGTGGTCGGAGTAGAAGGTCATCCCAAAGGGTCATTGGTTCTCCACAGCACCGGAGGACCCAAACTCATATGGATAGGGTAGCACAAAACTTTCTTCATACTGATGATCAATGAAGAGAGTTGCTTATCCAGAAACATTTTTGATATACGTATGCAATTCTTATTCAGTCAACTGAATCCTTAATTACAGTCATATTTTAATTCAATTCTATAAACATAAAATTCAGTATATTTGAGATAATGAGATGTATATAAAAATATTGTAGGCATAGATATCATTCAGTTATCATTATTTTTATTGATTATTCCTATTTTGTTATGTTAATTAAGTAGAATATTTGATTATTTGATATGTGTCAGTGTTCTTACTTTATTTAAACTATATTTATTAAGGAGTATAATTAAAATATGGAGGTTATTTTAAAAAATATATTTTTAATCACTATGCTGTATAAAACTTAATACTAATCATCTCTGTAGGCTCCTCCTTTTATTAAATCCGTTGCATACCTTCCACCTGTACCTTCTATAACTTCAACTGGTTCATCTTCTGCAGTGTTATCTATAAAATAAAATATTTATAAAGTAATGTCAAAATTGTATTACTTACTACTTTTTACATGTAATTTACACATTTGGGAATAAACTTCAAAATCTTTTCAATTCTAAGGATATACTGATAAGAAAATAAATATATTTACCAATATTATCCAGTTCAGGTACTACATTAAAATCTGTTGCCATATTATGGAGCACACAGCACGCTTCAATGATTTGGGCATATTTTTTAGGCTTTATATAGTGCAAAACTCTGTCTTTGCACAAGCACCGCCAACAATTTTTTAGCCATCCAAATGTATTTTCAATAAACACTCGGGCTGTGCCATGTTTTTGATTATAGAGTGCCTGGGGTGTATTAGGCTGTACATTTAAAAATGGGGTCATCAGCCATGGGCGAAGCGGAAAGCCAGAATCTCCTGTAATAATCAAAAATAGCATTATATCAAAACATTATTGGCTTAACATTTTACCATAAAGTTGTTTAATTGAAATTCAATTCACTAACAGTTTAAAGCAAATAAAAGATTAATGTACAATAAAAAAAATGAAAATAATTACCTAAAAACCAACATATTTCACCGCCTTGATGCAGCGATTGCATGTATTTATTTAAACCACTATTTTCCTATTTTCATACTAAAATTATTGACACCTCCAAACTTACAGTTAACATTTGTAATACGGCAATCACTATCACAAATCTGGAAAAGAAATGAGTTTTATATGATTCACTGACCCTGTGGGATAATAAGTTTAATATAATATTATTACCAGAAATACATATACCTACCTACAATGTATACATTCATCGAATGATAATGTTTCCTGCAATAATAAAGTTGCTCTTCTTCTGTTGGTGGTGAAAATATTCTAAAGTGACTGCCATCAATACAACCAACAATGCCAGGTAAACCAAACTTGGCATAGAATCTGAAACAAATAATATAATCAACCTAAAAACAAAAATAGCAGAAATTATGAAGATCTTTTTGTAGGAAATATTTACTTCTACTTACTTATCAATAACTACTCGTCTTGCAGCTGGGGTGGTAGGGTAATTTATATGTTTCCGTAACATTGCTGGGTGTATGAGTGCTTGAGTCACTTGGTGCATGTAAACACTGCACATTTTCTGCGACAAACCCTTGGCCACCCCTACCGGTCTCTGATAAGAGCCAGTTGCAAAAAAAATAACGCAACAAGAACCTGCAATAATAAGTCATATTATAAATTATAAGTTAGAGATGTAGTAGTATTTGAAACCATTGTTTTTAAAATATATCTACTGCAAAAAACATTTACCTTTGTCTCTACACTGACACGTTGTGTAGACTTCAAGTTTGTCAAATTTTGTAGGTCTTCGCATAAAGATAAGAAAGCTTCCTTCGTCAACCTCTATCTATTTCTAAATTCTATATTACTAAGATCTTCTAGGACGTTAATAGACGCTCGCAAAGACGCTCTTTGCATACGCATATAATTTCGTTGATCTTGCGCTTGAGCAACGGATATCATCCTCCAGGCTAAAAAACTACGGGTTGTTCTACCCCTTAATAGCGAATCCGACACCATACAACTTATTTTAAAGAAAATTACAAAAAAAAAATTGAACTTAAAATACGTAACTCTTGGTTTCACTATAGAAAATGCAAGTGAATGAAATACTCAACACAAATAGTTAAGTTTACGTACAAAAACTGTCAAAATACAACTCACACTCGCAAAGTAATGCTCAAACGTCAAAATACTTAACATCAATAGTTAAATCACGTCACGACGAAATAAGTTGCGTTAACCGAAATGCAAAATAAAACTCGCACTCGCAGTTATTGTTTTCGTAACTTTCCGCTAGAGGCGCTGACTAAGATTTCATACAATTTGAGTTTTTAAACGTAAACGCGATAGTAAAGTAAATGCCTGATAAAACTCACACTCGGCCCACAGGTGTCGATAACAGGTGTCGTTCTTGTAGCTCACTATAGCTCATGTGTTTCTTTCTTGTTTTCATGATAAAAATTAGAATATTCTATTCTGTTTAATCTCTATTTTATTAAGCTGCGAATTATTTTTCACTTCGCTCAGTTCGAAGCAGAATCTCAGTTTAACTCTTCACAATTACGTTGTTCCGATAAATTTATAATAAGGTATTTATCACTATAATTAGTACCTAACGGTTAAGGCAGAAATAGATGTAGCCTTGGTGATTCCAAAGTAGAACAACGGGTCTTTCCACCTACATGATATTAAATTTTACTTAGTATGTAATAACTTGAAACGAGCCTTTATTTTGTGTAACTATATTATATTCCTCTTTTCGAACATATTTTTGGGTATGAATTAATGTTTTACTATCAAAAATCTACTTAAATGTAAAAACAATAAAATAGTTTACTTTTCGCAACATCATGTAACAGATGCTGAATTTTTTTATCTGCTGGTAGTAAAAGAGATATACTTATCCGAGGCATTCCAACTTAGTGTTCAGGGGTAGCGGCACATCTACGGCCAACCTTAGTACCATGAGTTTTTACGTTTTGACATATATGACTGTTTTGGTATTTGTTTACGTATTTGCCCATACAATTCCAATCAGCGCCCCTAGCGGACTGTGTCAGAACTATAGTGTCAGTAACGTAACATTAAATGCCTAAATTGACAAAATGACGCTTAATATTTTGTCTCTCTTTTTTGCGAACATGTGTAGCAGACAAAAAGACTTGAGCACTTACTTATTGCTACGTTACTTAGTCTACCGAAGCAAACGTAACAATAAGAATATAATAATGGATTGAGTAAACGTAACGTAAAATTTAGGGATGATTTGAAAACTCATGGTAAGGGTACAGATGGGACTCTTATCTTATCAGGGGTTCATTACAGATGGCCAAGGCGGCAGTCGTCACCTATCATCGGTCAGCTTGACTGCTTGTATGCTATTGCACGCCATATCTAAAGTAACACACGAAATAATTTCTTAGTCAATATGAGCGTTTAATTCACTGTCATTAAATTATTATATTTATAAAAAACTAATACAACAACAATCAAAAAAAAATGGCTAAACTTCTTTAAAATCATTTTTTATCAATTAATCATTGAGCATTTAACAGCTTTCTCATAAAGAGCCTCTAAAATTTTGATTTTTTTAAACAAAACGATTTTAAATTCACATGTTGCTTCTTTATACTACACTATACTTGTCACCTGGATCTCCTTTACTCCATTTATTATTATTTAAATTTTTATTTTAAATTACCACTCAATTCAACAGTAGTGCCACCGTGAAAGATCTTGAGACAGTACAAGAACTTGGCACATGAGAACGAGTGTATTTGTATATTTGTATATTTATATAATATACAAATTCAAATTCAAATTCAAATCTCATTTATTCAAAATTGATTCATAAAGAATACTTTTTGAAAGTCAACAAACTACCACCGCTTCGGAAGGTATTTCGCTATGGAGAAGAAGCGGCGCAAGAAACTCCATACGTGTGCATATTTGCATCTTTTAAAGAGTGAATAATATACAATTTTACATAGTGGTACATATAATTATTTTTTGATGTTGGAGCTGGAGTTGTCATACCATACGGATTTATCATTTAAGTACTGATTTACATTATAATAAGCTTTTTTACATAAAGTTAATTTTATAGTAGATTTAAACCTTTTCTCGGATAGATCGATAATGTCTTTTGGTATTTTATTGTAGAAACGAATACAGTTCCCCATAAAAGAATTACACACCTTGCTTAATCTAAATTGAGGTATGGCCAATTTATCTTTATTTCTAGTATTATGACTGTGCCTATTATAATTTTTTTCCAAAGAAGAATAATTTTTGCGAGCATATAAGATATTTTCATAAATATATTGACTAGGCACTGTCAAAATATTTATAGATTTAAACAGTTCTCGTAAGGACTCACGGGGGCGAAGACTATAAATGGCTCTAATTGCACGTTTTTGAAGTATAAAAATTACATCTATGCTAGCAGCGTTACCCCACAGCAGAATACCGTAAGACATAATGCTATGAAAATAACTAAAGTAAACAAGCCTAGCGGTTGGTATATCGGTAAGATGTCTTATCTTCTTTACCGCATAGGCTGCCGAACTAAGTCTACTACATAACTTTGCTATCTGAGGGCTCCATTGTAGTTTAGAATCTAAATTTATCCCTAAGAAAACTGTTTCATCTACAAATTCTAAGTGATCATTGTTAAGGGTAACATTCATCGTCAGCTTTTTAACATTAGGCAGAGCAAATCGGACACATTTGGTCTTTTTATTATTTAATACAAGATTGTTTGCGCTAAACCAGTTGTGGATTATGTCAAGTGCTTTATTGACAGCGCTCACGTCGTTAGATTGTCTTTTAACTTTAAATATTAAGGAAGTATCGTCAGCAAACAACACAACCTTTGATATGTCCTGCATTACATACGGTAGATCATTAATGTATACCAAAAACAAGAATGGCCCCAAAATAGAGCCTTGTGGGACGCCTACTTTAACACCAGAACCTAACGATTTGTGTCCCTTAACCTGAACTCGTTGTACTCTATTATCTAGATAAGACCTAAGCAGTTTTAGAGACGTACCGCGTATACCATAATATTCCAACTTTAACAAGAGAGTTTTATGTTCTACACAATCAAATGCCTTAGAAAGATCACAGAATACACCTATAGTATCCTGCGCATCTTCCCAAGCGTCAAAAATGTTTCGCATTAATTCAACACCCGCATCAACGGTTGATCTACCTTTGGTGAAGCCGAACTGTTTATTATGGAGTAAATTATAAAAATTAAAGTGCACTAATAATTGATTAAGTATTAGTTTTTCAAATATTTTACTAAAAACAGGCAAAACAGAAATTGGTCTATAATTACTAGGATCTTTGTTGTCACCAGACTTAAATAGAGGAATGACCTTACTTTGTTTCATTAGATCAGGAAAGCAACCATGATCTACGCATAAATTAAAAATTTTTGCTAAGTAAGGAGCTATAGTCTCAATAATAAAACTACAAATTTTTATAGACATTCCCCATAAATCCTCAGTAGTTTTAATATTTATATCTTTGAACACTTTAATTACTTCTTTGCTATTAACATGTCTAAATATAAATCTATCACTGCAACTTTTTACATTTTCTTTAAGGAAATTTACAGAAAGAGCAGGCGAAGACTTTAGAAATTGTGTAGTTTTCATGGGAATATTAGTAAAAAAGGATTCAAATTCTTGTGCCACATCCTTATGTGATGTGACAATGCCTTTTTCAGTATTAAGAGTTATATCATCAGTATACATATTTGACTTACCCGCTTCGGCATTTATTACTTTCCATACTGCCTTTATTTTATTATCGGATGATTTTATTTTGTTATGATAATAATTTGACTTAGCAATTTTGCAAACCCTTTTAAACAATTTAGAGTACCTTCGAACATGCTCGTTAAGCTTGGGGCTAGGACTATTGGCCCTTTCATTATACAAGTCAAAAAGAGTTTCCCGACTTATACGAATACCCTTAGTAGCCCATTCATTGAATTTAAAACCGACTGATTTCTGATATTTTTTAAGTATAAATATTTTTTTAAACTCCGTATTTATTATTTTAAAGAAATTTGAATAAACACTATTGACATTGTTATTATAATTAAAAAATTTTAAACTATTTAATAGCTGCTGGTTAAACTTTTTTAGACGCATTTTTGTTATTAGTCTATATTCCAAAAATACTTTATTTTCTGTGTGATTATTACAGAGAATATGAACACTTTGGCCACTGTGATCCGACTGAATGCAATTTATTATGGACATATCTATAATATTACAATTACAAAAAATGTTGTCAATACATGTAGCTGAAGATGTTGTCACCCTTGTAGGTTCACAAAAAACATTGTTTAAGTTAAATGATTTAAATGATTTACACTTTTACAAATAATCAATTTCATTGTAAAAAAAAAAATGAGATTATGAGGCGTGCACTTTTGGATTTTCCAAACTTTTTCAATATTATAATAAATAAAAATATCATACTGTGTCTTCATGACTACAAATAAATGTTTTTACTAATATTATAAGCTTTAGACTTTCAACGAACGTGAGTTGTTTTAAATTCAAGTTTCCATTTCACTTGTAATAATTTAATTTAAACTTAATGCTATTAACTATTATCTACGTGCATAGAAGTTGTAAAATTTTCTCTGCAATATTTAGTTCTAGAGACGAAAATTTTAAGACAGCATTCTCTTTAGTATTCTTATCGTGGTCGCTGTAAATGTATTAATTTTAATGTATACGACCAAAGCACGTCCATATTTCTTATCACTGTCTACATTAATAAATGGTAATACCTCTTTCTATACTACCACTATGATTTCTTCTGTATTAGGTACTGTACACGCAAAAAATAGTAAGAGGGTATGATAGTAGAACCAGTATGCTTGATTGAGACGGCATCACCACATCTACTAAGTAACAACACTCTACTTCTAACGTCACTAACGTGAAGCACATCGTGTGTTATCATGGTATTCATAGTGTCAGGGATGTACGAGAGCGACCCTCTTAGTTTTCAGGAGCGGCAAAGCATCTATGATAGGTTTTAGGTAGAAACACTGTTCTTTATGAAATTGATTACAGTTGTCCACGGACGGCGGTAAGGTAGAAACAATTATTGGCCAAGTGCAAGTCGAACTCGCACACGGAGGGTTCCGTACCATCAAAACTTCATTATTTTATATTCAGCATTTTGTTATAGCGACTATTATACGTATTCTGTGAAAATTTCAAGTGTTTATCTTTTATAGTTCAACCAACCAATCAACCAACAGAATATCTACTTCGCCACGTTTATCTTCTAACTACTCGTATATAACTCGTAACAAGCAGACACGTAATAGGTACTCAACCCTACCACAATTGCAATTCACGGGGCTTATTACAGCCCGGCTGTAATTAGGTTGTTACCCTCGAGCTCGTAAATCATTGGGCTCGTGGCACAACCCTCCATTTATTTCTAACTGTCAACCTGTCTGCACTAGTCTACCGAGGTACCGAAGATTACATCTATTTCAGGTTCATTAGGGTTTGTTTATTGTTCACGCAATGTGGACTTGGTTTTGTTATGTTCCTACATTTAGTGACATATCTACGGCACATTTATTAGTATTTAGTATTTACTGATATGCCTACGACCATAATATGTGAAACAGTGATGAACGTTTAAGATTCATTTTACTGCCAGTTGTCATGGTCAATAAAATCCCTAACTTAGGGAATTAATTATCGATTATAGGTATAAATATAAGTACTTTAACATTTACACATTAATTATCACTATAATACTATAGCGGCGAAGGAAAACATTGTAAAAAACCTACACATCTGAGAGTTCATAAAATGTTCTCAAAGGTGTTTAACAATCATAAATTAATTATCTCTGTAATATTAAAGCGGCAAAGGATACATCATGAAAAAAGCCACACACCTGAGAGTACTAAAGAAAAAAGGTGTGTGAGATATACTAAAGAACTTTTGGTCAACATGGTGGACTGTGGCCTACATTCTTATTACTTTAGAAAAGATCCGAGTCTAGCACTGGGACACTGAAATATAAGATTTTTGTTAGTCAGCCTTTTATAAATGTGTATACGCAATAGATACATAGGTACATAACACAACAAATTTAAAAAAGGTAAAACATTATTTAAAATCTTAATTTTATGCAATACAAATAGCCGCAAGCTTACGTACTTACGTAGCCAACATTTCATTTTATTCAGATATAGTGAATGCTATTATAAAGATTTATTATACCTTCCTAACTTACAACAGTATGTTTCTAAAATATCTTATGCTTCTAGATATTGTTAAATATGTCCCTCTACTTGTCATCTAAGTAATTACAAATTCTAACAAAATCTACTATTCTCTAAACGACAGTCGTTAGGTTCCACAACGTCTCGTTTCTCATTATGCCTCTAATTGGCTATTGTAATATTAATCACTCGGTAAGCCCCGTAAAGTAGCATAATTTCGGCGGTTCTACATATTACACAAACGGTTTGTTTAAAGTATATACATTGTACAAGTACTTACGTAACATAGATTACGTGTAATTAAAACAATATCTAAAAATATACATGGCCAGTTATAATTACTATGACGCAGTATTCATAATTGTTGAATGGAAACAAATGTAAATACAACAATAACAACCAATATACGCACACGTATGGAGTTTCTTGCGCCGCTTCTTCTCCATAGCGAAATACCTTCCGAAGCGGTGGTAGTTTGTTGACTTTCAAAAAGTATTCTATATGAATCAATTTTGAATAAATGAGATTTGAATTTGAATATAAAAACAAGTAAGAATCGTTTGTTACTTACACAACTTTGCTTCCATGACTTGCAAAAAAATGAAATATAATTATTTTTAAGTTGCTAGAACCCTTGGTAGATCGACTCTGGCTTGTTATGGCAGTGTTAAGAACAGCTGTGTTCAGTCATGAAGCTGTGTTTATTTAGTGCTCGAGGGTAGCTAGTTAACAACGAATCTGTAACTGAACTCAGGTCCAATTAATTACAGATGTCCATGGCATTATAAAAAATATGTAGCGACTGGACTGATGATAATGCTAGTAGAAATACGTAGGTTGGAATACGTACATTTGGAAATAGGCGATTTTTCGCGTGAAAGCTTCTCCTAGACAACCTAAGATAGTAGAAGGAACAAAGTTTGGAAAATCCAAAAGTGCACGACTCATAATGCTCATTTAATTATGAAATATAAAAAAAAAAAACTTAAGTCGTTCAAAATTAATTGCCGAAAAAACAGCTGTAGTAGGAAGAAGGTACTGCACAAGCACCCCTGGTGGAATAAATGTACATAATATCTATAGATATACAGTCTTGTAGTTTTCGTTTTTTATTAATTGCAATTAAACGACACTGAATTAATTAATCATACGCATTCAGTGACCTATAATCGTCGATTAGAATTAAAAAAAAAATTAACTCAAATGATGGATTTTTTCACAAGTTACAGTGTTTTCAGGTTTCACACATGACGGACAGGAAATTTTTTTGACCTATTTTGGTGTTTTTTTTCAATTCTATTGCAGTAAATCAATTTTTAAAAAGTATGGAATTAATCTCCATTAAATTATCTCAACAATAGTATGCAAAATATCTTGATTCCGTGAACTATCAAGGCTATAATAATAAAAATAGCCGCCAAAATGAAGCGAAAAAAATTTTTCGATCGTAAAGCACTCTCTGATGCTTCGCATCATGAGTCGTGCAATAAATATTACGTCGTTATATAATACAAACCTTTCTTGAACGAAGATAATTATCTACTATTACTTACGCGACGAGAAAACGTGTAATACCTATTTACTTCATCTCTTATTTACGAGCTCTCAGCCCAGTAATACATATTATTTTTTTATTATCATCACTAGTTTTTTTTACTGACTGTTAGCTAAACAATGTTAGTAAATTACAGTAACTCATGAGTGCATTTTACCACCGTACCTATTAGAATACAAGTATATCGCATTATAAATGCATATACTCGAAATACTTTTTTTATAATAATATAGGAGTAGCAGACGAGCATGCAGTCCACCTGATGGTAAGTGGTTACTGCCGCCCATGGACATCTGTAATCAACCCCAGATTAGATATTCCTACCTGAGGTCGGCCACAGATGCGCCGCTACCCCTGAGGACTAAGCTGGATCGCCTCGGAAAAGTCTGTCTCCCTTACCACACCCTTCAAAACGGAACACAGCAGCGCCTAACACTGCTGTTATTAGGCAGAAATAGGTGTGGCGGTGGTGCCGCCGGAGTTGAACCACAAAGGGTTCTACCACCTTCAGACTTGAATTATAAATTAATATTAGTAGGACATTACTAACTACACCATATAAATAACTACTACATAGTTATAATTATTTCACTATTGATATTTTTGCAGCTGTAGGCATGTGGTAGATATACGTATGTTGGTGACATAAAATTACAAGCTACATGCGCATTGATGGAAAAGAAAACAAAAATAATCGTCAATAGATAGAAAGCAGACCTATAACTTAATTGGTACATCGGTATTCCTTATAATTGTTAGGGCTCCCCATCCAACACCGATAGCAATATTATTGGTCTCTATAACTGACTCACAAAGTCGATAGTGTTGAGTCAAATCTACCTTCATTCCCATCATCATCATCAACAACCCATTAATGTCCTACTGCTGGACACGGGTCTCCTCTCAGAATAAGAAGGATTCGTCTCCATACAATTCAATGTTTATGTAGCAAGCTACCAAGAAAGTACCTACATGGGTAGTAGGAAAGTACAAATAATATAATGATAATAATCGAAAAAAATCTTTGATGTTCATGTAATCTTAGTAATCTTCATGCAAGTAAAAAGGAATATTTATTGGCCCGTCTATCACTAGCTATATTGAACTTAAAATCTGCTAGTAAATGGCCGTAACTCGCGAGAGAAGTTTATCGCCGTAATACCCGCGTTTACGTCGCATTGTAAAATTCGCTATAAAGCAGGATCGGATTGATGTGTACACATATAAGTAGCTGAATATTGTGTCAGCCATGTTTATACATTCAATTTCAGTTGATTTTCTACGTTATTGTTGTCGACCTATTATTAGTCCAATTCTAAGCATGAGCCTTTCTCTCAGAGTGACGATTAGGCCATAGTCCCCCGTGCTAAGTGCAAATTGGTAGACTTTACAAACCTTTGAGAACTTTTTAAAACATTTTCACGCGTGCGAGTTTTCTTACGATATTCTTTCGCCATTCAAGCATGTGATAATTAATTACTAATTGACACATAACTTTGAAAAACCAAGTCCATTTATTCTTTGAGTAAGCACAACAGTACCTACCTTATTGTTTTCGAGAGCAAAGTGCTCTCGAAAACAACGTTAATATTCTAACTTGTAAAAAAATGTTGTTACAAATTAATTGTTAATTCTAGTCACAAACATTCGTCACCCGCTAATACTATTTCAGCTGAAAACATTGTCAGAACTATTAACAGCAGTCATTACTCGCACAAAAGCACTGAATGAAATAATTTACAATATTTAAAAGTGCCTTTCTGAAGTGTATGTCTGTCCGCCGGCGAGTGAGATATAAATAATATTTACGTGCGAATCTTTTAATAAATTAATTGAGTTATAAAATATAAAAATTTCAATATAATGATAACCTTGTTATTATATAGTATTAAGCAGCAGATTTATTGCCCAATTATATATTTGTAAAATATTTGCTAATTTGACACAATTAAACAGTGTTGGTTAAGAGATGTGGAAAGCATCAATGCTTTTCCTTTATTATTTTCAAAATCTGCGAACCTCAGCTACCCTGACGCCCTGAGCGGGTCATTTATCGAGGTTATTTAATATATTGGGAGTTATAAATCTATCATGACTGACAGATTGTTAAGCCAGCTTGCGGCATCCCCATTATAGAGGATTCCTGACTAAAATTGATCACAAACGCATTTTTACTCAAGAGTCAAGAGTCTCAAGAAACTAAAGATAAAATGCCACAATCAAAGATAATTATGTAAGGCTTCCTTAACACACACTTCACAACATAGACATAATTATAATTCCATGTACAAATCCTTGAAAATAAGTTTACGTAACTGATCGAAAACATGAAAATATTTTTATATCACGGCGTGCGTAAATTGACGTTTTACGCACGCTTCGCGTGCGCAAAACCCCCATTTCCGACCCCGTAATATAAAATTTTATACAACACGCGGACGAAAAATGTTTTTCTGACTCGTGTGATTGCAGTCCTCGCCTGCGGCTCGGCCTGCAAACTCACACTTGTCAGAAAAAAATTTTTCGTCCTCGTATTGTAATGTACTATTAACTACATCTCCATTTTTTCCAGCGAATATATATATTCTTCATCACATATCTTTTACCACCCAAGGTAGCACAAATTCCTTACACAATAAAATATTCAATTGTTTTGTTCCAACAGTTCACATTTTTCTTTGTTCCTTTGAATTTCCATTTCCATTCTTTATTGTTTCCAAAGCGCCTTTGGTATGAACGTGGGAAGCCCGATAGCTTTGCCTTTCAGTGGGAAAAATGTTTAACAACACTTTGATATTACGTGGATCGTACCAAAGGCGTTCGAGTGTTTTGGGAAATTGTAAGCCTGTTTCATATAATATCTACCTACGCCTGTTCCATACATTCGGTATCGATTCATTTCATTTTTAACGCAAGCACTTTCGTATGTTTTTCGCAAAATAATTATTCACCAAAGTATGACGTATTGTATATATTTACCATTATTTATTAAATTCTTATAATTACAATTTTTATATACCTACCGATCTTATTTGCGCAATATAACAGATAAAAAACTATAAACTACTTGGCAAAAAGACAAGGTTCTATGTACCTCCGGCATAATGTATTTTTTTTTTATTTATCATCTGTATCTATCCGTACGTAGCCCTCAGAACAATGACTCTGAGACTTAGCCAGACATATTTTGGCGGGACTTTCACACATAGATAACTGTCTCTACAAGATATTGAAGATAACGTTAAGTGTAAAATATTTACGTATACCAGAGTAAAAATAAAAAACAAGGTACATTAATATTATTATTTCACGACATATACTTATACATAAAGTTATAAAACGATTTTATAAAGAGCATATTTTATGAGTACAAGATGGAATAAACAGGTGTGCGCGGTATGTATGAATCACATATCCACGTATTATTATTAACGGTTTTATGAGCAGCGCGGCTGTATAAATGAAATCGTAAAGTTCAATTTTATACGGATATTTCGCAAGGTAGTGAATATCGAGTATCTATAAAAACGTATGTAGGTAATTCATGCATGTACCTATTCAATTCGATATTACACTCGTACATAGAAGACTTACATGACGTGTTTGAAGGTGGTAGAACCCTTTGTGGTTTGACTGCGGCGGCACCACCGCCAAACTTATTTCTCCCTCATAACAGCAGTTTTAAGCGCTGCTGTGTTCTGGTTTGAAAGGTGTGGTAAGGGAGACATACTTTTCCGAGGCGTTCCAACATAGTCCTCAGGGGTAGCTGCGCATCTGTGGCCGACATACTCCTACATTAAAAATAAATACTTTCTAGGAGGTAGAACTCTTCGTATTTTTGCCCTACGGTAAATGTCTATACATTCTCTATCTACCTGTTTTCGACTGTGGCGATGTGACCTAATTTTATTCTGCTATGTTTTTTTGCTTTGAAGAAAAAAATTGTAAGTGCCTTGGCAGGCCTAAATAAATTTATTAATTTCGCTGGATGCAAATATATATATGGCATTCCAATATAGTGCACACAAATGATTTTCGAGTTTCGTTTTGTTACGCTAACGCCATCTCTACAAGTTTTAAGAAGTGGTATGATACTTTAGCAACTGAGTCGTAAGAGCCAATATAATAGTTCCTAGATATTCCACCAGGGGGCACTTTAGGCTTGATTCTAAGTGCACGGTTCCACTAAAAGCTAATGATTCTATCGAAGAGAAACAATTGCATTAGGTAGCCGAGCTACTAGTAAACTGTTATATTGCCATATTTGATAAAATAAGAGTTTTGTGCTTGTTATTTTGTTTTATAAGCTCTTGTTGAAGTACAAAATATGTGCTTAAGTTTTATAAAGTAGCTCAGGCTCCTTTAGGTATTTTTTATATTCTCTATAAGTCGACCTTTGGGATTTTATTATACAGGCCTAGTTAAATAAATTGACCAAATAGGCGTATGTTTTGTACAATTTGCATGTTCAATAAGTTCGTTAAAAAACAATTTGGTAGTAAGAAAAGTCATTTCAACATGAAAAATGTATTTGAACTCATTTACTTACATCATCTTAATTCTATGATATTTACAAAATAACTTAAGTAATAATCTATATTAAGTTACATTGTTTGTTACTCAGATTTTTGTTCTAAATGAGAACTATACTAACTGTAGAACGAAACACTCAAAATCGAATTTTAATTACATGTTTGCAAAATCTTGTACAAAAATATCCAATTTTATCTCTAATTTTATCCATTTTCTGTATCACATACTGTGACTAAAACAATTTATTTCAGAATTGGTTTTCTGGTAACATTTTAATTCCTACACTTTTCGTATGCTTGTATAAATAAAAATATTTTGGGAATGTCAGTCCGAATCAATCTCACTGGCGACTTGTTGCCACTTCGCCACCATGCTGGATACTGACTTGTGCTTCATGCCAATGGAGGAAGAAATTTTAACCTGAGAACAAAATATAATTTAAATCTATTTTTAAGTCTAAAGTGTTGCAACATCTCGCAACTCTTCAAGAGAGGACACCACAAGTTTTCTCAACAGTTTTCCAGACATATTTAATATATAAATGGCGGGAAATCTCCCTTTGCCAAAGTATTAAGTATATCACAAAATAAATTTTACCAATAGTCATTACAATTTCGTTCATTGCAAATGTCAACGTAGTTCACATAATGCTAGCCACAACTGACCATAGTCATATACAATCAACCCCATTGAAGTCAACCAATTGCAGTAAAATTTGTTTCTCTGCTAATACAAACCAGAATTCCTGTAAATCACAGACTTGCATCTAAGTCTATGGTTTAAATAAAGAAGTCAAAACGTATTATGAATATTAACCCAAGAATTAAACCATTTTGGTGTTAAAATTGATATATCAAACCACAAACACTTTACCTTAGATTTCTTCTTGCTAACTTTAAGATCCTTCTCCTTACTCCTCTCTCTCTTATCTCTCTCCCTCTCTCTATCTTTCTCTTTCTCTTTCTCCCTCGTACGTTCCTTTTCAGTGATGATGGGTGGTGGCGGCGGTTCTGGTGAGTTGGCTTCGGTGGGAGGAGTGGAAGTTTGTTTTTCTAGCTCTGCTATGTCGTTGTAAAAGGATAGGAGTTCATCGCCGATCTCTTTTTTGGGTTCCTGTGATATTGAGAAATTGCAATAATTAGAAAAAAATAATGTCGTTTATTTCTATGAGGTCGGATCGCAAACCAGATGTTTAGATTGCCATTTGAGATTGATCATAGAGCATTGCTACCCCTGAAGCACAACCCTTCACACTAGTACTAACACAGCAGCGTTTAACACCGCTGTTATTAGTCTAGCCAGAAATAGGTGTGACGGCGGTGTCTCCCGAAGTCGAATCATAGAGATTTCTACCTAAATTCATCATTCAAATTTTATCGGTCTCGCCGGGGATCGATTTTAAAGGTGTTAGAATTTTTTGTAGTTTAATTCTGGCGGTACCGCTGCCACAACTATATCTATTTAATAACAGCAGTGTTTAGCGCTGCTGCGTTATGGTTTGAAGGGTGTGGTAAGAGAGACATACCCTAGAGAGGGTAGGGGGTAGGGGTAATCTGAATTTGAAATTTACGGTTGTCCATGGGCGGTAGTAGCCATTTATCATCAGGTGGATTGCATGCTTGTTTGCTACTCCTATATTTAAAAAAAAACGGAGTCCTTCGCACGTCAGACCGGTATGTTGACCATTCCGCCGCGAGTCATCAGTTTAAATCACTAAGTCTTAAGTTTTATATAATATGGCTGACGAGCGTGCAGTCCACCTGTACCCTTACCATGAGTTTTTACGTTTTGACAAATATGACTGTTTTGGTATTTGATTACGTATTTGCCCATACAATCTCCAATCAGCGCCTCTAGCGGATTGTGTCAGAACTTGGAAATTGTATAGGCCAATACGTAAACAAATACCAAAACAGTCATATTTGTCAAAACGTAAAAACTCATGGTAAGGATACTGATGGTAAGTGCACGCCATCGGGAGTCATCAAAGAGAAAATCAGGAACTGAAGGGAAACCTCATGTTTGACGGATGGAGTTGGAGAGGTTAAGGTGTAATGTCTAGCGGGAGGAGAGTGTCGGTGCAAGTTACAGGTTAACGTGTAGTGTCTAGAGGGAGGTGAGTGTCGGTGCAAGTTACAGGCTGAGGTAGTGTTTAGTGAGAGGTGAGTGGTGTCAGTTACCGCGGGCAGCGGCGGCGGCTCGTCGATGCCGGGCGGCGGCGGGTCGCGCCAGGCGGGCGGCGGCGGCGTGGCGGCGCGCGGCCAGGCGGGCGGCGGCGCGGCCGGCAGCGGCGGCGCGGCGGGCGGCGCCACCGCCGGCAGTGGCGGCTGCTCCTCCTGGAGACACGACTTGTGTAAGAACATTTAATTTTGTTTAACAAGCTTTTATGTTGCTCATTTATTTTGTCTGTATTTTCGGTTTAAAATTTAAATCTATTTTTCAGGCGCCTGCTAACTTCACACAACTGACAATACTATGAATACAATAATACTACTAATAATTAATTAAACATATCCATGTATCTAACTTTAGATAATGCAATAATAGATCAAGATTAAAGTGAGGCGTCCACTTGAAATAAAACCATAAGTAGTCTCAATTAATTTTTTAAAACATTTATCAACATAGCTATAGTATCAATAAAATATTCTAAGTAAACTTCTTAAGAGTAGTCTAGACTCGTCTAAGATAAAATCCAGCTTCGACCAATAAATTCACAACTGAAGCGAGTAGCGTTGCAATAGCAAATTGTAGATATTAGCAGGACGAAGAGAGCGCGGGACGCCCTGGGACGCTCCACTGCCCGCTCTTGCCCACGGGTATATAACTGCGTTAGTAGTTGTGTTCAACCGTATAACTCTCTGACTAACACCTGCGCTCATTAACTTCAGAGCGGACTAGAAGTTTGGCGCGGACTATACAAAACTAACCTTATGTTCAACACCGGTGTGCGGTGGCGTCGTACTGATATCCATGTCGGTGTTGGTGACGGCGGGATATTCCCACTGCTCGAGGCCGTCCGCCTCGCGCCGGTAGCGGTAGCGGCCTTCCGACCTGCGTACACAAACGGAAACGTACAAACACACGCCGTTGAGTTCGGACAGGGCGGCCCGCGACTTTTAGGAACGGATGGTTGGCTTAAGTTGTTTTTGGGTCGTGTTAGTTAAAGAATTTAGTAAAAAAAATATATGATACTAAGGTCTAACATTTTTCAGTTTGTTAAAAATCTTATAAAGAATACTCTTTTTCGTATAAATTTCATAGCAGCCCATTGCATCGTTCTCTTTTTACCACGCTTTTATTATTAGCTTGGGTTTTATATATGTATGAATGTATGTAACGGAATCTTTGAATTCGATTTTTACCCTTTTTGAACGGTCCGATTGATTTAAAATTTTGAACAATTATGAAGAACCGATAACAATACACGATTTTAATAATTTTATCCAATTCTCCTCATCAGGAATTAGGATTAACGATTTTTCTTGTGTGATTTTATCGTGGTTTTTAGTTTTTAAACTATAATTATTTCCTTGCGATAAATTCTAGACGTGCAGAAGCGTCTTTCTCTGAATTTATTTATTAACTGTGTCAGTAATACACAAAGCTAAGAGAGGTAATAACGGCAAAAACCGCCTTTACTGAGTTTCAGTATCTATTAAGTGGAAAAAGTCCATATACATATTTAAATAAGTTGTTGTTAATGCATATAACTTATAGAGCTTTATTTTTTTTTATAATCCAGCTGGATCCAAAGTATTTGTTGAGTGAATAATTCTAAATTTATTTTTTTAAATTAAAATAATGAACTGTTTTACCTTCATTTTTAATTAACAAAACTATCGAGTTACAGTAACACAAATACTACGAATTATTTTAAATATGAAGTTATTATTTTCACACTACAACAACAATATAACATATTTCGATTGAAAATTAATAATTGTTTTGGTCAAATGCTAGTTCGTGATTTTCTTGAATTTTCTTAAGACTCTAATTTACAATTAAATCAACTTACGACACCGATCAACTTACTTAAGACAACCAAACACCTAAAAGTTTAGGGCCCACTTAAATAACTAAACTCTTCCCAGTAACCAAATACAAAAACTTTACTTTCCAAAAGTTGTTACTTTATAATTAAAATAAAAGTTCTGTAGAGTTTTTGTATTTAGAAGAATAATAATCATGTATTTTGTGCATACTTAAACCCGTATCATCCATTATTGTGTCTGTATAATCTTTGCGTTCCAAATTTAAAAGTAACATTTTTAAAACTACCCGAAACATTTTAAAATTTTCATATTCCGAGGTCATCGTTAAGAAAAATGTTATCTACCCACAAATTGAAATTACTTTCATTTTTAAAGAATTTTAGTTAATTTTAAATTGAGAACGTAAAACAGACACAATATTTAGGGTCATTTCAGCTCCACGACGCATCTGATCGTCGTTGCGACTTTCTGCAAAGATCAAAGCGCATTATCTTGAAATCGCAGAGTAACTTATAAATGTATTATCTCACCAGAATCCCCGGCGCGAAGTTTTCTCTCTTCAAGCCTCGGGATTTTCCATCTTCGTCTTCAACGCTGTCTTCAGTCGTACATTCATCGTTTCATGTTTTAATACAATTGTTATAATATTTCATTCAATAAAATAATACATTGATACAATAAATAAGTTCGAATCGACACAAGCGCTACTTACGACTATAATACTTCAAATTACTATCACAGATTCTTGCTAGAGTATTAAATCTTGAGAAGCAGTCGTGTCGTGATCGTTAAGCATAAAAGTTTATTTAAAAATATTGTATAGATGAGTGTGTGTGATAGATATTTTGTTCCTTAAACTAAATATGATTATGTTTGAGATGTAGGAGAGTAAATATAAAACAAAAGACAAGGGATTAACTAGTAAACATTTATTTTGCTCTTAAATCTATCAGGTACTTCGTAAAATATCACAGATTATAAAAAATGGCGATATTCAAGACACTGAATAAATATTTCATACAAAACCAATGAATTAAATTACGGTTATGAAATTCTTGTCACATTTCAATATTACGAAAAATATAAAAACATCCACCTTCACGCTAGAATGTTTGAAAAAAAAACAAACATTGAACCAAACAATAATAATAATATCAAAAGTAAAATTTATATTTGAAAAACATCAATTGATGCATATTAATTATTTATTTACAATATATTAATAATACGCACGAACTGTTCTGAGAATTAACATTAAAATCTAGAAGTCAAATCAAATAAATCATAAGGTAGATATACTAACTCAAGTTGAAACCAAAAGTTTAACATACATGCCGTGATGCGAAAAAACCTAAGACGCCACAACAACGCGTTTTCATTTGAGTCGTTTTAAAATATTCTCAACGAACACATAACAAGCATAAAACATGTAACAAAACTATGCGATTACCGATAACCGAATTTATCGTCGGTAAACTAACATTGAATCGGTAAGGTTTCGACAAAGTCCTAACAAAGTCGGTAGACGAAGATAATGGGTTGGGTAATCACGACAAAGTACGAGTAAGATGTCGGCAAACGATGACAATACCGGTAAGATTTCAAGTTCTAGCAAGGTATCGGTAAGTTGACGGCATGGCATGGGTACGCCAAATCTCCGCAAGGTGTCAGTAAGTAGTCATGTGTAGTTCGCGATCGAACTAGGTCGCAAGAGTGCTTACACAGATGAACTACGCTAACTAGAACCCGATTCCATGGTTCGTAAGCTCCTAACTTAGAGAAAATGGTGCTAACCAAACTAATTTTGTCATATTTTATGAATATAAAACCGTACGTTTATCCTAGAGCTCAAACATTTTTATTCATCAATTCCTTAATCTTGTCGAGTAATCTACAAAATGCAAATTTAAAAATGTATTCTAAAAAAAGGCGGATCGTCCGTTATTTTAGTTCATTTGTTCTTCAGCTCCCAACTGCACGGTAAGCAGCTGGCAGCTGATGAACTAAAAAAGTGAACTAGTTTATTTAGGAGCCGCGGTTTAACTGAGCGGTCTCAGTTGCGAAATATTACCCTACAGACTATCGGTACGATAACGTTACGTCGGAAGCACCTCAATAAAGTCCTATCAAAGTATCGGCATGGATAATCACGATAAAGTCCCGGCGTGATATCAGTAAGCTAACATAGGAAACACGTCAACAAAGTCCTTGCAAAGTATCGGTCTTGATAATCACGATGAAGTCCCGGCGTAGTATTAGAAAGATCTTAACAAAGTCCTAGCAAAGTATGTCCCGGTAAGAGTAAGTACGACCAAGTCCTAGCAAAGTATCGGTAAAACTCGAAGTACCGGCGTGGTATCGGTGTGGCAAGGTGTCGGTAAGCTTGCATCGGAAACACGTCAACAAATTCCTATCAAACTATCGGTCTTGATAATCACGATAAAGTCCCGGCGTGGTATCAGAAACACGTCAACAAAGTCCTATCAGCGCATCGTTAGCCGCGTGTGTCGGTGTGGCAAGGTGTCGGGAGGGTGTCGCGCGGTACCTCAGGAAGGCGCAGCTCCAGCCGGGCGGCGCGGCGGCGGCCTCGTGCGCCCGCAGCGCGCGCGCCGCCGCCGCGCACCAGCGCCGCCAGTACGCCGCGCTCAGCGCGCCCGCGCGGAACGCCGCCACTAACGTCTGGGGAATATTATCATTATTAGCTCCTACCCAGATTCTAGATTAGTTTCGAGCATGAATTAAAGCTGTGACAAACTTTGTACTTGATGACGTCAGACTGTTACATTACATTGTAACCACTAACCACAGTGACCGCAATAATAACCGCTGAAGCAGCAAGATCTTATAATGATGGTACAGATTTATCGACTGTTTTATTTGTGACAGCCTAATGGTTAAGACGCTCGTTCCTCAATAGCCTCTCCCCATACTCGATTTGCGCCGAGCATGATTTAAAATTGTGACAGCGGTTAAGAAACTCTGCTTCAATTTCGATCGTGGGGTCCGAGATTCAAATCCCAGGCATGCACCTCTCATTTTTCAAAGTTATCTACATATCAGAAATTAATAACCACTTGCTTAAACGGTAAATCGTGAAACCTGCACCCCTGGAAAAATTATAAAAAAAAAAAAACTCAAGGGTATGTGAAGTCTACCAATACACACTTGGCCAATGCGGTGGACTTAAGACTAAATCCTCCTCACATTGAGAGGAGAACCGTGCTCAGCAGTGAGCAGTGAGACAGTAATGATGATGATCATTAATTAAAGATCTGGCTAAACAGAACACATATTTTAGCGCAGCGCTAGGCATTAGCGCTAAGTAAATCCTAAAGTCGCGCTATAGGACCGAGTTGTGTTGTATTAAGTTAATACTAGGTCACAAAGAGTACGAACAGCGCTTATACTTAGCGCCGCTCTAAAATACGCGTTCTATTTGGTCAGGCAAAAAAACATACAATTGAAATGCCATAATACTAGATGAAACGCAACGCGTGATGAGTCGAACCAAATTTATATATTTACAGTGACCACAATCACATCATGAACATTTGGCGCGACATGTTAAGCGATCACACGTCAAATTAAGTACATAGTAATTTGCCAACCCATTATCCAAAAAAAAAAACAATTACAAGCAGAGTTTCAAGCAGAGTTCAAATATCTATAATATACTACACATATTTTTTAGTTTATTACACAATATGGAGACGTACACAGAAAACAAAAACCAATAACCACAATTGAATGGATTGCACACTAAACTAAAATACTATAAAAATGATTACCTGCAACTGTATTAACATCTCCTGAACCGGCGTCAGAATGCACGGCTGAAGTTGATTCAAGTACTTCAACTTCGCTTCCACCAGATCTGCCAAGTCATCGAGATCTTCATCCTTTTTGTCTTCATTCAAAATCTCTCCCTTCGTAAACGTCAACCCATTACCATAACTGATTGTATTCTTGGGACTAGTCTCATCATTTTCATCTTTAGTAAACCCTAAACCAACTCGCTCGCCTGAAAACCCTTCCATATATTGCGCGTACTTCGTCGTATATGCGGTCGCATCGAATTTCTGTCCTGTTTTTCTTTCTGGTAGCACTGAATTCGAAATTCTGAGCTTCTTTCTATTCGTATTTTCAACACCTTCAGTGTTATTCAAATAAACATTAGTGACTTTCTTGTCTTTCGTTTCCACTTCCATCGGTGCAGGGCTACCCACTTTCTCTTCTATATTAACTGCGCTAGGGAACAGAGCTGCAGAATCTTCGGTAATGGTTTTACTGCTTGGGAAAAGAGGTTTTATTTCTTCTAATGGCGGTGTTATTTCTCCCGAGTATAAGGGCGAATTGGCTACACTACTGCTATTCGATCTTTGGGATTTGCTATCTTTTTCACTCTTTTTGGATTTAATTTTAGGCAGTTCTTTCTTTTCAATTTCTTCTAATAAGTCATCTATATCTAAATTGTGCTGTATTCTACTTTCTTGGGATTTAGGAGACGCACTTCTAGAATTATCATCTTCTTCGATGATCTTTTGTAACTCTGTAGGCAACTCACCACCAAGTTTTTCAAGAAGCTTAGCTTTGTCTTTTAATCTTTGGAACAACACATTTTCGTCCTGACTATCATCGTTTTCTGATACTTTCGAAGATTTCTTGTCCTGACAAAGACCAAAAATCAAATAAAAATTGTTAATTATTTTGTAAATTAGGTATGCATTCATAATATAAAACATTCATTGTCACCTCAGATTGAAAACTTTAACCATCACATTGCTTTATAACAAAATCAACTGCACTAATAATATTCATGATATTATATCCATGTGAAACCTTATCATTTCGTGAAACGATAATGTTTCAAATGGTTGTAGCTATAACATAAAGAAACAGCAGCAGGAATCTTTATATACAGTAACAGTCGAGATGTTATATTATAGCATTTTCAGGCGCTTTGCTCATCATAGGTGATCTATACTATTCAAAATGTTATCCTACTCATATCAAAACAAAAATATATTTTTATAGAATCCTTTTAAGGGTCAATAACCTACCACGACTCCCGACTGAAAAAGAAGCAACGAAACTATTTTTTCTCTAAAAATTAATGTACAAGTTATCACTTCTTTGATAATATTAAAATATGGTTTTTACACTCTTGATCTCTTTTTACTTACTTCTGAGAGTTTTACGTGCTACAAAAAATGTAATAAATGACTAAATATTAGGGCATATACAATTAACAAGAAATAAAATATGAAAACAACTAACACTAAAGATAGATTAAAAAACCTATGGTTAAACCTATGGTTAATCTTGGTTATGAAAAATTAACAAATCATACCTCATCTTCAGTCAAGACATTATTTTCATCTTTAACCTCTGGACTCTTCGGATGTTCCTCCACCAACATCGGTGGAAGTTCAGGTCCAATTGGTTCTGTGTAATCTTGGTTAGGAGGCAACGGAGGTCCATACTCAATAGCCTTGGTCTTCTGTTTCTTGTGCGGATTCTTTGTGGGTTTGCTTACTGGTGTTAAGGTCGATTGGGTTTCCTTAGCTTTAAGTGAGATATCAGACTCATCATTAGATTCTGAATCGGAGTTGTGGTATGATGTTATTAGTTCTATTTTTCTGCAAAGTAACAAAATTATAAGCATTACAAGTCACTTGACATTAGATAAAGGGAGGATATATTATTTCATAATATAGATGTAAATCTAGTAGTCAATCAATTTATTATCTTGTGAAACTCTAATGTTAATGATTACCAATTTAATAAAGTTATTTATTACAAAATCATGTTAATTATTCATATTTTCTCACCACTTCCCAAGGGAAAGTCATGTGTCATGTCAACAAAATACAGAGTATCTACCTATTACTATCACCACAAGTTAGTATAAGATATTACAATAATTTTGAGTGGTGAAAGAATGTGAGCTGTGTGAAACAATGTGTGAGTGAATGTGAGCTGAATTAACAAAAATAGCAAATATTAAACAGTCTACATATTGCATAGATAGAAATCATTATGAAATAACACATAAATATAATCACAAACCCACCCAATAATTGTATATAGTTTTAAAAACTTAAGTATGTAATCAAAAACCACTCACTCTTCATCCTCACTAGCCAACCTCTTCTTCCCAGATTGGTTCGTATCCCTCGCAGGGGGTACATTTTCATTTTTAGTAACTGCTGCAGTGGTCATCTGTGAAAGCTTAACCTGTTTTTCTATCAATGCTTGCTGGTACAAATTCCATTCCTCCGCTGACACTTCTGCTGTAGCTAAAACAATAAATAATATCATGTATTGTATAAGTCAAACAGATAATGGTATCTTAAATTGAGCAATTTATTTTCCTTCATCATCAACCCTTTCCTGTCCCACTCCTCCCTCTGTGGGAGGGTCTCCGGTTTAAGCCATAATCCATTTTGTGAATTGGTTGACTTTTTTTAAAACCTGAGACATTTACATTCCTTCACAATTGTTTTCCTTCACTTCTTAATCTGAGACCTTAAATATCTTTTAACAGTATTATATAACAGTAGCAATGTGGTCACAAATCCACATAACAAATACATATTAACAAAATTAGGAAAATAACATACAAACTTCAGAAATTTTCATCAAACACAAGTTATATGATATTAAATCTAGTATGACATCATATAACTTGATTAATTATTATTCAAGAAGTGTCATGAAGCCATAATGATTAAACTGGTACATTAATGATAAGTATAGTAACCATTAGGCACATTATTGTAAACAAAACATAACCACATTAACACTTTCTACACTCACAGCCCCACACTAGGATTCCCTGTATCGTGGGTGCTATGGACGCACACAGAGACAAATACACAAACACCCAGAAACAGAAATCTAAATTCATCATTTAGAAATCTGTCAGGCCGGGGATCGAACCCGGGACCATCTGCGCATCAGACCGGTATGGTGATCGCTCCGCCACGCCGGTCGTCATTCTTTCTTAAACTGTTATAGCCGGCGTAAAACTGCTAGTCTGCTCGGAATATAGAAATGAATTGCATCACCATAGTAAATTGTATGACTACACCTCCTCGCAACAACTTCAGAACGGACTAGCGATTTGGCGCGGACTATAACTGTTAAACCACAAGTAATATAAATAATGTTTACCTTTACTGACAGTGTTCAACTGTTGCTGTGCTAATTTCAAAGCTAACAAATACTCTGGAGGTGCCTCCCATGTCACTGCATTGGTCAGTTGGTTCCAGTAATAAGTAAAGCCGCTGCTCTCATCGTAACAGGCTGACCATGCTAAAAAAAGAAATTACAAAATTGTGTTAAATATTGTGCAAATATATTTCAAGGTTTATATTAAAAATATATTATATTTGATTTGTTTTGTAATGTTGAGCAATTATTGATGAGAATTAAAACTTTAATTTTGTTAACGGTGTTGAGTTATATACAAACAGATCTATAAATATTATTTAAGTAGTTATCAAGTGATCATGTATATTGCTAATTTATTGGTAAACTGATTGCCTTTAGTTTAATATTGTCTAACATTATTGTCCACAACATAGTCTATGCACATTCAGCAAGGCATAATATCATAATTCAGTAGCACAGAACCAGACTACTGCTGAAAAATTTTTCAATACACAACTCACTTACTAAACATATTAATTTCTTTCCTTGCATTGCCTGTCGTACCCTCAAAACACCCAGTTCTACTTTATAGCATTAAAGTAACACTACTCCACTTAAAAATAAAGCATTCTAAGTACCCCTAAGGACAGGAACGCCTCTGCGATCTATCTCACTTAGGACTCTTAATTATGATCAATTACTGATGAGAACTTCATGAGCTAATATTACATTTGCTATCATCACAAAAAAAAACAAAAAAGTAAAGTATATAAGAATAATAAGAAACACCATGCAGTACTGCATACTTACGGCATTGCGGTACAGGTGCGGGGTGAATGCGTGCGTGCAACTGCGTCATGTCGTTAACCGGAGCCGCCGCATGCCTCACTTCACCACTATCAGATTCATCCTCCGAATCACCATAATTCGCTACCAACCCCGCTAAATTGTTCGCGTTGTTCATCTTAGTCTCTCAAAATTATAAAAGCACACAGTAAACCATCGGTACGATTCTCATATGAATGTTCAAAGCCTAAACAGATCTATTTCGTGGATTAGACACCAATTATTACACGTAAAATCACACTGAATACTCTACAATTTGTTAATTTCGCATTGCTCACGACCTCACGCCATGATGCGATTTTTTGACGTGTAAACAAAATGTTGCCAGTAAGCGCAATCGTGTTGCGAGCTTGTACTCTATGGTTACAACCATAGACAGGAGTATTTATTTATTTGTATAATGTTCTGAAAAATGCAACACCCAGGTTTTTATGTTTTTTTTTTATATTTAATAGAGATAATTTTCAATATGAACTATGATCTATTATTAACCTCGGTTATTAGCCCATTTAGACGGAGAGAGTTTTACGTCTCGAAGATACGATTATCGAAGGAATATAAAATATTTTGTTCGTCTAAAAATTCGTTCTTCTCGCTCGTTGCCTTGGGCGATAATTGCCTCGCATGAAAGCAATAATCGTATTTCGAGATTTAATGCCACTTGCTACCATGAGTACAATGCGCGAGGGTGTTTTAATTTTTAATTATATCTTATTTTACCGTTGTGCATTGAATTGCAATTGGATAATCATTAAACTCGAATGAGAAATATCGAACAGAAAACGTTTCAACCTGATTTGTACGAACTTCAAAATATGTTATACGTGATCGACTTTCTCATCGATACAAGTCGAGTTTCTCATACGGAAGAATCTCCTTACTATAATTTCGTCGTATAAACAAACATAGGCAATTATCGCTTGACGATAAGTCGTATGCGAGTCTCGTATGACATAATTATAGGCGAGTTTTTGTTCTTGCTTGTGTGTAAACATTTTGATACGATTATGTTATGGCGATTATTGCTTGTGATAGTTGCTTACGATTTCTCGCCCTGAAACGAACTAGAAACTCTCTCCATCTAAATTACTCTTTATTATACTATGGTATCTTGTATCTAGTGATGGTCTATGTTGTTGCCGTTGTATTCAATATTTAAATTAGAAATAATAAACACTGAGACTGACAGTGCCAACTGCCAAGCAGTTTCTTTTAAAAAAAACTGCAATGGGATATAATGTAATGAAAATTAATTAGGCACTAGGGCAAAGAGTACTTACGTATTTAAATAGTACATTACGATACGAGGACGAAAAATTTTTTTCTGACAAGTGTGAGTTTGCAGGCCGAGCCGCAGGCGAGGACTGCAATCACACGAGTCAGAAAAACATTTTTCGTCCGCGTGTTGTATAAAATTTTATATTACGGGGTCGGAAATGGGGGTTTTGCGCACGCGAAGCGTGCGTAAAACGTCAATTTACGCACGCCGTGATATAAAATAATTTATTTACTACGATAAACAGAGTAATAAAACAACGTTGATCTTAAATTATTTTATTAATAACTATGCACATTAAATTATTTATAGGCACGTAAAAAGTTATTGTACAAAAGATTACAAAAGACATAAATATCTAGGCTACAATGTAGAGATAATATTTATACATAAGTATGATTACAATAAGAGTTGTACTTCTATTATTACAATAACGAAGAGATATTAAGAGTATTATATTTTACTACATTTTCAGTAAATATCTATAAAAATTAATAGTATTCACATTGGCATAAAGTAAAAGTAGGTAGTTACTAAATAAGTATAGCTCTTGAAACATTTATGTACATAATATTGTACTTACCATTGTATGACAGACACATATCACGAGTTTATTTTTTAAACATAAAAATCTATATACCAATATAGATAATTAAATACGTATATATTATATTACATACTCGTACATTACATACAGATAAGTAGCATAAACGTAAAAAGAAATATTAAAATATTATTAAAAGTAAAAACTTCCTGTAATAATAAGTTACTCAACATTTGCACGATATTTTCACAAGAACTTAATTAATTTAATAGCTTTTTGTAATAACAGAGTTCTCTTCTTATGATTAGAATGTACAAGCATTGGCAAGCATTGAGGTGTTGGCAGTACCTAACCAAAATACGTATATGAATAACAATTACTCTTTCACTATTTTTAACTGAATATAGGTATAAAAATAAGAAAGACTTTAATTGTACCATAGCATTGACTGAACACAATCAGTAAAATTTACCCGAATTAACAACTTATATTGTATCTATTGCTATATTTTAAAGTTTATCGGTTACCGTTTCACGATACAGGGTTCGCAGGATCCAGGATTGAGGTATGCAGGATGACATTGAGGGCAAGCTGGATTTTCTCCGTAACTAGCTCTTCCAGGCCTTGGAACATTGACTTGGAAAGAAGTCCGAGCGTCATCATCGTCGTACCCTGGATGAGGACCATCGAGGGGGAACACATAGTCAGGCACAAAGTAGGAACTAATGTTGTACTCCGTATTGCTAGGAGATGGCGTCACCATCTTCGGGGTCGAGCGAGGAACGACGCTGAACGGCCTTTTCCCTGACGGTTTTACTTTTGGTACTTCGGTGTTGTTACTTGGACTACCGATCTTTGGAGGTTCCAAGTCGAAAGCTGGAACAGCCCATTTCCATTCGTAATAGATCGGTGGTCCCATCGTGGTCGTCACAAGAGACGAATAATCTGTCTTAGGTGGTAACAAATTGCGATCTGGTACTGGGATTTTATTGGTAATGGTAGACGATATTGTACTTTCGGTGGTAGGTGGTAGGACTGGCTTAATGTTAACTGTATCAAATCTCGATTCACCCGAAGATCCCTTCTTCTTGTCCCTTTGAACAGTGTTGAAAGTATTTCCTTTGCCTCCAAAGTTTTTACTTCTTCGTGGAGATTTGTCCTCTTCTGAACTAACTTGTCCTTCTGGGAGATGCTTGTTTATATTAAGGATTTCCGTTTTGGTCATCGACGTTTTAATCGAATCCGGCGAATTTGGGTCAAAACGTTTGATAAAGTTTAATACAGGATCATTTGATTTTGTTCGAACATCGATCCCTTCCGAAGATTTTTCAGTAGTGGAGGCTGGGACGAAGGGTGGGCTTATTTCTCGTGAAGGCGGACTAACGGATATTGGTTGTTGAGCTTTTGTAACTGTTGTTGGTCTGAATGTCGGCCCCGGTCCTTGAGAAGCAGCGCCTGCTAAATTATCTTCACCTGTTACTTGTACTTTCTTATCAATGTTAGTATTGAAGAAGTTTCTGGCAGGTGTCCTTTGAGACTGTTGACCGATGCCTGTTGACCACGACGTGGGTGGCCTGTAGTTCTGCTTTCCGCTATCGAGGTCATTGTTGTCCACGCCAGAAATTGAGTCAGCGATTCCCACGATACTGTTGCCAGGATGAATTGCGAACTGAAATTATTTTATAGACACGGTTAAATTTTTGTACTTTATCAACATGATAGCCCTATTTGCTGGACACGAATTTATTATCAGAATAAAAAGAGTATTTTTTTCTAAGAACCACGTTGGTTAAATGAACCAACCAAAGTGTCTCTCCTAAAACCATCACTGTGTCTTATAAATCTCTGGTAAGGGTAGAAGACGTCGTGACTGTTTATTGAAAAAATCACAGTGAATCCGAAAATAATTGGATCACGTTTTTGAGTCTGTTAGACTTAACTTTATAGCAGATAAGTCCGCTTGAAAGTTTGAAACAAATGATGTAAAGAAAAAGTAATATAAAGATACATACGCTAGATTCGGCTTCCCTTAAACCATCGAAGTAATTGCTGTTTGGAGGCACCGACAGTATATCCGGGCGTGGAGTCCTCATCCGCATGTCGTCATCAGACACAAACGGCTTATCTCGTTGACCTGGAAACAGATAATAAATGTTTTACCAAACTACCAACCAACTTACCAAACCACACTTTACCTTACCAAAGTTTCACCACTTCAAAGCATATTACTAATAGTAAGTACATTTTCCATACAGTTCCGTCCTAACGGCCTGAAGGTTTCCTAAAGTTGCCACAGATGGCCAGCTAGATAAGTGAGATTTCCACACATTTGAGAACCTTTTAGTCAGAACTTTCAGGGGGGTGATACCTGACAATATATTTCTTTCCCATTAAAGTAAGTGACCATTTGTAAAACGAACATGACTTCGAAAAATTATAATGCGTGTCTGAATGTGAATGTGGCATCACACGGTAAGAGACAGAAATGAAATGAAATGAAATGAAATATATTTATTTTGTATAGGCCAACGGCGGCACTTACAAATTGTCAGTTACAATATTTTCTTAAACTACTACCGGATCGGAACGCGACCTCTACTGAGAAGATCCAGTAAGAAACTCAGTGGGTTTGTCTTTTTTAATTTTTAAAAATAATTATTCTCTTTTTCATTTTTTTTTTAATGCCATTATTTTTACATATAATGACTGGTACTGTTACGCGGGTCCCATCACGAGGGTTTTTAAAAAAAGGAATTTCGAAGAGACCAATAGAATTAGTTTATTTAATTAATTAAGTACACTTAAGTGAAAATACGGAATTAAGAGACGTGTGGCCGAAATGGAAAAATAGGTCTGACTGCCCCAAGTGAGAGCCCACCTGCCCTTTTATATATTAAATAATGTATGTGCAGCACTAGTCATTGCACTCTAGGCTACATAGGCCGGGCGTAACAGTACCCCAGGGGACCCTAAGGTAAATAATTTCATAACAGTAGGCAATCACTCCTTTTCAAGAAAATTCTTATACATAAATATGATTTTTGCTAAACAGAAGTTTGAAGAGAGTTTTGAAACATGAGTAAATGTGGCTTCTTAGTACACAGTCTATTACCACAAATAATTACCATAATTGAGTACAAAGCGTGTCGGTTTTTGTGGTTTCCGACACAGTTAATTGAGTACCGTAATTATGCGGTAACTGCTTATTCGTATTTACGGTAAGGGTATTTAGTTTTCGTTTGCCTCGCTAGCCATACTAAATTACCGGCATTTCATTGCCAGGTCAATAATATTTGTCTTCTGCAATATCAAAGTGGCTTCAAATATTGTCTTATTTATAGAACGGATGATTAATTAATTGTTTGAAATAAATATTATTTTTTGTTTACAGTTCTTTATTACAATTTATCTAATTAATAAAAACCGTAACATTGACTGTCTGATAGAACAGTAGATCTAGAAGCATAGATAGGTACATAATTTTGTATGAGAATTATTTTTCTTTATACATAGGTTGAAGGTCATATAGAACGGATATGAAAAAGGATTTTTTAAAACTATCCTTAAATCCAGTACGAAAGGTTGTAATCAATATTAAGGCTTATTCTAGACGTCTATGTTTAAAAGTTCTCAGGAATCAGTGACAACTGCACTGCTGAATGAAAAAATACAAAATGAATGAATGATCATCGATCATTGTAGATTTTTTAGTAATGACCACATTGATTCTTGGATTTCAAAACTTGCAAAACTTTTGCTTTCATAATATTTCTAACGTTTTATTTATGTTTGCATGTATAAATTGATAAAGTGTACTATTATGACTTATGACGATCTTAACAAAAAAGTTAGTATATTTCTAATTTATTGTACGACATAATTATTAATTAACACGTTCCCTGCGGCACAGATTTTTCTGTACTTTCCATTACTGCGTTACGAGTTGTTTTAAACCTCGTCCTATATCCGACATTGTGGCGGCACGAGGCGTGTTAAATCCCACCGCCCGAAGGAGACTAAAATCCTTTTTTTGGCGCCAAATAAGACAAAATCGACGGCTTTTGTCTTGATTATTATTAACAATGAGTTGATTAACCTAAAACTGCCGCCGCTACTTGGTTAAATTCGTTACTTTAGATTCTATGGGTAAAATAAAATGTGGGTCTAATGCACCTCGGACCGCACTGAAAAATGGCAGGTTTCCATATAATTTAGTGATGGGAAAATAAATATCGATTTTATTTTATTGTTTTTATTTATCAACGTTATGGACAGAATGAATACAAAAAGGGGAAAAGTTATGGATGTTTTTCATTGAAACATTTCAGACAATAAGGTTTTTTGCAAACAGTGCATTCCGTGAGATTTTTTTTTTGTTTTTTTTGTCTGCCTCACGACATGTCAAGAATGTGCGGAGTTTTTCGTAGCATCCGACACATCTCTTCTTCTTTGGACCCTTATCGAGATGATGTGCTTTCTTTGCAGTGGATTCTGAAAAGTAGGAGCGAGTAGATTAGGGTAAAGAGTAATCGGAATACTCGGTAACGATTTTGCCTACGTTTCCTATATCAATAATGTAGCTACTTAACTTTTGTTTGAACCATAACAGGAAACGTAATTATCTATAATGTAATTTCTTACTATACGGATATACGCCTAGCCTGCCAAGTCTCACTACTGGACTTTCACCTAGACAGAGTATATTTGTGACTTACCTGTTTTTGAAATATCTTCCTGTATTCTGATTCTGGCTCAGATTTTTCAACCGGTTTTTCTTCATCTTCCTCCATGATCAACTTTTTTCGGCAACGTTTCGACATGATAATTTTCAACATAAAGACAGCGGTCCTACTTCGTCGCTACGCAGCCTCGACTGCGTTGCACAACACTAACCACGTGAAGCTAGCGTGGGGTGCGGTACGAGGTGCGTGGGGAAACGAGGCGTTCCCAACCTCGTTCCGCACTGTGTTAGCATTATTATTTGTTCAGTGCGGTACGAGGTCTAACAAACCCGACATTAGGTTGGTGTACCATAGAACTAGGAATCAGTAGCACATCACAAACATATAGTTATCACTCTCCTACACTGAACCAGACGGAAGTTATGCCTCTCGCACCACAGAGAAGTTAAAGTTTTTTCTTACCGCTATAACGACCAGACATGGACGAGGTGTTTTAAGCCGCGTTCCGCAGCTAACGTGTTAATGTTGCCATGATTAAATTAATAATTTGTCTTTCATGACATAACCACTAATATAAAATATATACTGTAAATTGTGTGTTAATTGAATTATGTACAATATGTTTAGTTAATAAGTTAATGAGCTTTTATCTTCCAAATAGAAGACGTAACAATTCACGAACACTTTAGAACATGAGTAATGAGAAACAATTTATAATAAGGTACACACATAAACATAATTATGATAATGTGGAAGTCGTTAACATGTATCGTATAACATACTTACATGTTTCTGTATTGTTCTAAAATGTATGAATCATCCTTACAATCAGATGGACTGCATTTCCTTATTTTTATAGTTAAGATAAATAAAATGATCATTAACATTTTCTAGTGCTTACGTGTGTAATGATTAAATTATGCTATATTTTTATGACAAATTATAAAGTTACGTAGCACTAACTATTGAAAGTATTGAAGGTGGTAGAACCCTTTGTGGTTCGACTCCGGCGGCACCACCGCCACACCTATTTCTACCTAATAACAGCAGTGTTAGGCGCTGCTGTGTTCCGGTTTGAAGGGTGTGGTAAGGGAGACAGACTTTTCCGAGGCGTTCCAGGTTAGTCCTCAGGGGTAGCGGCGCATCTGTGGTCGACCTCAGGTAGGAATATCTAATCCTATCTGGGGTTGATTAGAGATGCCCATGGGCGGCAGTAGCCACTTACCATCAGGTGGACTGCATGCTCGTCTGCTACTCTTATATTATATAAAAAAGAAAAAAGAAAACTATAAATCGCATAACATCTTGGTCACTACAGTAGTCTGACATACAGTAAGTTCCGGGTTCGATCAATGTAAAGGATTCTGGAGGAAGACACTGGAAAGGATCAATTTACATTTATGTTAGCGATCTACATGAGGATAAACGAAGGTGTACCGGAAAAGCATAAATATAGGTACCTACTATGAAAGTAATTCTATATATGAAATGTGCATAATGGTATTATCAACTTGTAACATTACATTGATAGGTGGTCGAAACGTAGCCTGTCAAACGAGTTTATGAAGTTCCTATATTAGGCACGCACCTGATATTCATCCTTAGACATTATTAGCAATCAATTTTCACTTGCTTTAATAGTTAAGGAGAACATCGTAAGGAAACCTGCATATCTGGGCGATCTTAAAAAGAGCTAAAAGGTCCTACGAGCTACGAAATACAAACATAACCTTAATGTACATAATCGCTATAACAATAATGATCGAATCATATTTCAAATTGCGATGCGCACGCGCGGAAACGAACTCGCCGGACATCGCACGTCGGACCTTAGTCAAGGGCAATGAACTAGGATTACAACACAAGGCTTCATAAAAAACTATAGTTCATTGTACAACGTATAAAAACTATAACAGCGGCCTCATTATTGTTTTCTTTGGTCTGTAGTCAAATTATGTCATACAGGTGGAGACTTTTGGTAAAGTGCTAATGTTTTGAAAATGACAGAGCCTTTTATGGTTCGACTATGGTGCTTCCAGAGTCACCAACCGCCACACCTATTTTTACATAATAAGAGCAGTGTTCCGCTTTGAAAGGTGTTGTAAGAATTTTAGCTTATTTATCAAGAATATCATTGCATATGTGGCCGACCTCAGGTAGGAATCTAATCTAATCTGGGATGATTACAGATGTCCGTGGTTAGCAGTAGCCCCTTACACAGGTGGACTGCATGCCCGCTACTCCTATATTATATAAAAAGTCGAATAAACCAGTCGACACCACTTAACATTGATTTATAAATGACGTCTATAAAATAATATGTAAATAAACAACGCTATAGATAACCTATACATTACCATGCTATAATATACACTATACAGGGTGTTTAATATTTGATTGAGAGCGTGGGCACTGATGCGTTTTAGATTGTAGATGCGGAGTACCTACACTAAGGTTATTCTGCAAGGTTGACTAAATTAAGAGCTAGTTTTAATTTGACCTTATATTTAATGTAATAATAATTTACCTACTTAGACAATAAATTATGGTTAAGCTAAATTATGCATACTTTACACAAATATTACCTAGTTAAGCGCTGTTAGTAATGAAATGTGGAGAGGACAATAATATTGTGACTGGAATAATATCATGGTAATAAAACCAACAACAACCAGCATGGACATTTGTAGAGGAGTTCTTTACATAATGTAAATGTGTACAAAAAAAAGTATTTTTTAAAATATAACCCTTAAGGGGACTAAGAAAGGGATATAAGCTTGTTTTAAATAGTTTAATACCCTATTTCACTTAAATATGACCTAGAAATTAAGATCTTACCAAATCCTAATTGAATCTTCTATCTAGCGCTAAGTATAAACGTTATTCTAAAACGTATTATGTAAAGTAAGTACCTCATACCACAGATTAATAAAGAGGCTCATACCTGAATTTCTCTTTGTAAAAATGTGAAAATCTCTTCGTAACTTATAGCAATGATTCTATTAGGTACTGATAATTCTATGGTGCTCTATGGTGCTTGAGCCACGTAATATTCTGAAGACCATAAACCATCAACTCACCAATCAAAAGATTAGCATCATAGTCCCGTTCCGACATGGAGCAGTTGACCATGTACCAGTGGTCGCAGATGAGCATGCGCTGCTGGAAGAGGGTGGTGTTGGGGCACGAGTAGCTGAACTGCCGCCCGAGCGCATCGCACATGTGGTAAATCTGTAAAAAGATGTAAGCTAACATTAGCATAATCGCGTTAATAAAATATAGGTATATTTAATTTCTGTCATCATTCTCAAAGAACGAATATACTAAAGTAGTAAAAAATTTCTTTAATAAGTACGTAGAAAAATATTAGGTACATAAATTCGTTTCCAATTCAAAAAGGCAATAGCAAAAGTTTAATTAAATCATTTTAATTTAATTTCTATTAAAATAACACTGCGTGTTGAAGTATTTTCAGTTCCTGAAAATATCTTTATTCTTAGATGCAATCTCATGTTTCTTATTTTATTCTCCATGAGGAGATACACACGTTATCTGTCAATTATTGTCATTTGCAATATAACAAGAGATTTGCCATTGTAATCGCAAGAAATTTTCATAAATGTTTTTAAACAGCCTGTAGCTAGGTACTTACTTAATTACGCATTTTTCTAAAGTAAACATCAATCTTTATCTTCCGTAGAATTTTAATTTTACAAAATATAACAAGGTTAAGTCCAAATTAAGCGATTTAATCGTGACTAACGCATTATTTTTTACAATTTTTTGTTCATGTAGGTACGTTTTTGTTATGCTTTTATTATGCACACATCTTCCGACAATTCAGGAAGAATTTACGATCGAAATAATTAGATTCTGAATTATGTGTGGCGAATAATATTACACAAAGTTAGTCGGGGAAATATTAAGATATAAATGTATTAAGATAATTATGTGCGTTAGTTATTATAAAGAATCATGCGTAAAGTATCTATACAAATTGTTTACAATTGTGCGTTTATTCAATAACATTTGAGTATAATGATGGATGTATGTAGGTATAAAAGTCGTTACATTATGTTGTGTTGTGTTTATGTTTTGACGTATTATGAATATGGTAAGCGAAGTTAAAGTGACTGAATTTTGAGTAAACCGAATTAAAATTTGAATAAAAATATATTTCCGAGGACCTAGTAGAAAATTAATAGAGATTTGAAATTTTAATTTCATTATAATAAAAAAAAAGCTCATAAAAATAAACCTACAAAATCTCAGAATAATATAGAACGAAAACTGAAAATAGACCTATTATATTAATAAGAGGTTTTCAGGTTTCGTTTCGTTAGTAATATTAGAGTTTTTTTTTTATAAGAACTACATTCTATATATGCATTTGTAAACTTTAATGTTGTTAATTACATTAAATAAGTATTGTTTTACGTTAAGTGTAATTAAAACCAACTGGATATTATAGTATGTAGTGGTATATTACGTCATAACTCCTACAAGTAAATATTTACATAACAACCGTTTTTGTGATTTCCGTATGTAATTGGAATCCACAATATCAATTATCAAATTACATACTACCTCGTAATAGTACGTAAACTTCGAGGAATTCGTTACATAACATGCAATGAATATTTGAAACTATGTAGTTAATTGATTCTAAGTATTCATTTGTAGTTATGCGTAGTAAAATCTGTTATTTGGCTTTTTAGTTGTTTTTACCTATCATTAGGTGTCCGCACAAAAAATTTATTTGAATTATTCAATATTTGTAAGCGATCGGTTAGTGAGACATTCGTCATTCTATTTGTCAACTCTTAGATATACAATGGATATGGATTTCTTCTTAAAATATTTAGATCTTAGTGGTTGTAACAGCAACTACAAAAGAAAACGCTGGTACCTATTTCCTGGATTGGACCTTTTAAAACATCCTCGGCGAGAGATAGAGAGAGATTATTGTTGTTTTTTTAGATAACGGTACGTAATGATACTACCAACTCCTAATTAATCAAATCTTCTTCGGATTTCTCAAAAATCCTAAAAAAAAAAACAAATCTTTCCCATGCGCCGACATCAGTATTACATTCATTTTTACAATAAATTCCTTAAAAGATAACCTTAATGGGAAGCTCAAGTAACGAGAGTCATCTCAAAAATGCACACAACTATATTTCGTATAAACATTAACGTAAGAGTAGTTATTGTATGAACTTGAAATGACAGACATATTTAGATTGGTAGAGCGCAAGATCAAAAACAATTTCGGTATATCAAGGACTTTGTTCTTCCTCATTCCGACATGCACTATTAAAACGGATCAAAACAAATAATGTTACTTTAAAATATTATTCAAAGTTACTTGCAATTCACACTTACATAATAATTATTTTGCTTGGTTTATTTAAATTAGTCAACCGTCTCGCATTATTAGAAAAAAAATGTTTAAAGGTGTTAGGTAAATTTGGATAGCTATATCAACTATTTTTACCTTATAACAACAGCGATAAGTAATGCCGTGTTCTGGTCCAAAGAGTGTGGTAAGGAAGATAGACATGGCAAGGCGTTCCGACTTATTCCTCAGGGGTAGCTTTGCATCTATGAGTGACGTCAAGAACTTGAAATTAGGCACTCCGGTATCCATTTCCTGCCGTAAAAGTCGACTGAAAGGGGTCTGGGGTTGCTGGTGGTAAAAGTCGGAGCCCAGGGAAAGGCTATGTGTGACATATTGTTGTAAGCACCTGAAAGGAGAAGTAGCTACCCAACCCGGTGACGCTCCCCAGGTACCGCGTTGAAGGTATCCCCCAAGTCACCGAAACGGGGAACAAACCACTTTCATATAGGTGTTACACTCATTTATTATAATTAAGGACGTCGCTCTTTTATGATTCTAGACAACGTTTCGTTAGTCCGTCAGTGTTTTAAGTAGACAAGAAAAACGACCCGCAAAGTCACGCAATACATTACCTATCTAACTTAAAATAAGATTAAATTCAAGCAACTCATCAACACTGGCATCTTCACGAACATATTATTAAAGGTATATCAATTTATTAACCTATACTTTGCCTACTAAAGGTTGTTCGAAATGTTCTCGATGTACGAAGCACAATGAGCTATGCGATATTGATTAGGCTTTGTCAACGCTGCCTTGGCCGACTTGCCACGTACCTATAAGCTTATAAGTGCTTTACAGAATATATTTCAGAATTGTTTCAACAAACAACGCAATTGTTTTGAAGAATCCTTTGTGGTTTGGGAACGCCGCCATACTTATTATTTTTTTTTATAATATAGGAGTAGCAGACGAGCATGCAGTGCATCTGATGATAAGTGGCTACTGTTCCCCATGGACATCTGTAATCAACTCTAGATAGGTTAGATATTCCTACCTGAGGTCGGCCGTAGATGCGCCGCTATCCCTGAAGACAAAGCTGAAACGCCTCGAAAAAGATTGACTCCCTTACCATACCCATCAAACCAAAACACAGTAGCACTTCACACTGCTGTCGTTAGACAGAAATAGGTGTGGCGGTGGTGACTCCGGAGTCGAAACACAAAAGGTTCTACCACCTTCCAGCAGTGTGAAGCATTGCTGTGTTTTGGTTTGAAGGGTATGCTAAGGGAGAAACCTACACCAGGGATCTCAACTTGGTCCTCAGGATTAGCAATGCATCTGTATGTGACCTTAAATAGGACAATAAGTGATCCTATTTGCAGTTGATTACAGATGTCCATGATAATCAGTGACCATTTACCATTAAGTGAACTACATGATCGTTTTTACAGCAATTTCAAAAACACTTGATTCTCCTAATGAACAAGGAAGCTATATTAATAGTAATTACGTTAAAAATAATCGTAGGACCTGTTTCTGCCACAAGCAGTCCTTGCTTGCAAATTGTCCGGTGTTCCGGTGTGAAAGTTGCGTTGACAAGCGACGCCGACGCGACCAGGGACATGTATCTAAATTCAGATGTTATAAAAGTAGCCTTTCATTTTGGCCGTGGGAATCATGACGACGTAAAACTAAACTGGATATTATTGTATCATCGTTATCACATCCGACGACCAACATGATGGTGCGGCATGTGTAAGTCAGCCAGCATCGCCAATACATGGAAACGCAAGATATGAAAGATATGAACTCTAGAAATATCTATGTGGTGGAGGACTGGTGGTACCGCCCGGACGAACTACATAGGTTCTACCACAGTTCAAACACTTAACTCCCCTAGTTGTAGTTAGAGACTTATGCCCGACAATAAGGTTTAAAAAGAGGAAATAAAGGTTAATAGATAGACCTTTTAGATTTACAAGTCTTCTTCTCTTCTTTTACTGTTAGTTTAAGAAATAATTATATTATAATTACATGATTAATAAAATCATAAATTCACAGGTAAATGTGAGGACATTAGAAAGGATTCGAACCTAGAGCTCCAAAATGGAAAAACCTTAAAGACTTTACTAAAGAACAACTGATATTTCGATAAATACTCTTGATAATAGTACTACAAGCAATTTACTTTGCGACACATGTGGAATGTTAGCAATTAAACCCCGAATTGCGATTTCGCTAAGCAAGTATGCTCGGCCCTTGAGGAGTTGTCAAGCCGCCAGCGCCCTTGGCCCAGTTGCGAGGAATGCGTAGGGTGTTAACGGTGAGCTGGGTTCATCGTTTTGCAATAACATATCACTCAATATCGTTCTATCCTATTTTTACGGATAGAACAATATTGAGAAAAATGGTAGAGCGTTACGCTTTCCATATAGTTACAAGTAATAAGGTATTAATAAGATATCCTGTTATTACGCGTACATCATCTGTCTATGTGTCCTACCTGTAAGCCCTAAGGCGTTAAAAAAGTTATTGATTTTTTGAGACCAAGATTCAGAAATCTTATTAATAAAATTTCGAACGAAAAGTAGAAATATATATTTTTATTTATAAACATCGTTTAGTATGCAATAAACAAAACGGTAATTTAAATTCGAATTCATTGGTGATTCGCCGGTTAAGGGTTCGAACCCTAAACCCTCTACTTGTCGAAATCAAACCTTCACGCCACGCGACTCATCGCTCAATTTAAAGTTGTTCGAATCAAAGTTTTAACTTGACACACATAAAGGCAGTATAGTCATTGTGCCTCATTTAAAACCTCAATTACACCGAAATATAACAATCATCTCCATATAATTGCTTCCGTCCCACATCATCGTGCACAGTTAATAAAGTTGCGTAAGTTTAAAGTTCAAGGTAACTCTTACTCTTTTTGGTTTTATAAATGTTGCTCTTCTCAATTAGGTTATACAGCTTTATTACATTGAGGTTTCATAAAAGAAGAGTACGCAGATTACTTCATAACTTTTTTTAACATTGGTGTTTTTTTTTATCACTGTAAAATTTAATTAGCATACCAATCCGCCATGAGACATATCGACGTCAGAGAAAGATGAATTGAGAAAGTCAAATGAATGACACTGAGCCTAGATCTCATCTAGTTTCAGCGCTGTAGCTAGAAATTAGCCTAATAGACGATTTCAAAGGGTATAACGTTTACGAGGCGTATTTGTCCACCAGTAATTTCGCTCATGGACATTTGTAATAAACTCCAAATAATTAGAGTCCCACCTCAGGTCCCGAGTATAACTTAGCTGGGACACCTCGGATAAGTATGACGTTACCACACCCTTCGAGTCAAAACATTAGACATACATATACAAGACCACACAAATGAATAACTCTTTCTAATTAGAACATAAATATTCCATTCATAAATATAACTTGTAATAAAAATGCATAAACTATGTTGTATTATGAACATAATACTAAATTAGACAGGTGTCGTAGAATAATACTATGGTAATAAAAATCTTAGAATGCTGTATTTTTCTTTCCTTTTACATTAACAAACATTATCTCTCAAATATTCTATTACTTGTGATTGCGTCAGTGGTAAGTTCAAGGTGAGTCAAGTGGTTTAGTGGTTTAGCGCTTCGAAAACACTCTCACTTATTAGATGCTTTCGTGTTAGTTTACTTTATACGTAGACTTTTAGATCTACACGACACGACTAGACAAGGAACGTGAAAAAATAAAATAATAACTGTTTTGTCATGTATGGGGTTGGGTTAACTATGGAAATTAATCTTATGTATAAAATTCTCGTGTCACAATATTAATTACCGTACTCCTCCGAAACGGCTTTACCGATTTTCACCAAATTTTATATGCATATTCAGTATGTCTGAGAATCGGCTACTATCTATTTTTCATACCCCTAAGTGACAAGGGTTATTCACCCTTAACATTGTTTTATTTATATGGCAACACAACGATTGCCGGGTGAGCTAGTAATAAATAAATCTTTCTATGCAATATGTAGGAACGAATTTAAATCTTCTTAAAATAAATAAAAATCATAACGATACCGCACAAACACGTGCCATTCTGGTTTGAAGAGTGTGGGTAAGGGAGAGATACTTTTCCAGGCGTTCCAGCTTAATCCTCAAGGGTAGCAACGCATCTGTGGCCGGCCTCAGGTAGGAATATCTAATCCTATCTCTGGGGTTGATTACAGATGTCCATGGGCGGCAGTAGCCACTTACCATCAGGTGGACTGCGTGCTCGTTCGCTACTGCTGTACTATAAAAAATACCTAATTTGGATTGTTTACCGATGTCCATGGAAAGCAGTAACTAGGTACTTAGAAGAATTTAACTGCATGTTACCTAATATATGCGTTATGAAAGAAATGGTTGTACCCATTATGAAACCCAAGTTCAAGGTGATTCTGACGATTTAATTTTACTTTCTCTTTCATTCAACATTGTTACGTATGAAAGTTATACCGACTGGTTGAATAGTTTGGACTGGGATGGGCAAATTACGTAGAGGTCACGGTCATATGTTGATGCGCTAATGGCATTCATCGGCGACATTAATTTTATTTTAAATGCTTGTACAAGTGTTCATTGTATGCTTGCGTGAAATTTGTATGTGTGTGCCTTAGTGTAGTTTAGAATTATTTTGTTCAATATGTGAAAATGATATTTTTATGTCATGGTAGAATAATGAATGAAAATACCGTTATTAAACTTTTGATGTGAAACATCTATAGCCGCACGTAAAAAAGATTTCTGGCGTGGCGACGCTTACCTTTAACTACATAGACAAATGTTCTATAAGGGACAGAGCTATTAGAACAATGTGATAAAAAAAGACAACTAGTGTTTGACCTTGCGTTTCAAGTGTACGCAAACGTAAATATTGACAATGGAATATAGTGACCAATGATTACTTCAGTCAAAACGGGACATCGATTTTTTTATGTCAAATACTTTTTACTTGAAAAAATATAGTTAAAAATAATAAAAAACACGATTTTATGATAAAATTAACTAAAAAGTAGAAAATAATTTTCAATCTAGGAATCATTTAAGGAAAAGTAAATAGTATAATTGTGCAAAAAATGTGGGGCGCTTTATGAAAACTGATAAATGGAGCACCCCATGTTTTTTTCATAATTATAATATTTACTGTTACTTAATTGACAATGGCAACGGTTCATTTCGGAGACAACGGCACGAAGCATCGAAAAAAGGGACTGTCCCGTTAAAAACGGGACGTATGGTGGTTTTCCCATTGATACGCATACTTGTCAAAGACAATGAAATAATGGAACAGAAGGTAAAAAATGTCCAAAACTGTCGATAATAGTTTTAGTACATCGTTTACGTAGAAATGTTATAGTACAGTTTAACTAAATAAATTATTATTATATAAATATATAATTTGAAAGAATGTATCTATACAGATGTATCGACTGGTTTAAAATATACGATTTAAAAATTGTTTATATTTATTATCATAGATTAGTAAAGATTACTCACTCCTAACAAGAAAATGTACCCAGTTTTGAGAATTGAAATAGTTGCGTAAAAAAGTTTTGCCACGTCTCCGTGCTAAAATGTCCCTAAAATATTTGAAATAATTATTTATTTATTATGTAAATTACGCAGTATTAGTTATTTATTTGTAAATTTTCTCTAAAAATGTTTTTATTTGTCAAGAATTAAAAAAAAGAACTTACTAATAAGCCGTTTGTGGCTTCATTCAATTTCAAGGCGGCGAAGTATCTTTACTAATTTATGTTTATTATTTTCAGTTTTATTTTACACACGACCATTAATTGCAAAGTTGTGTACATTTTATAAATGTTATGTACTAGCTGACCCAGCAAACATTGTGTTGCCATATAAATAAAAAAAATGTTAAGGGTGAACAACCCTTATCACTTAAGAGATATGAAAAATAGATAGTAGCCAATTCTCAGACTTACTGAATATGCATATAAATTTTGATGAAAATCAGTAAAGCCGTTTCGCAGGAGTAAAGTAACTAACATCGTGACATGCGAATTTTATATATAAGATTCGAATCTTACCGTGGTCTTTTTGAGGATTAATTTCTGGCTATACAAAGATTGTTTATTAAATTATGTTTAGGTTAATTTATTCAATTAAAGAAATTTTAAAATACCGTATACTATCCTATATAAATTTTATGGTAATATTTTTTATTATTTACCACAGGTATCGAAGAAAATTTAGAGATTAGGATACAGAATTTCCCATATATCGCTTTTATTTTATTAAAATAAACTATAAAAAGTTATATTTTGACTAAAAACACACTAATATAAAAATTAAGCAGTGGGATCTTAAACTATAACATACGACATATGAACATCGTGAGCTTCAATAAAATGTCACTTCTGTTCTGTTGATCTATGACCATGCATTTTGCGTCTTTATCACTTTCATTGACAAAAACATACTTTGTCTCTTTCTGGTTACTCACGTAATCATGGCGGATCAAACACGAAAAATAAACAAAATTTAATAATTTCTCTTTATTTACGTGTGATAGGTGATTCCATGAAGCTTGTTTCTTTTTCGAGCATAATTTTTGCATTTACGCATTGCACAAGAAGGCATTTTGAGGCTTAAAATTCAAAATAATGACGTTTAACGTGTTCAGTGACATTAGTGTGTATTACTACGCCGCGCGAGAGCGACTGGAGTCGTTTTAACTCGTTTTACACCACTTGACGTATTTTGTATGTTTCAAGTTTTGCCCGCTTGCGGCGTAACTTCAGGTTATAGATCAATGCTTGAAAACAAATTATTTTTCTAATAATAAAATGTCTGACCGTGATAATTTAGAGAGTGAAAGTGATCAGCCTCCTGCAAAGAAAGCAAAATCACACTATGACACACCATCAAGTCATCAGTAAGTTAATTATTTTTTTATAATTAAAGTATGCATTTATCTGTGCATTAAGCACGCGTATATTTGGTGTGTTTTGAGCGCCAGCAAATGTAAAATCTACTATCTTGGTAGATTAAAATTCACATAAATTTCATTGCATACAATGTTTTTAAATTATTAATTAATTTTAATTTCATTCTTCTCAGAGAATAAATTTATTAAGACTGACAGAATTGTATTTCAAAATCAGCTGATGGCGTGCAGCGCACGAAAGTTTTTTCTTATTTGTTATAAATATGAACATTAAAAAATTAATTAATTTTTCTAATCATAGTGGCATTTATTGTGAAACATTCATTATTGATACTTATAATTTACGATTTTAGTAATATATTGAAATAACTAGCTAAGATTCTTGAGTTTACTAATATATTGGAGCCAATTTAAATTTTTCTGTATATTTTAATAACATATTTTTGATGTGAAACATCTATACCGCACGTAAAACCGATATCTGGCGTGGCGACGCATGCAGTGGCGACGCGTTGCCATGCGCATTAACTATTACCGAAGTCACTGATTAAACGAATTAAGTAGTCACGATTTGAAATAAATTCGTAAATTTTTGTATTTAATGAAAATAAATGTTTATTCAATAAATAGTCATCGTTATTTGGAAAAAAATCGTAATTTTTATTTTATCATTATGACATATTTAGTTCCTATCACAATATGTTCTTTTCTGCATATTACTTTTACAAAATAATGTCGATGTTTCACATCTGCCAGGCGTCCCGTGACGGCTCACATTTTTTTTTAAGTAAAACTACAGTGTTTATGTAGGGAATTGTAGAGGTTATTTTTTTTAATAATCGTACTCCTATCTTCTGTTATTTTTGGCTCCTTACGCTATAGTTCTCTTAATTATTTAATTAATGATGTTATTGATGGAACCGATTTTTGATTTTGATGAAGGAACCCTAAATATTTGACCGAAACTCCTAGGTCTACAGCGTAGACAAACCGACAATAATTCTCTTATGGTCCATTATCATACATTAATTTACTAAGTATACGAGTTTAAAAGGGCACTTATTTTGACATACATAATATTTATTTACATTATTGATCGATGTGCAACCCGTGTGAACGCCGCCTTAGCTAAAAGTTCAAGGTGAGTCAACTAGCTTAGTGGATCGCCCAGACGCGGTATGAACTCACTTTTTACTCGATTCACTCTCGCTTTTGACCCGCTTCGAGATTCACCTCGTTTAAACGCATAATGACTCCAGCATCACGTGAATTGAATGTCGGTTAGCCTTTAGAAGGTAAACAATAAAAATTAAAATATTTTATTTATTTATAAAGGAATGCCGACAATTTAGTTATATACGTTTATTGAAATAATTAAATTCCTATAAGATTATTATTTTGCCTTTTGCTTCATTAAAAATAATGATTAAGAAAAACAAAAGGTTCATTTTACCATTTAAAATGATGTCACTGAAGTTTCTTACAAGTAGGGTCTATAGTCGTGAAACTATTGCGCCCTTATACATATTATTATTCAAGATCTATTAAATATCTGTTCTTAAATAAGTAAAATAGTCCTAACTCTATAAAATTGTTGAACAAAATCCAAATTTTGTTTGTCTTTAGTAAAGTCCACTGACTTTGATTTATTTTGATGATATCGTTTAGTAATTTTGTGGGGTGCTTAATTATTTTTAATTTAAATCGCCGTACAGCCTTGCATAATAATTTTGTGTATTTATCGTTGTTTAAGCGGAAAACGATATTTTAACTTTAAAATTTAATTACTCTAACACAAACAATGAAATAAAAAATCTAATTTGAATTTAAAATACGTAATTAATTTATTGCACAAAAATCAAAGCTACTTAAGGTTAATATAAGTATGTCAAATATTTTGAAATTACAGATAAAGCAATTCTATTTGCTTAAAATAAGTAATAAATCACCCTAATTGTTATTCAGGACGAGCTCTACCATCCCACGTATTTTACGAGCGGCTCTATATAGAGTTTGATTTGTATCTGTTTACATTTTAGCCTATCTCTACTTGATCACTAACGATCCATAACACAGTACCACCAAAACATTGTTTTGGGAACTCTTACAACATTATTGTCGTAATTTTGGAGCCACAAATAAGGAAAAGTTCGCTTAATTTTAAATCATAGATAGCTATGTCTGTAAGTGGTAAGAAATTCAGATTTCAAATCGACCTTCGTTTTTTCAGATCTTTTTCGCAAAATGTAAAATAGCAAATAAGTCTACATGATGATGAATGATTACTACCGCCCATGGACATTTGTAATCAACTCCACGTAAAATTACAATTCTACCTGAGGTCGGCCACAGATGTGTTTCTTATATATTGCCCTATATATTATGCTGGAACACGTGGGATAAGTACCTATCTATGTTAGAAAATGTGTGAAATTTGTAATTTATGAATGACGAGTATGTTTTTATCAAACCTAGCTTCACCGTAGACGGATTACCTAACGGAAAGTAATCACCAGCACTAGATATTTGCAACTCTAGACGAGTCACTAGCATCACCGACATTGAATGAGAGCTTTATAAATCTTTTTAAAGACCCATGTCATAGCTTTCTGGGAACACTTCGGAAGCAAGTTCATTCTAAACTTTGAACGCAAAACGTGAAAAAGAAATTAATGAAGCCGCGCCTTTATTGTTTCCTATTCATAAAATCTATTTAAATACATTTTACTGTGAATACTAATAGAAGGGTAAACGGTCCCATTTTAAGTGGTCGCCATAAGTTTACAATACGTAATAAAATACTGTTTAGTATTCAGATACAGCAATTTTGTCACTATGTTGACGCTTAGCTTGTCGCTGACATAATTTATCGCTATCTTGTTTGTGGTCGAACAAGGTAATTATCGTAGACGGTAACCTTGCTGTTATCGGAACAGTAGACCCATGTTCCGTTGCATCTATAAATATATACCTATGTGGATGGAAATGCAATAATCAGTTAGATTTGAAGGTGGTAGAACCCTTTGTGGTTCGACTCCGGCGGCATCACCGCCACACCTGTTTCTGCGTGATAAATACAGTGTTAAGCGCTGCTCAGTTCTAGTTAGAAGGTTCTGGTAAGTAAGACATAGTTTTCCGAGACGTTCTAGCTTAGTACTCAGGAGTAGCGCATCTTTGGCGGACCCAGGTAGGAATATCTAATCCTATCTGGGGTTGATTACAGATGCCCATAGGCGGCAGTAGCAACTTACCATCAAGTGGACTGTATGATCGTCTGCTACTCCCATATTATATAAAAAAATACGTTTAACTTAGGGAATCATATCGTAGAATTCATATCTCTCCTGGGTAAAAATTGTTTAGGGAGATTTGCCAAGAATCGAACCTGAACCTTCAGAACAATACTCTCGACTATAAAACACATCAAAGTAGGTACTTCATTGCTTTATTTTAGCGCCAACATAATTTATCTCACAATTTCTGTCAGCAGCAATTGTCTCGACACAATAGGTGCGCCCGCGCATTCAAATATTATTACGTCTCTTATTACGCGGTGAACACAAGTCGTTGATGTCGCGTTATTCGTAACCGCTGTTTGTTTAAAGCAGAGGTTCCCAATCAGTGGTCCGTGGGCCACTAGTGGTCCGCTTAAGCGAAAATGTGGTCCGCGAAGGTTTTAAATTTAGCGGGTGCTGAAAATAAACGATGATTTTCGTAGCTTTGAGTAACATTTTTAGTTGCAAACGCAACAATCACATTAAAACAAAATTGCAAAAGTTTATTCTATAATATTATTATTTCTTTTTATGTACTTAAGTTTTTAATTAAAGCGTATAATTAAAGTTTCAGTTTGTTAATTACAGTTTATTTTTATTACACCTACATAGTGGCCCCTGACCAAGAAAAGGTTGGGAACCCCTGGTTTAAAGGGTGAATGTAAACAATTTTTGCGGTTGGGTTAGAACTGATCCTGCAACTGAACATTCTGAACCTAGACACCAAGCGTACTCGTATCTCTATAATCTTATGCTACGTTATAGTCTCCACCCTACCAATGAAACAACATTTCTATGCAAATCTACACGAATATTTCTAAATATTTAATGTAATTAATCGTTTTCAAGACTTAATATATGTACATTCTATAAGAAGTATAGTTTGCAGTTATATTCGCTGCGATTGGCTATACGTGTTCATCAGACAAGAAAGAAAACTTCGAAGAAGAATTAATTCGTGTAACATGTCCTACGACATTCACATGAAGAGGAAGATGTTTCCCATTTGAAAAGTAACATGGAACGCCCCGAATAAAATTTAAACCTTACCACCCCTTTGAAACAAAAACACAGCAGCGCCACTCTGTATTTCTCATATACCTTTTTTTTTTGTTTACGAGGGGGATACCTTCAAAAGGTACCCGACGACGTGGGAGCGACGCCGGGTTATATGGGATTTTTACCGCACTAAAACCCCCCCGAGGCTGTCCTCGGCGCTTGGTGGAGAACTCCGGAATCTCCGATGGAACACAACCGTAGTCCTCCGAGCGCGATACCCCAATCGAGCTCTTCCCTGTGGGAGCAGTTTACGCTCCTCCCACACACTTAGTGTTTACAACGGTATGCGGGCACACACACCGTCGTCCTTCCCGGCGTTACTTGCTGGACGGTTCGAGCTCCCACTCTTGCCGCCCGCCACCCCAGAAGCCCCTTTTTAGTCGCCTCATACGACAGGCAGGGGATACCGTAGCCCTATTCTAGTCCCGAGACAGGGACAATTTCTCATATACCTAAACGAAAAATATCAACCTTACTTGATCTTACCTATACGAACCATCAACTTCACACAATTATCTCAGATTGCTAATTTACACCTACACCATATGTTTTCAAAAATTCCATTGCCTTAAATTTTCCTAACCATCAATCATTTAGTCATTATACTCGTACTTTTTGCTTATATTTAACCAGAAAAACCTATAATTGCAAAGTATAATGATGGTCAAAGTAGTTTAATAATATTGTTTTAGTCATCTGTGGGCATCACAAGTTCGAAGGGTATAGGAGTGATTCATCAAAGCTTAAAAGCTATTAGGAAAATCTGCTGATAGTTTAATGATCAATTTGAGTACGTATTTTGACATTTACGACTTTTATTAGGATTTAAGGACTTTAAAGGAATCATACTTTTTGAGTTAAAACATTTAAATAACTAAACCAAGGATATTAATCCAATGACTTAAAATAGAGCTTGAGAAATCATTGCTTTATAGACTAACAAAGGAAGCTTTCCGTGGGTAGCCGTTCGAACAAAGTGATTGGAAATATTGTTATTAGAAACAATATTATAAGTAAAACCTACCTATCCCCACTTTAGCTTTGCCATTGACATAAATCAATCAGAAGGAAAATTTCTTTCTAACAATAGACCAAAGTAAAATAAATTTCGGTAACTTAACAGAACTTGCTAAATGGTCGTCTTAATTCTAAACACATTCTAAATGAGCAACAGTATGAACAGAGACAGAAAAAAGATGGACAGGAAAATTCAGAGTTGCAACTTTATCTCATTATGGTACATACTACAAAGAAATTTAACTGTATATTACAGTAGATATCGACCGGACATGAAGAGTAAATGTGTTATCCACAAGCTGATGGTTTATGTATTTGGTGGTACATCGGTTCGTCTTATTGTCATTATCATCAACCCATTATTGTCATTTTGTCAACCATCAATCAATCTGAGCTAATATTATAGAGTGGGTTGAAAGTTTTTGTATGAAAATTTAGCTAATATCCGCTCTTTGTATTTTTTTGGTATGTATTATATTCCGATTGTCATGATAATGCATGACTTTGCACTTTTTTCAAATCTTTTGTAGATGTTATTTTAATGTCATATCAAATGTCGCTCAAGCGGCCAACGCGTGGTTCTCATGGATGATATATAAAGTACACAAAAAATAGTCTAAAAATATATTTATAGGTCAGGGTCGAAGCACGTATTAAGATGTGATCTTACGTGTAGAACGGTAGCGTGTGAACGAGCCCTATTGTCTACTTACCCATTATGAGTGTGGTCTTGCTAAATTATATATTTGCAAATATTTTTGTAATTACTACTACTACGTAATTTTGCAGGTCATACATAAATATAATATAATATTACTAGCTGACCCGGCAAACGTTGTGTTGCCATATTAATAAAAACTGTTAAGGGTGAACAGCCCTTATCACTTAGGGGTATTAAAAATGGATAGTAGCCGATTCAAAGACCTTTTTTTTTTTTTTGTTTTCGAGGGGGAAACCTTCGAAAGGTACCCGGTGCCGTGGGAGCGACACAGAGTTATGTGGGATTCTTACCGCACTAAAACCCCCCCGGTGGCCGTCCTCGGCGCTGCGTAAAGGACTCCGGGATCTCCAGAGGAACGCAACCGGAGTCCTCTTAGCGCGTTGCCCCGTCAGGCTCCGTCCAGGTGAGCATGCCGCTCGCCGCACCGTCTGTTGTACACGACGGTATGCGACCACACATACCGCCGTCCTTCCCGGGGTTGCTGGCCGGGCGGTTTGAGCTCCCACTCTTGCCGCCCGCAACCCCGGAAGCCCCTTTTAGTCGCCTCTTACGACAGGCAGGGGATGCCGTAGCCCTATTCTGGTCCCGGAACTACAGGGACAAGCCGATTCAAAGACCTACATATAAAATTTGGTGAAAATCGGTAAAGCCGTTTCGGAGGAGTACGGTAACTAACACTGTGACACGAGAATTTTATATATAAGATTTACCAATTCCCAGATGGTGGATTGTCTTAATTACCCCTAACTCTACGTAGGAACCCTTGCCCAGCAGTGAGATAGTAATGGGTAATGACTACGAATGATAATTCTTTAATGATTATAATTATATTTAATTAATTAATCATTTGTCTGATATAATTATAAAAAATCCTAAAATAGTTATAATGCATTTCATTATTTATAAGTAATCATTGTGGTCAAATTTTAATCAAACCTTTAATCTTTACAATGAATCGTTTGGATCGTGTAACTTCTGAACAACTGGTCAAATTTGGGTCATATTAAAAGAATTTTGTTTTCTCAAGCTAACGGGTCACGACTTGAAAAATAAAGTCACAAAATTTGGATCTATTAAGTAGCACTGTAGCATCTTCCCAAAAGTTAGTCATTCTGAGATCACTAACTCGTTTGAACATAGGTTTATCTAGAGACGTTGTATAAAGGTCTAATTTGTATGACAATGGATTTAAGTTAAGACTACACATTGAAACGATTTTGCTGATCCAATTTGAGATAAAAACATAACAATATCAATTATCATTGAAAATAACATCACTATTATCATACGGAACACATTTAGAAGCCTAATAACAAAAAGATATGACCTCGGATGCTCACATTTTGTAAGCAAAAATATAACACTACAAGCGCCTCAAGCAGAGGCTCTCAAACTATTACTACTATTTCACCATACAATTTCAGTATTGATTACTTATTATTATTTATAGCACTTTTTTGGCTCTTTGGGCAAAAAAACATATCTTCCTGTAACAATATAACTACTCTATGTAAAAGATCGCAGAAAAAATACAGTCTTCCTATTTCTGTCTAATAATAATTAGCTATCATTTCAATGCCACCAATTTTTTCTTAGCTCCAGGCTGCAATCTTGTAGGACTGCAGCACTCACAAGGACCTCATGTCCCACTTTGAGAAGCACTGCTTAAAAACTATCGCAAGCGCTTAGTCTAATCCTTTGAAAACACCTTGATAAATCAAAATGGCTGTTTCAAATAAATTGATCTTCAATAATGGCTCTTACCAAAAGTTGATTGGTTTCTATATATAAATGGCGATATTTCTCAATAAACATAAACTAGTCTAGCATTTTCATAACGTAAATTGGTGTGTCATTTTCCAACTAAAATATTAATTAATTTAATTAATTTTAAATTTGTAGTCTATCAGCTTGTGTGCGAAATTTTGTGGAAGTACTAAAGATGTCAGTAAAATGTTAATGCAGTCTGCTTCATGCAGGTTAGGTCATGCAGCATAATTGCATTTAAATATTTAGTAAACAGAGCATTTATAATGCGATAAATATTTCGAGAAATACCACGCAACCGCAATAAAGTCAAAGGCATACTTGATCAGCTTAATTTGAGATGTCCATACAATTATAGGTTACGTTCGTCATCAACCCATTACTGTCCTACGGCTGGGCACGGGTCACCTCTCAGAATGAGAAAGATTAGATCCTGGTCTACCGCGCTGGCCGAGTGTGTATTGGTAGACTTATAATACATTTGAGAACTCTTTTTTTTAAGTTTCCTCACGATGCTTTTCTTCACCGTTGAATCAAGTGATAATTAATTTGTAATAAGGATATAACTTTAAAAAATCAGTGGGATTGGAACCTTTCAATCAGCCAAATTTCGGCTACTAGGCGCAGATAAATAAAACTTTATTTATTAGCTGATAAGCTATCACTAGTCACTGTTTTGGTTATGCTCACGGGCATTTGACTTCAGATGGCATTGTGGTTTTATTATTTTTTCATTTAACAAAAATACTATGAACTGATAGAAAATAATTTAATAATCAGCACAAAACTCAGTCAAGATTTTCAAACTCGAAGGCACAATAATAGGGCATCCAATACCCTACGAATGTCTATTTCAATATCTATTTATGATGGAGAAGATGGTTTAAAAATCGTTTATATAAATGATTGACGCCAGACCGGAGTACCTTACCTAACTTTATGTAGTGAAGTCTAATTTAAATAAATTTAATCTTAATTAAACTTTTTATGTGACAATCAAAATTAGTCTGTGTCTAGTACACAGATTAAAAAGATAATATAAATGGAGATTATTATCTTCGTAACGTATTTTTATTCACGAAACATTGACATAGGCAAATGAATGCAACTTTCAAACGGGTACTGACAAAAATATAATTAAAAACTAATTACTTTGAGAACTAAAACATTATATGTAACGTTCTTATTAAGTTTTAATAATCAAGATCGCCCGCTAACATTTTGTTTATGTCAAGGATTTTGTATAAGTCGTTCGCGTATCCAAATCTAGGGCTGCCAGCCTAAAATACTTAGTATTGTAATCCCACTGGCAGAATTTCAATACATTTCTCGTATATTCTCTATATTTGTGTAACAGTTTCTTGATATATAGGTCCAATATCTAAAGAAAATGTGCATCCGTAAGTGGCTACTGTCGCTAGGAGATGTGTGTAATCAACTCCAGAAAAGACGAGATCGCTACGTAATATTGGCCAGATACGTTGCTACCCCTGATGACTAAGCTGGAACGCCTCGGCTCAGTATATTTCCTTTACCACACCCTTGATAGTGGAACACAGCAACGCTAAACACTGCTGTTATTAGGCAGTACTAGATGTGGCAATGATGACTCCGGAGTCGAACCAGGGCTCTACACTACAATGTGAATGAGTCATATGAAATAATACATACATAAAGAAACAGTAAACAAATAATATATAGTTATGAATGTATGTGCGCAATTATATTTTTTTGTGGAAACCCTAAACGAAATTGTAATAGTTTCCCATCGGAGGCGGTCATGTGATCTTTATAAACATAACTCGTCTACTCGTATTTTGTCTGCATTTTTAATATACATTTATCAAAATCAAAACTATCTATGCTATATATTATAGCTAAAGCTGTGATTTTTCACCCAGAATGAAAGTGATTGAATGATTTTATATACTTGTGAACTAAGTAGTAGTAAGTATCTTCATAATGAAGATATATGTGATTTTCCTCACAATGTTTCCACTGCCAAGTGAAATTAATGGATAATTCATATATAATTTTCATTTGTCAATGTAATATGTCTTGGATTCGAACCTCGGATCTCAACAAGGATGATAATAAATTTCACGTCTGTCACTGTCTGTCGATTTTCGTAATCAATATCTATCTTCAGCCCACGTTAGTCCACTGCTGGACATAAGCCTCTCCCAAGGCACGCCACTGAGCCCGATCTTCGGCTCTCCTCATCCAGCTAGTTCCCGCCGCCCGGCGCAGATCGTCGCGCCACCTTGCAGGAGGGCGTCCCACACTACGTTTGCCTAGACGCGGTCTCTACTCCAAGAGCCGTCTACTCCAGCGATTATCGGCTCTTCGACAGATGTGGCCAGCCCATTGCCACTTCAACTTGCTAGCCTTTAGAGCTATGTCGGTGACTTTGGTCCTCATCCGAATTTCTTCGTTGCGGATCTTATCTCTCAGAGATACACCGAGCATAGCTCTCTCCATAGCACGTTGAGCGACTTTCAACTTATGGACTAGCCCTACTGTAAGTGTCCACGTCTCGGCTCCGTAGGTCATCACTGGTAGGACGCACTGATCAAAGACCTTGGTCTTCAGGCTTTGCGGTATGGGCGACGAGAAGATGTGACGAAGCTTCCCGAAAGCTGCCCAACCTAACTGGATCCTCCTATCGGCTTCCTTCTCAAAGTTGTGTTTACCCAGCTGGATGATCTGGCCTAGGTAAACGTATTCATGCACAACTTCGAGAGTCATACCCTCAACGGTAACTGGGCTAGGAATGACATGAGTGTTGAACATAACCTTCGTTTTGTCCAAGTTCATTCCAAGCCCTACCCGTCGGGAGGCTCCATTCAGGCTGTTCAGCATTTCCTGCAGCTCCTGCAGCGATTCTGCCATAATGACGATATCATCGGCAAAGCGCAGGTGCGAGATGTAATCTCCGTCTAACCGTATGCCCCGTCCTTTCCAGTCCAATAACTTGAAGACATCCTCCAATGCAGCCGTGAACAGTTTCGGGGACAAAATATCCCCCTGTCTCACGCCTCTGCTCAATTGGATGGGTCTTGTTTGGACGTTCTGGATTTGGACGGACATAGTTGCGGTGTTGTACAGACATCTCAGCACATCGATGTATCGCCAGAGCAGGCCGGGTTTCGTAGAGACTTTGCTACCATAGACCACATCCACACAGTGAGGCAGATTATACAGAAGACCGCGGAATACAATCAGCCCCTGTGTTTGGCGTTTGTGGACTATGAAAAAGCGTTTGACTCTATCGAAACCTGGGCTGTGATGGAATCTGTGCAGCGATGTAATCAATATAATCAAACCAAAATCAAAAACAACTAAAGTTGTTAAAAGATAAACAAATAAATAAATACATTAGCAAATATTCGACTAGACTTATATAAGTAGCTACATTTAGTATCGCTTATAATAAGAATCATTAAAATAATGCGAATCGTAATTACTTTCGACAGATGTAGGTACAACTGTACAATTTTGTAATTTATCACTAACAACTATAATGAATAACCGTTTGTCTGTAATGTTATGTTATAATGCTATTATTTTTTGCTGTTATAAAACATGTTTTTTTTTAATTTTTTCGTTGAAGTTTTTTTTGTATTATCTAATATTTTTATAGTATTTGCTGTGGTATGATAATAATTATTCAAACTTACTACCAGTTACTATACTATAAGAAAACATTATTTATATTTTCAAAGAAAAACCTTTTGTGGTAACTGTAAAAGCACCACCGTCACATATTTTTTTTTTTTGTTGACGAGGGGGAAACCTTCAAAAGGTACCCGAGGCCATGGGAGTGACGGCGGGTTATGTGGCATTTTTACCGCACTAAAACCCCCCCGGTGGCCGTCCTCAGCGTTTGGTGGAGAACTCCGGGATCTCCAACGGAACACAACCGGAGTCCTCCTAACGCGATGCCCTTCTATAGGGCTCTGCCCTGGGAGAGCAATTTACGCTCCTCTCACATCCCCTGGTGATTACAGCGATATGCGACCACACAAACCGCTGTCCTTCCCGGGGTCGCTAACTGGACGGTTTGAGCTCCCACTCTTGCCGCCCGCAACCCCGAAAGCCCCTTTTAGTCGCCTCTTACGACAGGCAGGAGATACGTAGCCCTATTCTGGTCCCGGTTCTACAGGGACAACCACCGTCACACCTATTTCTGCCTAATATCAACATTGAGAAACGTGTACTTAAATTTTTAATACAATGTATAAGCCATTCTCCATTTTACATCTGAACATCGACATTTCACTTACAAAATATACGATTATTTTAGTGCAATGTCTACAACAAAACATAATTGCTTGCGTAATTGTCCTTTCCTTTCTAGTATTTAGAATGGCAAGACATCTGTTGCTTATTTTATGACACATCTTTCAACCATAACTTTGAGTGGCTTCGAGTATTTCGTCATTCGTCAAAGAGAATCGGAGTCATAAATAATGATATCGTGTCCCATATCGCATATATCTTGCGTAAGGAATATCGCACGAATATATCACATCGTGCGTGCAGTAATTCGCGAAATGTCATTTTTGACAGTTTTTTTAATGTTCCCGTCACACCGATTAAGCAAAGGATCGTTGCTCATACAGCCTTGTGTTAGTTTGTCAGGATTAAACAAATATTCATCACCCTTACATACAGAAGATATATGTAGGGTTACAGAGTGGATGATTTCAAGATTTTCATACAAAAATTTTCATCCCACTTCGCACGAACAGAAGCATTGACAAATGGCATATATTTCAGATTGACTTCTACCAATTGCTACTTACAGTACTTACTGACAATAAAAAAATTACTACCAATAATTAAAATTTCCCTGCGTCATATGTATGACTGCGCATAAATCTTTCTTCACTTCACTTGATGGTCCTGACGGTGAATACAAAATTTACAATACATTCTTATGAAGATCAAATCCTGAGCAGCTAGCTCGCTGGGATGCTCGGTGGGAGCAATTCTTTGTGCTTTATATGTCGACTTATCAAACGAGGCGTTCGTATTTCAGGCACGCACAACTCTCTTAAATTTAATATAAATTAGTTATTACTTCTATAAAAGTTCTAAAAAAATTTGCAAATACATACCTACTGCTGCTGCGGACATTTAGTTAAAACTATTTAAGACGAATAATCCATGATATGTTACTTTCTTAAACTCTAAATCGTTTAGGCAGCGTACGCAAAGGCACAGATTAATAAAAAATTACTACGTAAGCCAAGGCTCGAGTTCTTGTGACTTACTTCATACTTATCGGTATTTTAAAAACAAGTCATAAACGATATTATTGTAAAGTTACATCCAAACCCAACTAGTAATTTTGGTACAAAAAGATAAAAACATCCCTTGTACAAAAATTTCGCTTTTATAACATCAATAAGATTGAAACCATAGATATTTTAATTGTTAATGAAGCAAATTAATCTGGCACTAATAGTGTCTATCTGATAATGAATCATCCAAAAACAACTGCTTCTTTCTAATAATTATAAGAGTGATTGTAATCTTGAAATCGAAACCTCTCTTAAGTAACTGGTTTTTTAAGGTTCGTAGGAGTTTGCTGTTTCCAATTATAGTACGTTGATTGCCTTCGATATACGTAGTAGGCGCGTCGGTAATGGCATCTTTATATTTTTTATTTGAAAATTGACTAAGGCTTTAACAATAATTTTAATGTTTTAAACTATATTGTCCTTGTTATTCTGTGCAGGTATCCCCAGATATACCCGAAAACTATTTTATTAGATAACTTACTTACTTTTTGTTTATTTTTCGTTAAATTTAAATTAATTTTGAAAATATCCTCAGCAAAAACTATGCTCGCTTAGTCACTTTGATATAAAAATGCATTCGAAGTCCACTGCATCTAAAGGTAGTAGAACCTTGTACCCACCACCGCATCTATTTCTACCAAATAACAGCTGTGTTATGGTATGGTAAGGGAGACATACTTTTCCGAGGCGTTGTTGCTTAATCCTCAGGGGGAGCGGCGCATCTGTGGGCGACCTCAAGTAGGAATCTAATCCAATCTGAGGTGGATTACAGATGTCCATGGGCGGGTGTAGGCACTTACCATCAGGTTACGCATGCTCGTTAGCTACTCCTGTATTATATAAAAAACATCCCTTACACATATTTCCATACACAGTACCTACTAACGATGTTAAAGTAGTACAGACCGCATTATGCAGTAAAGTGCAAGTATGGTAATTGTGAACCGTTCTAAGTTCCCGGATGCAATGATTAACAATTAGAGGGTTTCATTGACTCGCCCGCATCCGGATAATTAATTGTATAATCGCACTATTATGTACAGTTCAATAATTACAAGTTTGTTTTTTGCAGAATCTTTCTGTTTTCCAAAGAAAGCAAAGTGTTAAGTACCTAATAACAAGTGATATTAATAACCATTCAATAGTTTTCTACAATACTGGACGGAGAGTCGCATCAGTATCCGTACTGCCAGGATTTGGACTAAAAGTGGAAATTGTATAGGTATAGTTTTCATGCAATTGATATGATTGCATCATAACAGTTCGAAGACACAGTGCGTACTCTGCTTTCAATTGGCGTGCTTCGTATTAACGGAATTAACAATGAACTCAGTAATTGATTAGAATTTCCGATGCAACTATGTTCCGCACAAAAACAGCATTCACTTGACTTACAGACCGTCTGTGTATATGAGAAATTCTTAATCTTTTCATCATAATGGACGGTTAAACACATATTTTGTTTTGTCATAGACAAATTGAAAAAATTGAAAATGTTACAGAAAAATAAAATCTCCTATTACACCGATTTTATTAGCGGCGAGAGTGAGATTTTAAATATGATATGAAAATGCTGAAAACTCACCTGACAACCAGTTTCCACGTCCGCATAGTAGCCGGCCGCTCTGCCTTGGCAGGTAAACCGTGTCCGGGGAATTTTTACACGGCTACCAGTCTGAAAACAAAAAAAAATGTAAGTTTAACATAAAGGTAAGTTTAAAATGAATATGTATTTCAATTTGAATATGTATTTTACACTATTACGAAATAAATAAAAAATGATAACAATTCTATAGCTGCATAGAGCTGCAACTTTCTTCGCATACAGGCCGAAATCGCGGCTGTGTGTAAAACGTGTGTTGGCCACCTATTGCAATATAGTTGTTCTAATAAATAACTGCAAAAATGCTTTCTACACTCACAGCCCCACACTAGGATTCCCGGTATCGTAGGTACTATGGACACACAGAAACAAATACACAAACACCCAGACCCAGAAACAGAAATCTAAATTCATCATTTTAGAAATCTGTCTGGCCGGGGATCCCGGGGAACCCGGGACCCTCTGCGCGTCAGACCGGCATGGTGACCGCTCTACCACGCGGGTCGTCATAAAATAACCAACTTGGAAAAGTTTCATCGGAATCGGATGGAGGGTTTATGAATACACTAACATCCATTCATTTTCATACAATACACCTCATTATAGAAGATACTAATTCTCTATGAAAATTATTGTAAATAAAGAGTTCTATGGGCTTCTAGAAGCCAATTTTTATTCGTATCCGATTTCCTGAAACTTTTTAAGTTTGCCATAATTTTTTATGACAAATGTACTTCTTACTAAATACTGTGACAGTCAAGGATCTACAATGTCTCAACAGCAATAAATCTTGGTGCTGGAGTCAGATGTTAGTGGTAACAGATGTAGATAAGCCATCGTAAGCCATTGTAAGCCACTCGCCGCCATTGTTCCGCGTTGCGTGTTGGGAACTTTGGCTAACGTTGAACGTTGCTCAACCAACTTACTCTGTTTTAATCATGTTCCCGCAAGGTTGCTGCCGTAGGGCCGTAAAAATTTACTACTTTCTATACTAATATAGCTCGAATGAAATGCACAGCTATGTAGATTGTGATCTACAAAATTAAGCAATGTCTGGCGCGGTTTGGAATTGGATGAATGACCGCTAGTAGCTGAATAAATAGGATTTCCGTGCCTATCCGTAGTTCGGAGGTTATTTGAAGCCGTCGCTTATCGTTGTTATTATATTACCGCAATCGTCAAATCTTATCTGACATTAGGGGCGATTATGAAATATCCGAAACTAATTGACTATTGACTATCTTCCACTACCAATCCACCTTATATCAATGAACATTAATTATAATTTTGAACTCCTCGATTATAACGGCTTCTCACACCCCAAAATAATGGTATCCACTAATCGTATAAGATTGAAGATCGTATAAGATTGAGAAGACGAGCATAGAGTCAAATAAGGTCACAGAAGTACAACCAGAAATCGTTCACAGCTGCCACTCCTTAACATTTAAGCAGTCGCGTCATATGTAAGTTATCCACCGAACACCTTTCCACCGAACCACAACAGCAGCGGTTAACTCTGCTGTTAGACAGAAGTAGGTATGGTACCGCTGGTATGGAACCACAGAGTGAAATCTTATAAGAGGAACTTAACTACGAATAAATTAACTCATGAACAGTACCTTTAAATCAGTGTCAGTTCAATCGAGAGATGTTATTATTATAATCTCGTAAGTTGCCGGAAGGCTTACACAACCCCAGTGTTTATCAACCCAGTGCTGGGGATGGCGATTCTTTCTGAAAAAGATCGATTCTTGAATCGATTTGAATCGAAGTGCAATAAATCGATTCACAAAATCGGGGACCAAAGAATCGATTCTCCAAAAATCGATCTTAGATCTTTTCAGCTACAAAGGGCGCAGGTAGCGAAAAAAACGGTCATCACTGAAATAGTATCCGTTAGCATAAAATGTCTATAAGACATGCAACCAACTTCGAAAAGATCGACTTTCAATTTTCTAGGATGAAAGATCGATTCATTACTGGAGATCGATTACAATAATCGTTTTTTTTTTGGCCCAAAAGATCGATTCTTCGATTAATCGATCTCAGATCGCCATCCCTACCCAGTGCAAACTCTACCGGTTACGTATGGACCGTTCCCCTAGTCACGATACGAGTTCACGCTCTTTCATTGTTATGTAAAACCACTAATTACTGGGCATTAGAAACTGATACGTGAAATAATCAATGATGTCTTGTTGAATTAGTGTATAATTTGTTGTATACGTAGTGTTTTTAGTAGTAGGTAAATATTTCTTTTTTAGGAACTTTAAGTAGAAAACGAATATGCAATCCGTCTTGTAGTGAGTGATCAATTAAGTTTGAAGAATATCTAAAGTCAACTTTAGATACATTTTTACTCTTCAAGACTAAGTTTGCCTAGCCCTAAAAAGTTCGCTTAAAATTTCGCTTAACGCCTGCAAAATAGATCTTAATTATGGGTCAGCAAAGATATACTCATATGTGGAGGAAGTGGATTAACCATTACATCCTCTAAGTGAGAACAAAAGAGTTACGTAAAATTAAGTGATAAAACGAGGTTGAATAATGATTAGGTAACGTTTTATGGAGCTGGTCAACAGCCTTAGTATGCCACGGACGTTTATCCACGTTGATAAGAACAATACAAGACGCAAATTACAGATTTAAATCGACGAGCTCTTACTATGAGCTCGGTTACGACAGCTTTTGAAATTAAAAACTTAAAAAATACGACTTACACTTATACTCACGTATTTTTTATAATATAATAGTAGCAGACGATCATACAGTCAACCTTATGGTAATTGACTACTGCCACCTATTCCTACTTGAGGTCGGCCACAGATGCGCCGGTACCCCTGAGGACTGAAATAGGTGCAGCGGTGGTGCCGACGAAGTCCAACCACTAAGGGTGCTACCTTAAAATTCACTTATTATATTATCATATTATTATTTTGGCAATGGGAGATCTCCCGTCGGGCTATGTGATCATGCCCGGGGGGCGGCCGTGCTCCGACAGTCTCAGTTCGGAGCTTGTATATATGCAAGATGTTTAGAAAACTTCGATAGCGTGACGAGTAGCGGGAAGTCGCTATCTCTGAGCTTCGCAAATATCTTCGTAACATTAACCAATACCACACAAGTTCTGAAGATGAAACAGAGTTTTGTTGAGCTTACGACAGTAACTTACATAACCACGCAGAACCATTTACTAAAAACACTAAACAACTGCTAATTACTAGTATAAGACTTTTACACTTCTCCGTTTGACCAATCACCATAAAGCTCGCGGTACCTAACTTCTCTTATTAATAATTAATTTATGTAATGTCTTACCTACCAAACATTTGATTATTTTTCAAACTATTTAACAATGTTTCAAATTATACTTACATTGTCAAATTTAAATCTTCAGTAGGCAAAAATCTACTTGATTTGTTAATTCACATAAATAAACCTTTTTTTATTTGACTTAATAGGTTTTTTGATTGATTGCCTGTAATCCATTTGCCTAAACTATGAAGCTTAAAATATTTAATACCTTTAGCGTTGATAATACCTAGATTTTTGTAACGATTTATAAAGTTTACAGTTTAAATGGAATTGCTAAAGTTCTAATAGTTACGCAAGCTTTCAACTACAACTTTATTAGTCAATCTGATTCTTTGTTGTTTAGTCATTACTGCAAGTTGCATCGTAATGTTCATTAAATACTTGCATATCACGTAAGAGTTTACTAACGTAGAGATATCTCTTTGTTCTCAATATAAAAGTTATCTATAGTAAAAGTTTCTATTTTTAATAATATTTTTTTATTATACTTTAATTGTAATTTGCACGCCTTATACGCAAAAAATAAGAGGATAATGTAAACCTATTTATTACCAAAATAACCAAAATTATACCTTATTTTAGCAAGTAACGAATATTCTATTCTATTCTATTTAGAGAGAACAGCATTTTTAATATAGAAATAGAAAATATTTGTGAAGAGTTTATAATATATATTTTCTGGGTATATTTTCTTGTTCTTATTCTAAAATGAAAAATAATTCACATTACACATATTAATGTATAAATCACTAGAACTTATTTTAAAATAATTAATAAAAATGTTAGAAAGGTTCTAGATATTACGAAAAATATTTTGAGGATGAAAAACCATAAACTACTAATTTACCGTTTCTCACAGCTAACTAAAATTAAGTGCATGTACATACCCACGTTAGTTTCAATTTAATGTGAATGGAAATAGGTGTCGTATCGCAATAGGGAGACAGTTAATTAATAACGCCTTTGAGAAAACCATGAAGCAACACATTCACACAATCACTCAGGTTTCTTGCATGCTTTAACACATGCACATTGAACTGGATGTCTTTCATAACAAAAATATAACAATTAAAGAATATACTTAATACAAATAAAATATTTAAGTAATACTTCTACTTCATAAATAAGTAAAATATTAAAAAACGAAAAACTGCTACTTTGACTTTGATTTTTTTTTCAAAATAGGTAGTGGTCGCGGAAAGTCGGTTACATTTGGGAGGTTTTCATGTAGCGCGCGTATGATGCGCCCGCACGCGCGTCACACCATACATTGAATGCCTTTTCAATACTCATTAATTAGGTTAACTAACAGTCTCTTAACACGTGCGTTTACGAATGTAACGGTAGTACGCAAATGACGTGCGTGCAGATATGACACGCGTGCATCATAAATACGCGCGATAGGAAGAGCGTGTTCTGTCACATGTCTCGTCTTGATTACCACGCTTCTATTAGCTTTACCTGTATGTATGTAATGGAATCTTTGAACTCGATATTTACCCACTTTGAACGGTCCGATTAATTTAAAATTTTGAACTGACGAATTGAATTATCAAGAACCGATGAGAATACCCGATTTTAATAATTTTATCCCATTCTCTTCATCAGGATCGTCAGGTATCAGGATTAAACTTTCCTTGTGGGATTTTAGCGTGGTTTTTAGTTTTTAAACTATAATTATTAATGTGTCTGACTGGGACAAACGTGCGTGCGTAAACACGCATGACAGTTATAGCGTTGTGATGACGACACATATTTTAAAATCTTTCAAGCTATTCAAGCTATAACTCGCATGAGAGATATACATAATACATACATATATTGCATTGATACATACATTCTATCGTAGTCGGGTAGTAAAAAGTGCAATAACTGGACAGACAAAATACTTAGTCATCAATGACACATCTACTCATAACAGTAATGAATATATTTATTAGGCTTAATACAATCTCAGTTCATTTTTTATTAACTTTATTACGATAAGCGTGCGAATGTGAAGGAGTTACAGGAACATTAAATGAGATGTTTACGTTCTAAACATCGTTTCTAATGAGGTTTATTGCATTGCGATATAAATTAACATTTAGTTAGCCATGTTGGTCGGATGATGCCAATTACGTAGCAAGAGGTCATGTTACCCTGGTACTTCTGAATTATATTTGTGGATCTCTCTAACGTTTAAAACGTTATTTTGAAATGTAAGTCTATTTTTGGGAACTATTTGGCTTAAAATACTATAATTTATAGCATTCCGTTCCTATCCGTTCCGCTTTGAATAAGTAAGGTAAGGGAGACATACTTTTCAGACATGTTTCACCCAGTCCTCATGGGTAGTAACGCATCTGTGGTCAACCTCAGATATTAACGTAATCTTATCTATAGTAAAGTTGAAATTTATATAGTGGTTGATTACAGATGTACATAAACACCTAAGGACGCAGAACAGAAATCAGAACACAACACATAACAGATTTAGATATATATCTTGCCGCGGATCGAACCTGGAAATATTAGCGTATCAGACCAGAATTGTAACTCAGCCATATCTCGAATGTTTCATGATGTCATCATCACGTCCGGAATTCGAACCCGAAACCTTCCATCCTCGTATGAGTATTGTCTTCGGACGCAATTAATCAAGTACCACATTATTCAACCTTATCTCCCATTGATTATGCAGAACTCATGTATTAACGCCTACTCAATAATATATCATTATACTTTATAAGTCTGTATTAGTCATACTTATAAGCACGTGTCTAAAAGATTGTGTTGTCTCATAATCCCTAAGCTTAAAGCTGTGCTGGGTAAGCTTTTGAAAGCTAGACGTATTGTGTAAGTTGGTTATGTAAAAGTGTCGGATTCTGACGTTGAAGGAACGGCACGAACTACCATTTTACATTTATGGAACGTGAACTGGTTCTATTGAAGATCTCAGCGAAGGCATATGGTTTGTGTCTTCATTAGTTTGAAACTAAGTGACAGAAATATATGTTTTGTAGTAACAATGTAATATTTCTATTTCATTTGGGATTAGTACGAATGTTGTGGCTAGCATACGGTCTAAATTTCAATTAATGATAGCGATTCATGTGATAAACAAATGTAAACAATATTTTTGGCTACTTATATAAGTTTGTCAGTTTCTCTAGGCAATTTAACTGGTAGGTTAAAGTATTTAGGTTAAAAATGATTATTACTGAAGGGCGTTAATCTCAATTTCCGTGCTTTGTTGGACACATTAAATTGTAGGTCTCTTTTGTTATGAATAGCAGTCGTAGCCAGAGCCCTTTGTCCAGTACTAGGGAGTAAATAGGAGTAACAAAGTACAAAATTATACTGGTTTTCAAAATTTCACTTTTTAGATTAAACGAATGAGGAATTCAATTTCTTTGAAAAAAAAAATACGTGTGGCACTCGGAGACTGCCGCGGTAAAGCTATTGCATAGCATTTTTTATGCTATGAAAACGCTCAGAAGGAATTCCAGAAATACAATATATTCTTCCATAATCATCAACATTTACATTAATACATCTTTATCCACTATTTTATCATATCTCCATTATATAAGACATTGCAAATATCAGCTGACATTTCATAACTCCAAGCAAGACTGAACATTCTAAAATATAAAATAGAAAAGTATTTAATAAGTGACATAAAGTATTAACAACCAGCAATATAAATGGATCAATGCGATGTGCCTGTGACATTTGGCCGAATGTTACAGGTACATCGCATTTTTCATTAATAAATGCACTTTGTTTATTCATATTTAAAACACTTTGTACACAAATTATAGATCATAATGGCGTTTTGATTTTGTGCTGTCAAGTCTGTCAGTTGTAATTGTACGTTTAAAAATAACACACTCTTTTACGTTATTTTATCAATCCAGAATTCAACATAGCTTATGTTGATAAAACATATTATTTGGATAATATGGTAATATAATTTTGAATTTTATAATGGGAATATAAAATATACTTCACGCAATTTTAAGATTTCTGCACGGATTATAAAAAAATGTGTATTACTGCCATCTGTGTTCAAGTTGACGAATTAAGGTTATCAAATAAAATAATAAGGAATTTAAAATAATACTTTATTCAATTATATCCATATTTTTCTATTGACAGTCAACAACTCGGTTGCCTGGAGCCTTGATATCCAACAGTCCTCCACCGCTATTTTCACTTACACCACCAGGGGCGCCGGCAGCATTTGGTCAAGGTGGCGGCGCAGTATGCCATTTTCAGTTCTGACTTCATAATGGAGTCTACTTAATCTTCGGATGACGACTCCGAACTCCCATTTAACTCTTGGGTTGGTGTAACTGCGGACTTGTACCTTATCACCTTGTCCGAACTCCTGCGTTGGCGGTGCATTGTAATGTAATCTGGATAGTGGGGCGGATTTCTTAAATAAGGCATGCATATAGGTTCTTACCTCTCTGCCGAACATTAACTGATAAGGTGATAACTCTTTTGTATTAGGTGTACGTCTCAAGCGTGCCTTGACAGTTAACAGTTTATCAAATAAACTTCCGCTCTTGCTGATATAAAAGAACATTCAGGTATTAGCCGATTATTTTCTTTTTGTACATTCAAAAATTTGAATTTTAGCTTTGTATATATTTCTTCAAATTCGTACCTGTATTTTATTTCCTCTTCTAAATTTTCTTCTTCTGTAAGCCATTCAATTTTTTCTTGAATCGCGTAGAATTTGTTCAAATTTTCTTGTAAAGAATTCAGTCGTATATTTATTTCTTCAATGTCAATTTTTTCTATTCCCGAAATGTAATTTTCGGTTCGTTTCATTATCCCACGTAATGTGGCTCGTATTTCCTTATTGTTTTTTAGTTCATTCGACATCTCGTCGCCAATATCAAATAAAATAATAAGGAATGTAAAATAAATACTTTATTCAATTATATCCATATTTTTCTATTGACAGTCAACAACTCGGTTGCCTGGAGACTTGATAGTTGGATATCAAGTCTCCAGGCAACCGAGTTGTTGAAAGGTGTTACTTATTTTCGTTACAGAATTTCTCGATTCGATCGCCGCGCTCAAAGCCCGCGATAAAAGCTGTGCAATAGCTTAAAAAGTAAGTTCTCAATAAATATTATATCAATCCTACTTCATAAAAAACATGTGTCATGTGAATCCGTACTTTATTAACGGTATGACCGTCGACCAAATCCGACCACGCTTCGCCGTTACCAAACTTGGTAAGAGCCTGACATACGGTCGTCAGGACCACAAGGCCGGTAGAACCTGATTTAATCACTTCATCATTAAAATAAATGACTTAGACTAAACAACGTCATAAAAATTTACTATTTATAACTGCTTTGAGCGATTTCCGTCGCCGTAACAAGTTGTTTAGTGCTATTATATATAATAGAATCTAGGTTATAGAATCTATTAGGGAAACTACAGGTAATGGAAATGATAACGATTTATTTACTCTAATACTGAAAAATAATATGAAAATAAAACACGTAAAAACAAAAACTATTCTACTGTTTATTGTTAATCTAAAAAATTATATAAATCTATAAATCGAAAGTACAAATTGACAATTATCGATATTGGTAGACAAAAAAATTAGATTGATTTCACTAATAAGATGTTAATGTGAAAACAGATGGTGGTATAATTTATAATTGTTTAGAATTAAGATTTTTATTATATAGTTATCTACATTTACAAGTAATTATACTATTATGGATGTTTTCGTTTAATATCTTAATTAATACACACTTCCGTATTATAATATCGAGCCTATAACCTCTATGCAACCTACGCCATTCTTTAATAATGATCTTCTGTTTGTTTATTCATTTTACTAACAAACATCTGAAAAAATGACAATGTCTTGAATGAGAAAAATGTTAAACGTCGATTTTTGATACGTAAAAGATAGATTGAATATTGATTGCTTCTTTTAACAAGAGATATAACAGATAACTCCTAAGCAGAATCGCGGGAACGACTCTACCACCCATGTATTATAAATTGTTGATAATAATACAATTTTTATAATTATGTTATATGATACGAGTAACTTTAGTATACAATTTTAAAGCTACAATACTAGACTGAACACTTTGTAAAAAAGCAAAAAAAAAATAAAAAAAAACGTCATTATCACAATAAGCGGATCTACGAGTATGTAGACACATTATACAAATTTAAGCGACTCATTAATTCAACGACCTTCAAATTTTAAATATTTTATGAATTTGTATATTATTAAAACTACTATAACTAGAAATGTATGTAACTTCGATAGTCTTTGAATAAAACTTATTGCAATTGACAAAATACAAAATGTAAAATTAAAAATGTAATTGTACCGTAATAAATATAATTTTAATCAAATATACATAATATAGGAGTAGCAGAAGAGCATGCAGTCCATCGGTGATAAGTGGCTACTGGCGCCCATGGACATCTGTAATCAACCTCAGGTAGGATTAGGCATTCCTACCTTCGGTCGGACACAGATGCGCCGCTACTCCTGAGGAGCGAATTTTGAACTCCTTTATTTGAAACAGACTAATTTTGGTATTTTAGCGCGACTAATCGAATTTCAAGTCACAAGGCCAACACTTATGAATCACATAAAACTGACTAATTTTGGCAGTGCGTCATTTTCCAAACTCACGTGCTTCTTTGCTATTTAAGAAATGTGTAAAATCAATTATGAATCATTCAACAACTTGAGATTATAGGCGCAGTGGACACTGGCATTGCCTTTTATGTCAAACTTCTAATTTACAACTAGGATGTCCATGTTTTTCATTAAAATGTACACATTTTTATATGTAGGCACGCTTTTAGCCGCGACCTCGCTCGCGGTCAGAGTTCGATGGTACTAGTTTTCTAGGGTTCCCAAAGGGTAAAAACGGTACTCTACTACTAAGACTCCGCAGTCTGTGCGCATGGGTCTATCTCCAGAACCGTAATAGATAGACACTTGAAATTTTTACAAAGTATGTATAAAGGTGGCCGATATAACAACATAATACTAAAAATTTTAAAAAAAGTTGAAAATAAATGGCCGCCATACAATAAAACGCTATTTCTCGTCCTTTTTCGCTTTCTCTTTTAAACCGTTATAGGTAGACAGTTCAAAATTCACAATGTATTTATTTCAATGGCTGCTGTAATAACAAATACTAAAAATAAAATAAAATATGATAATGTTGGCGGTACGGAATCCTGCGTTCGACTTGCACTTGGCCAATTTTTATTTTATCTACCCCTTGGGATCACTGGTTTTTTCAGGATAAAAGTCATCCTAAGTCCGTTTGATAAAAGACATACTTACAATTTTTTTGTTCTATTTTCCAATCATCATGGACTTGATATTAAATAAAATATGATATGTTTTACTGCTAATATGATTGCAATTATAACCAATGAGAAAAATGTGGATGGTTGTTAAGTTGTTAACTTGTGAGCTCACTTTTTCTAATTGGTTTCAACAATATGTAATTTACATTTACGAGTGAATCCTTCAATATGGATTAATTTGATTTATAAGTTAATCTTTATTTACAATCGTCTTAAAGTATCGATTTAAGATGTAAATATTAACTCAACAAAACACCCGAATATGTGACTAGATCTTCAAAATAATCACTAGGTTATCCTATGAAGCGAGACACACGTAGACTTAATCCGCGCACAATCTAACCATCTACCTAGGGTTGCCTTTACTTTAACACGATATCGTACAATATTTTCGTAATTGTACTATGTTTTATAGAAATGAAAGCTTCATAAGCAGTAGCGTTGTATGGGCTACTGTTATTTTTTCTTATAATAAATGGTTAGAGTAGAGTAGGATATATCGCGTAGGTAGGTGACATATGCTGAGACGGCGATTTTTCAAAAGTATTTATGCAATTTTGGACACAAATTATATTTTCTTCCACAAAAAAGTTGGCAACCCTACTTCACCACAAGTCACGACCACATAAGCTAAAAAAAAAAATTTTTAACAAAAAATACAACCGACTTCTATGTCACTACAAAGTAAAAAATAATTCAAATAAATGTTGGTTTAGTACATATTTCTGAAGTCGGCGCTCATATTAGATACGCTGTTGACATCGTTATCCAACGAAATATATTGATACGCTCATATTAGATACGCTGTTGACATCGTTATCCAACGAAATATATTGAGCGCCGACTTCAGAAATATGTACTAAACCAACATTTATTTGAATTATTTTTTACTTTGTAGTGACATAGAAGTCGGTTGTATTTTTTGTTAAAAATTTTTTTTCACCCTTTTTAGTGATGACATAATAACATTTATATTAATACAATATAAAATTGTATAAACGAGATCACGAATTAAGGTAAGGTCTGAATTTACATTGATTGGAACCGCCCGCTCGCAGGGCGCTGCCGCGCCCTGCTCGCTTAGTTTTATATTGTCTTATATGTTCCAACCTAACCTAACTAAATAGTCAATGATGAACTGGCTTTGCAATTTCATTAGAACCTACAGCAAATATCTTCAAACACAACTCAATTATTCCCATTGGTTGAGGAGTTACATATTTTGTCTCCGAGCCACATTATCAGATCCTCAAATAGTCAATGATAAACTGGCCTCGCAATTTCATTAGAACCTACACCAAATATCTTCAAACACAAGTCAATTATTCCCATCGGTTGAGGAGTTACATATTTTGACTCCGAGCCACATTATCAGACCCTTAAATAGTCAAAGATAAACTGGTTTTTCAATTTCATTAGAACCTACACCAAATATCTTCAAACACAACTCAATTATTCCCATCGGTTGAGGAGTTACATATTTTGTCTCCGAGCCACATTAGCAGACCCTTAAATAGTCAATGATGAACTGGCTTTGTAATTTCATTAGAACGTACATCAAATATCTTCAAACACAACTCCATTATTCCCATCGGTTGAGGAGTTACATATTTTGACTCCGAGCCACATTATCAGACCCTTAAATAGTCAAAGATAAACTGGTTTTTCAATTTCATTAGAACCTACACCAAATATCTTCAAACAAAACTCAATTATACCCATCAGTTGAGGAGTTACATATTTTGCCTCCAGAACCCACTCTGATCCTCATCATATTTAAATGGGACCAACTTGTAGCAATTGTCCACACACGAAATTAAAGGCATTAAAATAGGTTCATAAACGGCGAAGTTATGGCTGTTATATTTACATGGGTGGAGGAGTTCCCCTCTTTTTCTCCAGAACCAATCGATGGATCCTAACCATATTTAAATGGGACCAACTCGCAGCTCGTCTCTACACAATAAAAAAAGAATTATTGAAATCGGTCCACTAACGGCGGAGTAATTGCTGTACATACATAAAAAAAAAAAAAAAAAAAAAAAAAGATACCGGCCGAATTGATAACCTCCTCCTTTTTGAAGTCGGTTAATTAGCAAATTAGTTTCAACCGAAAACTACTTTATAACCACTATTTTTCACCAATAAATTATCCAGTAAGTGTGATTAATGAGTTAAGCGCTAATTATAACCGTCATGCGTGATATGACTGCCAAATCATAAAACAATTATATGCGGGTCAAGATCGCTTCTTCCAAAATGACCGTGTAATTGGACAGTCATAATATTTTAAAGATGATAGATAATTGCTAAAGGTAGGTGATATACCCTTGAATGGAGAACATATTATATTTATTACTATTACTTATACAAATTAGTTGCAATTTTGATATTTCCAATAGGTAGGTATAGTCTGCGTAAAACTGCTAGTCCGCTCTGAATATAGAAATGAATTGCGTCGCCATACCTAATTGTATGATTACACCTGCTTGCAACAACTTCAGAGCGGACTAGCAGTTTTGCGATAACTATACTATAACAACGAAAAGAATGTTTACTATAGGTATTTAAGATATAAATATTTTATATATACCTGCTTAGATACTTAAAAGGAAATAAACAAAAACGCATTAAATGACAATGAAGTGATAAAAAGTATGCAAAAATCCTACCGGTTTGTGTAAAAAAATGAATAACATCTGTGAGCTGCATCTTAGTATTACTCCGCTTTGAATGTCTCTCTCTTAAAATAACTTCCAGTTGTTATTTTTGAATATTGCAGATAATCCAGTATCTGCAATATTCAAAAAGTAAATTTCAGGAGAAACCGAAAAAAGTGTCCGTCAAATGTTATTGAGTGTGGCCGTAATTTTTTGAATATATGTTGCGTACCGATTTTAACGACACTTAAAAAATGCATTTAATCTAGGTAAAGAAGAGAAGAGAGAGATGAGTAAGCGTGGTAATTACCACAAAACTATTTACTGATTGAATCCCTTTCCAGTAAAGGCTGTTAAAATACAGTTTAAAATACAAATTTTAAGAACTGATGGACAGAAATTCCTATAATAATCGTAATTATCTGAAATCCACGCATCGTTCCAAACTAATTAGTGTCATGTGATGTGATGTGAACAGCTTAGACGGTCAGTAATTTATTCAAATAATTTACTCAATTACCTTATTATAGCTCTTGTTCAAAACACATGACTGGTAAAGGTCAGGCAGGATTGTGGCCCACTGAAAGCTATAATATTTGTTACAGCAATATTTTTTCCACATCACACTGATTCATGTATAGACCACATAATGGCTCGTTGTTGATAATTTACGTCACTTCTAAATACTTATTCTACTTATTTATATTTTTATTTTTGGAATATTCATTCTTGTTTTGGGTTATGAAATGTCATATCTTTCTTGCAATGTCTTTTAATGGAAGTGTAAATAATAAGTGAATGTAATGCATATTTGGAATTCCTTTTGAGCGTTTTAACATATTGTTGAACCTACATATTATAGCTGTATGATGACGTCCTGACTAATAATATACATCTAACACAGTCAGTAGTTATAGTAAAGAAATCATGCATATTATCACACTAATGTAGATATCGAGTAAATATTTAAACTTCGTATCTGATCTGTTACATTTACAGCTGTTGAACTCATTAAAGCGATGATAGCTGATTATACCGGGTAATAACCATCGGCTGGGTAGTAAATACCTGGTTTAAAGCTATCATCGCTTGCAGTATAAAGGTGACTTAATACAAAACCAGTTTGGGGCAGGCGACGTGCAAATAATTATGTAACACCATACTTCAGAACATAGAAACTATAGAGACAATGTAACTTTTAGTTCATAAGGGCAGTATTAACTGTCAGGTTAAATTTGTTTCGATTTTTTTTGAAGTATCAAAGAAACAGTACATGACTATACATCTGATAGTAAGTGGTTACTGCCGTCCATAGACATCTGTAACCAACTCCATATAGAGCAAGGCCTTTACGTGGAACCAATCACAGATGCGTGGGAACTCCTTAGAACTCCTATTCGCCCCAAACTCGCGTTCAAACTTTGCCATCAAAACAAAAGAACAAATTCACGCTAGGCATGGCGGTAATATCTCCCAGGTCGAACCCTACTCATTCTATGTATTATAACCTCACCTGGTGTTATTGATATATAATAATAACATTACATAATTTTACAAAGGAGATATAATGAAGGTGGTAGAAACCTTTGTGGTTCGACTCCGGCGGCACCACTGACACACCTATTTCTGCCTAATAACTGTAGCATTAAGCGCTGCTGTGTTCTTAATGTGGCAAGGGAGACATGCTTATTACTTACACCTATATTATATAATCTATTTGTTAGTCAGCTCTATGTAGGTATACTCATCTCTACAAATTTGTTAAAATATTATTTAAATATTGAACCAACCTGTGGAACCAACATACTACATTCCGTACACAAGCTTCGTTTAACACGGATTCTGTTTTTTTTATTCTCAGAACGTAAATAAAGTTCGTTTACTTTGACACGTGATATTTCATGTGAGGAAGGTTCCGTGTGATCATTCTAAGTTGTTAATGTGGTAACATACTAATAATATTAATTATGGTAGATAAGAATTTGGCAAAACCTTGCGAATATTTCTCACATGAGAACAGACTTATTGGTTTGACTCCAAAGACATCACCGCCACACTTTTGCCTAACAACAGCGTCTACTTCTTCTATATTTTAAAAAACCTTTGTACGTTTAAACTACGCTTTATATTGCCATCTTGAAAAAAAGAATTCTTCAATTAATATTTTTAAAGATGGATTTATTGTTTTGTCCTATATTATGAAAATATCTTTATTACCAACCTTCAATAAAAAAACATGTTTTTATTTTTTGTAGTGATCATTAAATATATATTCAAGGGGTTATTTTGAAATTAAATTTTTAATTTGTGATTTTGAAATTTGTTTCTTTTTCCACAAACCTATAACTAGTAGGTACAACATCGAGACTTCTGGCTAATCTGCAAAAACGTTAAATTGATTCTCCTATAGTAATGTAATAAAATTTGGATTACGAACCATAAAATACACAGTCCGTTCACACTGTCACGTGAGCCCAAAACTGGAATGGAGGCCGCAGTTGACATTTAAACCCATTCTAGAATTAGACGAATACTCGAAAGGAATATAAAGCTTCATTCACTATCAAGACGCCGTCAGGCAGACTGCGTGGACAAAATATAATATATTTATATCTACATTAGGTTACACTATCTGTGTATCTACAGGCATCGTACGTATCAGGCACAGTCCGGGGTAAATAAAAACATATCGTGGTGTACAATAGATATGTATGAACACATTAATATCTTCCATGCTACGGCGACACGGCCCATGCCTGTTGGAATATTGTAAAGAAATGAAATAAAATGAAATAATATTACACTCCACACTTTTTTCACAATTATACTATTTACTGTTCCTTAATTGATTCTTAGATTGAAAATTATTTTCTACTTTTTAGTTGATTTTATCATAAAAATGTGTTTTAAAGTGATTTTGTCTGAAACGACACGTTTAATGTCTGTAAAAATAAAAGGGGACTTAGCTTTATTTACTGTGAAGACACCATCAGAGATCGACCGTGCAGTCATAAGTGTTCGCCACGGTGTCTGACGGAGTCTGTGCGGACACGTTAAGGAAAATAGAAATACGTTGATACACATTGTAAAGAATGCTAATATTGTCTGACAACACCCATGTCTGACATGTTACAATATAATACACTCATATCTATAGGTAGATGCAAGTAGCGCCCAAGAGTGGGAGCTCCAACCGCCCGGCCACCTACCCCGGGAAGGACGGCTGTATGTGTGGCATGCTCACCTGGGCGGAGCCCGACGGGGCTACGCGCTAAGAGGACTCCGGTTGCGTTTCTTTGGAGATCCCGGAGCCCTCTACGCAGCGCCGAGTACGGCCACCGGGGGGAATTTAGTGCGGTAAGGATCCCATATAGCCTCGAGTCGCTCCCACGGTATCGAGTACCTTTTTGAGGTTCCCCCTCAATAAAAAAAGATAAATAGCGCCTAACTCATTATGTGTGATAATATTTTATTTTAAAAATACTCCGCACATATATTTAATGTCAAATAATATTCAAGTTTAAAAATGTTGGAAAATTTATAAAATTACTTATGTGTACAAAAATCATTATTTATGATCATATCTAAGTTATTTTCTCGAATTGCAATAATTTCCTGTTTTAAAGGAAATCCGTGACAATATTTTAAATACTAATAGCATGCCTAAATGGCAAGGCTGAACCCATTTTGAAAAAAATCTTAGATGACTGTAGGAGTAACTACTTTAATCCTTAAATAGTATTAGTAGTAAGTAAATAGTAGTAAGGTAAGTAGTAGTAGGAGTAAATAGTAGTATATCCTTTATGTCGTAAAAATATAATTATTATTGAACATTTATTTTTTATAAAAAAAAATATTGTTTTTAAGGTCATTACAGTTTACAGCATAAACACAACACCTTGTCAACCCAAAAACAACTCAGTAATAATGTCTACCTTTATTAACCGGCGCCTGTCAAAACTTTTTCCTACGCCTTGCATATGTTTATGCTAATTTCTCCAGCTGTTCGCGTAAGTGATTATTATTCATGTCTTGTCTAACAAGTTAATATTTAAATCCATTCACACGTACCACAGCTCCACTTCAGTGACCAACTTCTCATGCCGAATGACGCTAATGGCTGCTTTGGTTTGATTCTTGTCTGCGATATGGCCAGCCTCATCTACACAGTTTATTTAAACACAAAAATGCGATCTCAATGAAGAAAACATTTTCGTTTAAATTCGCGCCCACGCCCACGCAGCTATCATTGTGGAGCAGTAGTGGCACGTGTGAATAGGCACTTTTCCGGGCCAGACTGTATTTGACAGTGATCTTGAAGTCAGCTTGCGAAACGTCATTGAAAGGTCGAGGAAGGTCGAAAGTTGATAGACGGGCAAAACTAACTCAAAATAAGAGTAAAACTAGTAAGTTACGAAAATTAACTTTGTAACAACATCTGACAGGTGGATTAGTCATACTAAGTGTGGTAATAATTATAAATAAGTTTTGTAATTAATTTGTATCAAAAAAGGTAGAACTCTTCGGGGTTGGCACCGCACCATAGAAACACCCATTTTGACGTAATAACTGTGTAGCATGACATTTTACACTTTATACATCTATGGTAGCACTGCTGTAATCGGTTTTGTGGGGTGTAATTTTATTACGAGAATTTATCATAATAAGACCTCATTTCGATGATCTGGTCTAATGCCGATAGTAATAATCCTCGCAGACAAGCTCACTAGTGCTGTGATCGATGATTTAGTTGCTTTTTAAAAGCGTATAGCGTTCAAACGCTTCACATAAATATTAAAACTCCAGACGATGCGATCAGGTAGATTAAATAAGACTATCACTTCTCGGAAAGTAATCGAACGTAGTTACGCGCTAAACTCGCGTTTTCGCGACCGAACACAGCGAGTCGCCAAAATTATACATTATCGATTCAATCGCCGAACCGCTACTAAAAAGCTAGCCAGCTAAAATCTTTTGAAGGTGGTAGAACCCTTTGTGATTCGACGCCGGCGGCACCACCGCCATACCTATTTCTGCCTTATAACAGCAGTGTAAAGCGCTGCTGTGTTCTGGTTTGAAGGGTGTGGTAAAGGCGACATTTATACATTCAAGACTCTTCCGAAGCATTCCAGCTTAGTCCTCAGGGTAGCGGCGCATCTGGGGCCGACCTCCCATACAAATATCTAATGCTGTCTGGAATCGATTACAGATGTCCATGGGCGGCAGTAGCCACTTACCATCAGGTGGACTGCATCCTCGTCTGCTATTCTATATTATAAAAAAAAAACGTAGAAATGTAATTCAGTGCATGCATGTCTTTAAATGCAAATTATCAACAGACTTTGTTGGTGACTAATAAAATAAGATATTGAATTATGTATGAGCTATCGGTACTACATAATCGCATTTACTTACAACATACAGTTATATAACTGTAAGAATCCTCAACAGACACTTTTTGAACAGAACCAAATTGTTATAAAATCTGTAGATATACTTATTTTCGAATCAATCGTGAAGATCCGATCGTATATCGATTCCCATCAACTTTCACTTTTCAAAAGCTCATTGAACAATATTCGGTAGATCTCGATGTCATGATTACCGCCGTTCAAATCGATAACGATTCGGTAATTCGATGATATTAATCATGCTCATACAATCGAATATCATTAATCTCTATCAGATAAGATGATTTGACGTCAAAATATACTTTAAGATATCATTAACCGCATTCTGTACTTTGAAACTTATATACATTGAGGAATTTTGTTTTTTAAAGGTTGTCTTCAATGACAAACGGTTCAAAGAGGTTAATAGTTCTTGAATGTATAAATATTTTATAGTTAAAAGAAATCAATAAAAATAGACTCACGTACGAGGCGTTTTAACTTAGTCTTGAAGGATAGCAAAACATGTGGCTGACCATATGGGACTCTAATAATATCTAGAGTTGATCAGAGATGTCCTTGAACGGCAAGGTGTACTTACTATCAGATGGACATATGTTTGTGTGCAATTCCTTAACTATACTACATACAATACTTCACATACATGAGGTTATACACAAACGACAATAAACTAATACATCCGTATATTATATTTTAGTCTAAATAATACATCTAACTAAGACATCTCTCAACTTGACTTTCGACCTTCAGCGAGTCCTTGAGTACTTCGGCCACATTGTCCGGAAGAGTAGCGACAATCTTGAAAAGATAGTCATCACGGGCAAAGTCCAGGGAAAGAGACCGCGCGGACGTAGTCCGATGTGCTGGTCGGATCAAATCCGCACCACTCTTAATAGCAAGAAGCATGAAGCCATCCACGTTCCTGAGAACCGGCACGGTTGGCGCAATATAGTCCGGGATAAGGTGATCCGTGGAGGGGGTCACGACCCTCAGCATTGAGGACATCGACGCAAGGAGAAGGAAGAGGAATACATCTAATGCTAGCGTGGGCTATCGTTTGTATATAAGCACCCTTACTAGTTATCATGACATATTTCCACTTCATCCTGTGATTCTTTTTTTCTTCTTCAAAATAAAGATGCATCATCGACAAAATCTTTTAACCACAAAAACTATGCCGTTGTTATTACCTATATCCCAATTTCGTTTTCTGAGAAATGTGTCAGGTAGGTTCTATTTATTTTAGAAAGAAACTAAACAGAAATAGTGCATATTTCCTTACTTGACTTTACTTATGTACAATTATCATTTCAATGGATATGTTTTTGTAAGATTATATTTAAGTTGGGTAACTTCCGCAAATATTTAAGACAATTATAACATTAATCTGCTGCACTAAAATTTATACAAGTAAAACTTTCAAAGCCTATTTTCTGCTCTTCGTGATTGCATGAATTTCCAAAAAATACGACTAAATCCTGTCTAATCTATTTATAATCTAACTTCCCTCAGACAAAACATTTTATTAAATCACCTTTTATGTTTGTTTTGCACGAATAATTATATAATACGTACTTAGAAAATTGCAGTTACGGGTAATTTGAAATTATAAACAGACAGTTTTATTTCTTTTGTCTACACAAAGAATGTGTATTCAGCTTCAATCAATCTCTCTTTTATAAAATGGCTACCATCCGTTAAATTTTAATTGCTGTATTATTTTGATAGGCAATATTAATATTAAATTTGTAATTAATTGCAATCATCAAACCGTCAAACACTCGTTTGTTTGACACGGAATCAAACGCCAGACAGAAGGTCACTGTGAAGCCAGTTTGTATATTTTAATTAAAATTCTTTTGTTTGAGAATTAATAACTAGTCCTTGATCAACAATATTAAACATTATTCTAAATGGTTGAATAAAATGCCTAAAGGTTCCCGAAGCTATAATATTTTCGACGCATTTATTGTTTTATTGTTAACAAACACTATTAATTAAAATGTAGCCAGTTCGTTAAACGAGATATCAAAATAAAATATTTATAAAGCAGCCATATTAACCATGTTTAATTTTTAACGTACCAATATCGATCAACAAATAAATATTAAAATACAAACATGTCCCATTCTACTTCATAATTAAACCAATGTTAATTGGCTAATCCAATTTTGGTAGAACTATCACGCAAATCCTCCGTATCAACTCTACAAGGCTAAGTTTATGCGCCATATGTTTCTCAGTAGTTTCGGCGTAAAAAATTAAAACGTGTTTTTTTCCGATTTGTTTCCTTCAAAAAATATGTAGTCTACGGACTTGGACAGCTAATTTTTTAGTCTTTACAAGAGTTATTTCAAGAGTACAGATAAAGATTTCAACATCATCATCATCATCATTGTAAAAAAATGCTGTATCATTAGTAAGCCTCTTTCTAGCCGGTGGTAGAAAAAGACATGGACGAGTGTTCGACCTATGTGGATTATTTTTAAATGGTCCATAAGGCATTTAACATGGTTTTTTAACTGGTATTTAATGAAAAAATCGGGATCGACTGTTTGAGCCATTACCAATTATCGATCCAACTCCCAACTGCGACTACAGTTGCTTAATTTTCTAGATCGGTGATGACTGATGAACCTACTCTACGCAAGCCATTGGGCTACGCTTCTAAACGTTCATTATACTTAATACAGAAGTAGCAAACGTAGCACAGGTAAATAATCATTACTTCAACTCACTGATAAATAATCATCAATTTGAACATCAACCTAACCTAACAGACATAAAGATTTAAAATGGCTATCAACTTTGCGTCCATCAGTGTTTTTCCAAAGCAATTACAGCCACTTGGACATTCAAATTACCCGTTGGCTCACAAATTGTGAGATTGTGACAGAGTTGCGTTATGATACATAATGTCAAAATTGTTCATCCGTCCGTCTCTTCAATGAGCTGCTAGCTGCAGTGATTAGGTATAATAAAAATAAACGAGATGATAAGCTCAACTCTGGACATCTAGGAATCGGCGGTCGTCGAGTGCCTGTATTTGTGTCCGAGCATTTAACACCAACAAACAAACATCTTCACGCGGCAGCCAGAAAGAAAGCGAAGGAAACAGGCTCCAAGTTCGTCTGGATAAGAGATGGTAGGATTTTTGTAAGAAAAAACGAACAGAGTCCAGCCATCTTTATAAAAAATGAGGAAAGTCTTAAACTAATCATGTGAAATTAGTAATTCAATGTTTTGGTAGATAACTTAAAAATGTCTGTATCAATTTATTATCAAAACGTGCGAGGTCTGCGAACCAAAACGGAAGATGTTCTTAGAAACATTTCAATCAATAATTATAGCATAATTGTGTTTACCGAAACGTGGTTGAATTGTAACGTTGCAAATAGTGAGTTTATTAATAAGCATTATATTGTATATAGAAAAGATCGGCAATGTACAAAGAGTTCAAAGAAAGACGGGGGAGGTGTCATGATTGCAGTGTCTAATACTATCCCTTCTTGTAGACAGGCTAACTGGGAAACTGATGCAGAAAATTTATGGGTATCAATCGAAGTAAAAAGCAGTAATAGTCCCAGAAAACTCTTTTTATGTGCTGTGTACATACCCCCGCCGGTTAACTTTGAACTCTTTTCACGTTTTTTGGAAAAAGCTTCCAACATAATTGATCAATCAGATCAAGTCATAATACTAGGTGATTTCAATATGAGTTTTATAAACTGGTCACGAGAGTTTGCAGGAGGCCCATGTTGCCCAGCAAATTATAATTCAAAGCTAGGATTGTCGCTCATAGATTTTATGTCAGCTAATAACTTACTTCAAATGAATGACATACCAAATGTAGACAACAAGGTATTGGATCTTGTTCTCACTGACTGCACCCTCTTGGAAGTAGCTAAACCTAGTAATGTGTTGACCAAAATTGATCCAAAGCATCCACCTATTGAAATTTCCTTACCATTGTTAACTTCTAATTTCCTAAAGCCACTAACAACCTTCCGTTACAACTACTTTAAAGCAGAGTACTGCAAAATAATTCCATACTTACATAAAATCGACTGGAACATAAAATTAGAACGATGTAAAACTGTAAATGAAATGGCTAGTGTTTTTTACAAAATCCTTAAAGACGCTATAGCTTTATTCACTCCTAAGTACAAACCTAGAAATACTAAATATCCTACATGGTTCAATAGCTCCCTAGCAAAAATAATCTCGGAAAAAAATCGTAAAAGACATAAATATTTAAAATATAATAACCCGCGAGATCAGATAGAATATGAAATTTTGCGTGAGCGAGTTCACAAATTAAGCAAACAATGTCTCTATAATTACAAGACAAGAATCGAGGCTGATATTTACAAGAACCCCAAAAGCTTTTGGCGCTTTATCAAGGACAGGCGGAATGGCGAATCTTCTATCCCTGCCTTGATGTATCACGGAGAACGGAGCGCGAGCACAGGAACACAAATAGCAGATATGTTCGCAAATAGTTTCTCATCAGTTTTCAGTAACGCGTCTTTAAGAAATGACATTGACATAGACGACAGACGGACTAATTCACTATTAAGCAACATTAAAATAACGGAACGAGACATCTTACGCACAATAAAAAATATCGACACCTTTAAAGGTGCTGGACCAGATGAAATCCCCCCAGTTTTTGTTAAGCGTTGTGGTTCTGTGTTGGCATTTCCCCTTTCAATCATTTTTAATCGATCCTTATCTGACGGCGTATTTCCAGACGTTTGGAAAATTGCAAAAATAGTTCCTGTGTATAAAAACGGCAACACCACTCACGTCAGTAATTACCGACCAATCTCAATTCTATCCTGCATTTCCAAACTATTCGAATCTTTGGTCTGTCCAACCATAACACGTCATTTGAATTCTTTTCTCTCGGAAAATCAACATGGGTTTAGGAAGGGCCACTCTGTTGAGACTAACCTTGCGACCTTTACTTCATACCTCTGTAGAGAGTTAGACAGTGGACAGGAAGTAGATGCTCTGTATATGGACTTCTCCAGCGCATTCGATAAGGTTTGCCATTCGCGTCTTATATGCAAATTAAAAATGTATGGAATCGACGGGTCCTTACTGGAATGGTTTCGATCATACTTGGCAAAAAGACTCCAGTTTGTGGTTGTCAACGGTCACTGTTCACAGAAGTATACAGCAGTCTCTGGCGTCCCTCAGGGGTCTCATATCGGTCCTGTCCTCTTTTCCGCCTTCATAAACGATATAGGATCTCAAATACGTAACTGTAAATTTTGTCTCTTCGCTGACGACTTAAAAATTTATAAAACAGTAAAATCCACATTAGACGTCAACCTTATTCAAAATGACTTAAATAGAATAAATATGTGGTGTAAAGCAAATGGCATGATATTAAACGCAAAAAAATCATTTCATATAAGATTCTCGAGAAAATTCTCAACAGTATCATCATCTTATACATTAAACACCGAGATATTACAAAAAGTAAACGAAATTCGAGACCTGGGTGTTATTTTGGACAGCAAACTTAGGTTTAGTGCTCATATAGACGCAATAGTTAAAAAAAGCGCAAGAATGCTTGGATTTCTGAAAAGAAATACCAAGGGGTTTCTGTCATCGAAGTGTAAAACTACTTTATTCAACTCGCTCGTTCGCAGTCAACTTGAGTTTGCTTCAGTTATTTGGAACCCTCATTTTGTCAAATATTCACAGCGAATTGAAAACATACAGCGGGCTTTCACAAGACACCTAGCGTTTCATTCTTCAGGAATTTTCCACCGTACTACGTATGATCTCCGCTTAAAACATTTTAAAATAATGTCATTAAAAAACCGTCGCATGATACTCGATATCATGTTTCTCAAAAAAATAATTTCCGGCAAAATTGATTGTAGCCACTTATTGCAACAATTAAGTATAAACGTTCCATACAATTACCCACGACATCCTATTACCAAAATCTTCCATGTACCACCCAGTAGAACTCACCTCTTCAAACATTCCACCCTCTCTAGGATCTCTGCTGAATATAACCAAGTGTGTGCATCAGCCGACATAGACATTTTTCATGACGAATGTTGTCGTCTTAAAAACAAACTATCTACCTACCTCAACAGTTTTGCTTCCTGAGTAAATTATGTATATTTATTGTATAGATTTATTTTATTTTCTTTTCTAAGTATCTTACATTATTTGCATAGATATCACGTCTCTATCTCTATAAATGTTGTACATGCCTATAACTGGCTTGCATACCAGTGTATCTTATTATATCACAATGTTATTTATAAAATTTCTGTATGTTATGCTGTTGGTGTGTCAAATAAATAAAATAAAAAATAAAATAAAAAATAAATGAGTGGTTTGTGTAGATTTAAATATTGTGACACCGAGTGTCGCTGAGATAAACATTGATGGATGATGGCGTTGATGTGTTGCGAAGAAAGGATACTTAGAACGCTACCGACTCCGACCACCGCAACATATTTTCTGCCTAATAACAGCAGTGCTTAATGGTGCTGTGTTCCGATTGGAAGAGAGTGGTAAGGGAGACATACTTTTCCGTGACGTTCCAACTTAGTCCTCAGTGGTAGCAACACATCTTTGGCCACCCCCAGATAGGGACTGTTATCTGGGATTCATTACAGATCAGCTGCAGTAGCCACTGACCATCAGGTGGATTGCATGCTCGTCTGCTACTCCTTTAAGGGAATGGTATTCGAACTTCACTGTTGATATTTTGCAAACTATAGATAGGTTCTATTCATAAGTATGATTTATCTCGTTTTAATATTGGTTTCCCATCAAACCTGTCAAGATATATCATTACAAACGCTATAATTTTCCCAAAATTGGCAATTCTGGCGTTCAACTCACCTTGAGTAACAACTTTGACACTATCGAAAACTACAAAGTTGCCTTAACTATGTTTCCTTCACACAAAAGGATATTCTAAAACTATGTCCTTATGTTTTAGAGTCAAACTTCTTAGTTTGATAGTGCAAGTGATAAATTAAATCATTCAAAGAACTTTAAGCTTATCCATGATGACTGGGTTGTAGCGACCAGTTGTATATTACCCAAATGGCGCAAAATGCACTTGACATACAAGTGCACTTTGCGAAACTAACGATGTAAAAGATTTAAGAAGACATAGCCCTCATTCAAATATGAACAAATTTACCTGTAATCGTTTGTTAATACTTTAAAGATACTTGCCCTGACTGACTGATTCGTCATTTCAGAGCCTAAGCAATTGAAGATAGAAGCGTCAACGGACAAAAGGTTTTTGACGTAGGCATCCACTGAGGAAGGCTTTTTTATGTCCTACTCCTGAGGGATTATATAGGGATTGAAAGTTTATTTGAAAATCCGCTAATTGTCAGTCACAATATTTTTTCTTATACTACTAATGGATCGGACAATCGGACTCAGCGCTAAATATAGTCTTAACTTATGGTTAGCTGTAGCTGGTCCGGTCCTATCATGCCCATCCTATCATTAGAGTGTCTGTAACACTGTTTCGCGTAGACAAAACTTGAAAGTCTGAGATGCAATTCCCCGGTACACACGTTGAATGGCTCTTTGATTGTGTTACATAACACACTGACCGTGGTTGTGTAATATAAGGTTCCATGCATACTGTCGAACGGTACGGTACATTTATATCAGCAGACATTCAACGTGTCAGGCAAGGTTCTTGGCCATAGATTACTAAAGATTAATCACTCCTAACAAGAAAATGTACCCAGTTTTGAGAATTGAAATAGTTGCGTAAGAAACTTTTGCCACGTCTCCGTCCTAAAATGTCCCTAAAATATTTGTAATAATTATTCATTTATTATGTAAATTACGCAGTATTAGTTATTAATTCGTAAATTTTCTCTAAAAATGTTTTTATTTGTCAAGAATTCAAAAAAATAACTTACTAATAAGCCGTTTGTGGCTTCATTTAATTTCAAGGCGGCGAAGTATCTTTACTAATCAATGGTCTTGGGAGACAAAATAATAGTACCCGACTGAAGAAGGTAATGTTTTTCAAGCGTAGGTATAATTGTATATGTCTCATTCTTTGATGTGCTCTACAATACAAACAGCTCGATGGATTTTAACATATGAGGTGTCGTTGGATTCGTCTAAATTACGGGAATGACGTAGATTACATAATTTCACTTTTCAGTCATTTATTACAAACAAAGTGGTTTTTTTATAATAATTACTAATTTTATACAAAATTATTGACAGGCCGTGTCAGTGTGGCAGTGTTACGATAGACATAATTACATTAACACACATTTTATACGAAAATATTGTTCAGTCTGTCACACATAGCGTCAGGCGCACCACCGCGACACCTATTACTGCCTAATAGCAGTGTTAGCCGCTGCTGCGTTCCGTTTTGACTGCATGCTCGTCTGCTACTTCAATCCAATCCAAAAAAAACACAGCGTCAGACACGATTTATAATATATAATACGGGGCTTTATGATTTTACTTCTATAAATAACACTGATTAGAATGAATTATACGTACTTTATGTATTTAATTATAAAATCATTGCTTGACCAACTGAGTTGAAATATTTGCATTAGAAATAACTTATCGTGAATATGCAGTAGAAAATAAATCTTACAAATTTATCTTATACTTAATTGTCGTTTCCCAAACCTTTACATACCTATTACACAACACATTAATATTTGTCTGTCTATCAGTATGCTATATGGAAAAGCTCTGAAAGATCAACCGAGCCAACCAAGAACAGCAGACCTCAAAAATATCTAGATTGTACGTAGAAATTTAAAAATAATGAAGAGTAGTGTGCCAGAATGGACGTTAAAAATTACCAAAATAACGATATAAATTTCCTAAATAAAAATAAAAACCGAATTTGTTCATATGAAATTTTAAGAAATAGGTTTTTAGTAAAATATGTTAAACCCAACGTTAAGGTCAAATTGTTTTTTTTTATTGAATTTTAGATTACTTTTAATCCAAAATATAACAAATGTAGTGTGAACAGACCCTTATCACTAAAATCGAACACCGATTTCTATGACTGAGGTTTAAGGTCAGTGACCCTGTGATATGTTTGTGGACCTTCAATCATAATATTTATTTACGACCTAGGAACTCTATGTAAGAGGGCATTAGATGTAATAAAATGATTTTTTATCTTCATAAAAGAGTTCTATTGATAGATGCCCATAATTATTACAATGTATTCCATTTTTGCCTAGCAATAACCGAAATTTAAAAATGACTAGCAGGCAAAAACTCTCAAGTGTCGATGGCAAAACTTTGGATGGATTGTTTATTAATAACGGGCATTAAAGTGGTTACTTTATGCATGGACTTCTGTAATTGGCTCCATTGAAAAGGAGGTAGATGTCAAATACAGTGGGTAAGTTCCCTGAGGAATAAATTAGTGGTATTATACATGAGTCTCTACCCTACCACACCTTACAAATCAGAATAGAAAATCAGCAACTTTGTACTAGAACTATAATTCGGAAATAAGTGATTAGATTTTACCACCCGAAACCAGCTGTAACGGTTACATTTTATTTTTGTATAACAATTTTTACATATCGATACCTTAATTCGCAAATCAGCCAACTCCAATTTTTGTCAAAATGTTTTTTTTTTTATTTATTTCGATTTCGTTCAACGCCATTTACTATCAAAATAAATAAAAAAAACATGTTGACCAAGCGTGGAATTTATTATTATTATTATATTTTTACAACTCACATGACGTACAAAATTCGAGAGGATTCATTTCAATTTATGTACGAATGTTTCTTCTATATAATTTATAATAACCTTATAAATAACCTTACTTAAAGCACTAACTTTAAATATCAAATGGTCCGTTACCATTTCTTTTGACGTCCAAAATTAGAGACCTTGTGTTGAGCAATTGAAAAGGTTACCGTATACTGTGTACATTGACAAAATGAAAGCTTAAATGTCTAATAACCATTACAAAATAATAATAATAAACTAAATGACCTAATTTACAAGTGCAAGTGTCTAAGAGTGAGTCGAGTTAAATGATTGGGAAGGCCATTGAAGTCAATAAAGTCGTTCAATTTAACTAAATCAGATTGGAGTTTGTTGTGTGTTCAATCTATGTTGAAATAAATTAAGCAATTGTCATAAATTTGAAAGCAAAATTATGTTTTTATGTTAGCAATTGATCTTGGTAACAATACCGATTCGAATGATTTTTTTTTATTTTAGTCGCCTTCTACGACAGGCAGGGGATACCGTAGCCCTATTCTCGTCCCGGTATGTTTAATCCCTTCCTAAGAAACGTCCTTTAGTTACCTAGTTTGGATTTGTGCGTGGATGTTTGTGTAATTGTCATATATGTGCACATGGCACCCATGATACACGGAATTCTAGTGTGGAGTTATGGGTTTTGAGTACATTACTGTTGTTTTGTAAAGTACTGATTTCGTTGTCAACCCATCTATTACCGCTCTGGCCAAATGGGATTTGATAGATTTTGAGATTTTCATAAAACCTCTCTGCTGTTTGCGACACTGTTGAAGCAAGTGATAATTAATTTTAAATGCGCACATCGAATCGATCGATAAATCAAAAGTCATCTGAAATTCGAAAATCGATCACCAGATTAAGAGCTAAAACCAGACAACCATGTACATTGCACTGTATTAAATTGTAATTATAATAATTTGTCACCTATCAATAATGGATACGAAATTTAAAAGATCACCCGCCCAGCCGAACAATAACAATTTGTAACAAAGAATAGCAAAAAGTTCATCACCATTGTTCCACGATCAGCTGTAATCGGATACGTCACTCGTTTTTACATCAACTTTGCAACATGGTAATTGTTGCGAGTTTAAAACTGTTTTATGTGGGAAATGGTATTTCCCGTAGTTTTTGTTTGGAAAGGAATGCTCGCTTTTGTTTTTACTCGACTGCCGAGAGTAATGTTTTACGAGGTTTCTATACGATAAGGGCTTGACGAATTTAATCAGATTAGTCTAAATTGTAAGAATGACATACATTGTGTGTTTTTGATATTTTTATAATAATTCTCTGATCATAACATATTAAAAAAAATAGTAGGAACGAGTATGTACGAGTACCATAACTTTTTTAAAGCTCGTAAGAGCATGAGTAAGGTAATTTTATACAGAATTCTTTTGTTCTTCTTTTATACAAAGACAGTTAGCCTACATTATTCCAGTACTTTTCAAATAGGATTGATTTGATTTAAGGAATGTTCTGAGACACATATATCGAGGCGTTCCAATTGGTTTCACAAAAGGAAAAAGGCATCTGTAACCAATCTCAGGAAGTCTCCAATCCTACAAAAGGATGATTACTCTCATTCAAAGACCGCAGTGTCTACTTGCTTACCGCTTATACCAAAGCATGCAACATTAAGCAAGTAACTTTTACAAAAATCTCCAAACACACATAACGATTCAACACAAAAATTGTACAGAACGAAATAATTTATCTAAGCAAACAAATTATCTGACCAGAGCGTTTTTGCTAACACAATAATAAGCACAATCTTGATAATAACCTCACGAGCTTCAATAAAAAATTAATAACAAAGCAATTGACAGTAACAGACCTATTGCGAAATAATTGCATTACAGCCTTCCCATCCCACGACATTTGAGGCGATTAAGTGAAATGCTAGATTGTATAACGAGAAAAGAATCGGCTATCGCGCCATCTTGGATCGATCGGATCGTGGATTATTCGATAACTCGTTACATCTGAGGATTCAATTTGAAAGTAAAGCTGTTACATACTATTTTGTACTTCGGCTCCTTTCTTAACCGATTGTTAATTATTGTACTAAATACGACTTCTCCTGTCACGAGGTCTTCGCCCAAACGCATGTCTCGACCGCACTAGTGCAATCACTACGTGTGACATGCATGATAGAGAAAATACGAGTATCTATGAAATGTCAGGATGTCACGCGTGCAGGTGTAAACCCGCGCGACAGGAAAAAGACCCATATCGTGCATGTCTGCCCGTCCACTAAATCTATCTTGTCCAAATCTACTAAATGAAAAAAAATATATAGTAAGGTTAGTCTATCATCGTCATCTTAGTTCACAGGAGAAACTAAATGAAAATCCTAAATTCCGACGGATAACTACAGTTTAAAACATAATAATAACATAGGTGTAACACATATTCATATCTATGAAATATGAGTAAGATGAAATATGAGCCATATTAAGACAAATTCATTGAATTGCTATAGAAATCAAAACAGCTTTCAAACAAGAACTCAAACATACCTTGTATTCAACGGAAATTGGTGTAAGTTACACCTTTACAAGATACTAGTGACCAAATCAAATTAAACAAGGCCGGATAATATTTAAAATTTTGACACACACTTCAAAACAAAGGCAACGGAACCAATATTGTCGGTCACAATATTTGTCAAGACCGGAAACCCTTTAAAGAAACTAGGTTAAGGCTTTACAAGTTAACATAAAAACACCTGTTAGTGACCTAAGTTGTATTGGAATAAGACGAGATAGTTATTTTTAGGTTTGAACTGAATTGTTCTAAATGTGACTATATTTTTTATTTTGGATAAAGTAAAAAAAAACAAGTGTTATAAGTTTCTATTTCAATTTTCCTTAAGCATAATCAAGCATAATATAGTAGTTATCATATGTTATAAATGTTACAGGCAGATAACGTGTTTTTTTATAATATAAGAGTAGCAGACGAGCATGCAGTCCACCAGATGGTAAGTGGCTACTGCCGCCTATGGACATCTGTAATCAACTATTGGGTATGTGAAGGTAATTTTAAAACCTCTCAATTTAAGCATTGAGCCTCCTGAAATTTCTTTCATTCATTTTCACATTTTAGGGCGAGGATACACTTCGCAAGTTTTTATAACGTTGCTATGGCCGTTTTTACGATAGAGTAAAAACAAAAAAAATATTGAAAATAGGTCGTCTTGATTGTGTAGTTTTATTTTACTCCTCTTTTAAATTAATATAAAAAAGTCTCAAAGTCTACCAATAAATCTACCGTATGTGAAGTCGACCAACACGCACTTGGCCAGCGCGGTGGACTATGGCCTAATCCTTCTCGTTCTGAGAGGAGACCCGTGCCCAGCAGTGGAACAATAATGGGTTGATAACGATTTTACTCCTATTTTGTATATACTTAAATTACAATTTTAATTGAATAACTAATACGGTCTATTTGACCTTTAAACGCCCGTCTATCTGTTAGACAGACAGGATAAGCTTACAAATTATAGGATTCATTACGACCCTAAAAATAGAAGTAGCGATGGTGCCGCCGCCATCAAATGATAAAAATTCCTCCTTTTGATTTTATTATCGGTACAATTATTTTTTTACACTGCCAAAAATAACCGAATAACAACACAATATGCAAATTAACTAAGTTATATTAATCGTGTGTACACAGCCTTACAGCATATATAATCACAATCGACTATCAATATTTCCAAACGTATCATTAAATTTTGCTCAATACTTCAATAATTTAACCACACAGTAACACATGGCTGTATAAAACGTATTGTAAGTCAAAATATTGCCTAATGATAGTATCGAAATATTTCAATTATAGTAAGAAGCTTCGAGGGTATGATTATTCAATACAATTTCTTTAAGTAATACCGTAATACCGAAAGTGGTTATTTTTGTGAACTTTTCCTGTCATACACGTTGAAGCCCTCACGCGTCACGCTTCCACACATATATTATGCACATATGCCTCTTTTTAACATTTAACATTATGATGTTAAATGTTAAAAAGAGGACGATTATGAAACGTTATGACGTTTAATACGCGCACGCACCGGCACCGCAGCGAGCGAGAAAAACGCTTTCAATTAATAACACGAAATTATAATTACTTGGCTATAAAATTTTGACCTATTTTTTATTTTGGTAGTGGATATTGATGGAGGCCTAATTATAGTATAATTAACTTTATCGATTATAACAAAAGGCGTTCTAAAAAATGTTGTTAAACAATTTTAACTTAATTTGCGATGTGTTTTACGAGAATATCTACGGAACCTATTCTACGAGAAAGAATGTTTATAATGTACAGGAAGGATGTGCTAAAAAGCGTATGAATCAACAATGAAGATTGGAGCCGTCAAGCACTTCATAGAAGAACTAGCAGAACCCGCGGCTTCGCCCGCGTAAAAAAATATGATATGATATACAAATAACTGTAATCATAAATTGGTACCTTTAACAATTTTAACGATAAAGTAGTATTCATATTTCATTAATAAAAGCTTTATTTTTTCGTCACTGTGTACCTAAATTGGTCAAGCTTTCTTCAGAAACATACACTAAAACTCTAATTATTGGACCTTAATTAAACTTTCTTTAAAATATAAGTATCATGTAGGATACAATAATTATTACTTACACTATTCCATAAGAACCGTCCATGTTATATGGGGCCTTACATACAGTGGTGCTATCCAGGGTCGCTGTCTGGGCGGTTAGAGCTCCCATTCTTGCCGCCCGCAACTCCGGAAGTCCCCCTTTAGTCTCGTATGAGAGGCAGAGGATACTGTAGCCCTGTTCTAGTCCAAAATCTTAATCCAAGGTCTATGTGTCTACCACATTACCATCACTAATCCACGCATAACCAAAACCATACCCCACGGCAGGACAAAATGTTGGCACGCAGTGTGTCCAAAATAATTGCGATGTACCTAATCAGTATACCAAAATGTAGGCAAATTTGAATAAAATTACCCATTATCATATATGAAATCTGCACCCGTCCACGTTGTCGTGTATTTGTCTGAATAGACGTTATCTGAAATTTCACGTTTCTAACTTCGAACCTAAAAGATTCCCGTATACATACATATAACACTACACCCTAACGGGGTTGATTATTGAGTTGCTAAAATGCTGAAACAGATGTGTAAACAGAAAAGCATAATGCAAACACGCTTTTATAGCCGTCTTAAGGGTTGATATAAAAAAAACAGTGACCCAGATGTTTCATTGAGTCTAATGATAATTTTTCATAGGGGTTGCTTCCAAATTAACGGATTATAAAATAAAGTTCCAACCCCTATTTAACGACCTTAAGGGTTGATTTTCAAAAAATGGAAAAATAACTGATATCTTATTTACAACCTGAAAGCAAAATACCAATTTTCATAGACTTTGCTTCATACTTCTAAACAAACTTTCAACCCCTATATTACCCACTTAGGGGTAGATTTTTCGATAAATGGTATTAAAAAATTTCTATCATTCCCAACCAGAAAGCCAATTGCCAATTTTTACAGTCCTTGCTTCCAAATAAACGGTTTTTAAAATAAAGTTCCATCCCCTACTAAACGTCCTTAAGGGTTAATTTTTCAAAAACGATGAAGTAGGTGTTCTATTATTTTCAATCAGAAAGCATAATATTAAATTACATATACTTTGCTCTAAAACTTGCGAACTTCTAAACGAAGTTTCTATCCCTATTTTATCCTCTTAAGGGTAGATTTTCCATAAACGTTGTTAAAGGAGATGTAATTTTGTACCAGAAAGCTAAATCCTATTTTTACAGTCCTTGTTTCCAAATAAACGGATTTTAAAATAAAATTCCATCCGCTATTAAACAACCTTAAGGGTTGATTAATAGGGGATGGAATAAAAAAAACTGTGAAAATAGGTGTCCTATTATTTTCAATCAGAAAGCCTAATAACAATTTTCATAGACTTTGCTTAAAAAGCTGCGGACTTCTAAACGAAGTTTCCACCCCTATTTTACCTTCTTAAGGGTAGATTCTCCATAAACGGTGTTAAATAAGCTCTATTATTTTGAACCAGAAAGCTAAATGCTATTTTTACAATCCTTGTTTCAAAATTAACGGATTTTCAAATAAAGTTCTATCCCCTATTAATCGAACTTAAGGGTTGATTTTCCAAAAATGGTAAAATAAGTGTTCTATTATTTTCAATCAGAAAGCTGAATACCAATTTTCATAGACTTCGTTTCAAAATCTGCGTTCTTCCCAACAAACTTTCAACCCCTATTTTAAGGGTAGATTTTCCATTAATAGTGTTAAAAAGGTTCTATTATTTCCCACAGGAAAGCCAAATGCAAGTTTTTATAGTTCTTGCTTCCGAATTAATGGACTTTGAAATAAAATTCCAACCCCCATTTAACGACTTTAAGGGATGATTTTCCAAAAACAATGAAAAAGGTGTTTAATTACTTTCCATCGAAAACCCAAATACCGATTTTCGTACAGTTTACATTCAAACTGGGGGACTTTCATACAAACTTACAACCCTTATTTAACCTAAATAAGGGTTGATTTTCCAAAAACAATGAAATACGTGTTTAATTATTTTCTACCAAAAAGCTAAATACAGATTTTCATAGAGATTAGATCAAAACTGGGGGATTTTCATACAAACTTACAACCCTTATTTAACCCACATAAGGGTTGATTTTCCATAAACAGTAGAATTAAAGTTCCACTATATCTAACCAGTAGAGCAATGGCTAACTTTCTTAGTGCTGGCTTTTAAATTGGAAAATTTTAAAATAAGCTGACAACCCTTATTTTACCAACTTAAGGGTATATTTTCCAAAAATGGTGAAATAGGTATTTAATTATTTTTAATTGAAAACCCAAATACCGATTTTCATAGTGTTTACATCAAAACTGTGGTAATTTCATACAAACTTACAACCCTTATTTAACCCACATAGGGGTTGATTTTTCAAAAACGGTAGAACTAAAGTTCTATTATATTTAACCACTAAAGCAATGGCTAACTTTCATAGTGCTAGCTTCCAAAATGGCAAAATTTAAAATAAGCTGTCCACCCCTATTTAACCACCTTTAGGGTTGATTTTTTGAAAAACCCTTAGATTAGATTTTTATAACTTTAAATCAGAAAGCTAAATACCAATTTTCATCCAGTTTGCTTTAAAACTGACAGACTTTCATACTAACTTTCAACCCCCATTTAACCCCCTTAACGGTGGAATATCAAAAAATCCGTTCTTAGTGCGCATCTACATTATAAAATCAAGCTATATTTCAAATTTCATGATTGTAGCTTCAGTAGTTTGGTCAAAACCTTGATTAATACGTTTTGAACGTGAGTATCTTTTCGCTTTTATATATATAGATGAGAACTTTCTTTCCTTACACATTCTCGTTAAGAATTTTCCTCATAACTACATATTGTACAAATAACAGCACCACTTATAGCTACAGTATGTACTGTTGTTTTTAGTATGAGAATAATAACAGCAGTATACCTATAGTGCTTTTTTTTTTGAGGAAATTAAAGGGTCTTACATATACCTACAGACAATTATATTTAATCGTTAGCTTCTTAAAAAAAAAATCATCACTGAAAATCACACTTGATTCATTTTGTTTAAATAATTATAATGATAACAATTAATAATATTAAGTAATCCATTTAAATATCAATTCAATATATTAAACAAATACTTTGATTTTGAATATTCATATGCATGTCACTTCCTGAAATTATTCTGTCAAATTTATCAAAACGTATTTATTAGAATAAAACTAAAAAATATAACTCAATCATTAAGCAATAAATCTAAAATGTCCATATTTTACCAGATTGTATTAATCAAATGATCTAGTTTTAATCACATTAATGGGTGTCAACCAACTTATGTATTTGGAGTAAAACTACGAAACCCGTTCTGTGAATAGAATAAGTTCCGAAATGGTGATGAATAATTCAGTTTTAATTACATTTTGTAAGAAATGGAACCATATATCATAACCTGTTTTTCGCAGCTTTTGTCGCTCACGAGAAAAAAATAATTCAGTTTTAATTACATTTTGTAAGCAATGGAAACATATTGATTATTGAATAACCTGTTATTCGCTGCTTTTGTCGCTTACGAGAAAAGCTAGTAAATGGTGTGTGGAACGTATTAACATGTGTTCTCCACTACTTGGTAATTTTATCATATACTTTTTTCAATAAATTCAAATAAGAGTTTGTTTTTGCATAGCTACCCCTGAGAACTACTTAGTCTTCAGGGGTAGGTCCTCAGGTTTGAACTTTCAAATCCTTCAAATAAGTATCTTTCTATTACCACACGCTGAAACAAGATAGCAGGGTTATTATATTACTGCTATAAGGTAGAAAAATTAATTTATTAACCTTCAATTCAATTAATTAATAATCATTAGGTAGTAAGAATAAACATTGATTTACTCGATCTAAAAATATATTTATAGTAGTAGAGTCGAAAATAAAGTGACTTAATCGTACTTATCAACGTAAGCTATAATGTCTGTGTACATAAGGTCAGAGGTTTTTTTATTAGCAATGAGAAAATGTTATTCAAACAGTTATAATATGGAGCAATGACATCAAGTTCAAGTTATTGAAGAAACAAGAAAATCAATGAACCGAATGATGACTCTGTTTTTTTTGTTTCATACTGTTCTAAAAGCGGCAATCGTGCGTGCAGTTCCACTGTTATGAATCCGTTACTGCATATCGAGTACAATGACGTCTACTAGGCTCGACAATTGAAGGGTCCGAGGTTCAAACCCAGACACCTCTGTTTTTTTTCAAAGTTATCTGTGTAAAATAAATTAATGATCACTTCACACCTGAGAGCTTTTTAAAATAAGCTCAATGGTGTGTGAAGTCAACTAAAGCGAACTTGGCAAGGGCGATTGACTATGACCTAATCTATGATTTTTCAAAGTTCTATTAATCCGAAATTGGTCAGGGCGGTGGACTATAGCCTAAGCGCCTTTTACTATGAGAGGCGACCTGTGCCCATCAGTGGGACAGTAATGAAGACGAAGGACGCCAACAAAAGTCCAGCTGGCTGCGCTATACAGACTAATTGGGATGTGTGTCAGCATAGTACGTTTCCAAACTACTAAACCTGTGACTTCAGGTATAAATGAAATAATTGCTTCTCCGACATCATCTGGACCTATATGTGGCATGTTTATTACAGTTATTAATTTAATACCTATATAATATACGCTTTTGTTTCACAAAATATTTCCTACATACATTTCCGTGTCAATTTAAAAGCAATCTTTCATGTAAAAAGTGGCCTTTATAAAAAATATGAACTCAGATGAGTTGTGACATTGTTGAGATATTAAAAGCTTCTAAAAAAATTAAGAGTCATTATGTGTTGTTATGTGGGCAAGTAATTATAATTAGACATAAAATATTAAACTTTAAATTTGCAACGATCACAAAATGCAAAAATCCATGCAGTTCACGTCAGGGGTGTCTTTTCACCAAATTAAAGTAAAGAAATCATATTGGAGGGTTTATCACACATTCATAGCATAGGTACCCCGCACATCTCAGGTGGAAAGGCACCCTAGTTTCTTTTTTACGAGTATATAATATTTCCCATATTATATACTCGTAGCAGACGAGCATGCAGTCCACCTGATGGTAAGTGACTCCTGCCGCCCATAGACATCTGTAAACAACCCCTGATACGATTAGATATACCCCGGTGTCGAATGCCCTAAGTAGACATTTCCGAGGTCGTTCACAAATTCGATGAAACCCCTGAGGTCATTATTTGAACGATTCGTTAATGGACGTCTAAGATATAATCTCCATTATCATATCCTTCAAACAACAGAGCTTAACAAGACTATTATGAGATACAACTGTCCTCATTAACATCTTATATTTATTACATAAGAATCTTATGATCATAGTTAAATAACAACTAGTTCCATTAAAATTGTTTGTCGATAAATGGAATTGATAATGTTATAAATAAAACAACTGATAACTCGAGTCAAAGCAGAGTCAAAAAGGTCAAAATCCGTGGTCAAAACAAATTACTGAGTTTCCTTAAGTTAAGTTTTTTTTTAAATATTGTCTGTAAATATATTTTTTTACAATACAAGTTATCAATACTGTTTTTCATACAAAAAGTATTCGGTAAAAGACAACAACTTATTAATGAATAAAAATAATTTGTTGTTTATAACATATTTGTGTTTAATTAAACCAGTTATATAAGCAGCGATAGCGTGGAGGTTGAATTGTAAGGAAGTAATTATCACTTATTATAATGTTATACCAAGGTAGAACCTTCTGTGGTTCAACTCTAGCGGCACCACCGCCACACCTATTTCTGCCTAATAACAGTAGCGCTAAGTGCTGTGTTCTGGTTTGAAAGGTGTGGTAAGGGAGACATACTTTTCCGAGACGTTCCAGCTTAGTCCTCAAAGGAAGCAGCTTATCTATGGCCGGCCTCAGGTAGGAATCTAATCTTTTCATTACCTAGGGTTGAATATAGATGTCCATAAGCAGGAATGACTTATGTTCGTTTGTTACTTAATATAAAAGACGTTCCACTTTAGTCTTCTTTGTCTTTATCTAAGTGCATTTTCGTCACAGCTGATTATCTACCACTCGTAGGTATCTACTATGACGTAACGGCGACCAACGGTTTCCCATTTTGAAATTTTAATTAGACTGGAGTGACATTCGATATTGCGTACAGCTCTACTGAATAATAACAATTTCTCTTTCGTAACGAGTTACTAAGTGGTCAGTTATAAAAAGTTATGACAATTCAAGGGCTATGTTTTAAATACATTTATTCTAATAAACCTAAAAGAATCAAACGAGCACGCAGTCAACCTGAGGATAAGTGGCTACTGACGTCTATGGATATCTAACCATTACCTTATAGGATGGAAGTCCTATCAAGGGTCGGCCACAGATCCTTAAGCGTTGCGATCCTTAAGTACTCAGTTGAAAAGCCTCGTGCAAGTCTCTTCCTTAATACCCTTCAAACAAGAACACGGCAGTCCTGTTGGAGAGTTCAATACATATCCATATTAACGCTGACGTTATTAGACGGAATAGTACTAGAGATGGTGTCCTCGGAGTCGAACCATGGAGGTTTCTACCATCTTCACGTTTGCCGTATTTGTTGTTTTTATTTTAGGCTTGCTAAATAAATAAATCCACACTGCGATTACATGAGTTGTGGGTACCATAATCATATACAAAGACTAGGACACAAATATTCAGATGGAGAATAAAAGTCTGTATTAGTTATTTAAATGTCTATCTAGCTGGGGATCGAACCTGAAACCATCGCCAATTCGATACGATTACCGCTCCGCCACACGCATTTAAATAAATATAATTTTCATCGTTGTCCTGATTTTTTATTGATATAACAGTCATTCAAGACTATTACTTTGATTAACATTATCATAAATATGGTAGTGCAATTAAATTTTACAACATTAAATGTTAAATGTTGTTGAACTCCACTATGACATATTTTACTGCAGACCACTTAGCATTCAGTTTTAACTACCGTTTGACCGCAAATGATGATAATAAGTTCAAAAGTTATCAATGTAAATGAAACCACGACGACAATAAACAAACAATGAAGTATGTATCCGCTGCTTACAACGTTATTGAATACTGTGGCTACTGTCGCCCATGGCCATCTGTAATCAACCCCAGATAGGATTAGATATTCCTACCTGAGGTCGGCCACAGATGCGCCGCTACCCCTGAGAACTAAGCTGGAACGCCTCAGAAAAGTATGTCTCCCTTACCACACCCTGCAAACCAGAACACAGCTGCGTTTAACACTACTGTTATGAGGCAGAAATAGGTGTGGCGGTGGTGCTGCCGGAGTCGAACCATAAAGGGTTCTACCACCTTCAAAATTGTTGTATCCGCTGCGTACAACTTTAATGATTTTTATATTGTAGAAGTAGCAAACGATGATGCAGTTCGTCGTCGTCATCAACCCATTACTATCCCACTACTGGGCACGGGTCTCCTCTCATAATGAGAAGGATTAGGCCATAGTCCACCGCGCTGGCCAAGTGCGTATTGGTAGACTTCACATACCTTTGAGATGTTTTTTTTTTTATAAATCTCTCAGGTATGCAGGTTTCCTCACGATGTTTTCCTTCACCGTTTAGCAAGTGATAATTAATTTCTAATACGCACATAACTTTGAAAAATCAGAGGTGCGTGCCTGGGATTTGAACCTCGGACCTCTCGATTGAGAGGCCGAGTTTCTTAACCACTAAGCTATCACTGCCTATGCAGTGGGCATTTACAATCAGATGCAGTTCATCTGATTGTAAATGCCCACTTCCTCTAATATACATTTGTAATCAACCCCAATAGGACTACAATATTACCTCAGTACCCTTACCATGAGTTTTTACGTTTTGAAAAATATTACTATTTTGGTATTTGTTTACGTATTTGCCCATACAATTTTCAATCAGCGCCCCTAGCGGATTGTATCAGAACTTGGAAATTGTATGGGCCAATATGAAAACAAATACCAAAACAGTCATATTTGTTAAAAAGTAAAAACTCATGGTAAGGGTACTCTGGTCAGCCTCAGATACGTTACTACCCCTGAGGACATAATTAGGCCTGAACAGCATGCTTATTTACTGCTTCAGAGCAGTCTGATAAATGTAACCTAGCTCAGAATTGAATGTCAATCTATATATACTATAATAAAATAATTGCGAAGGTATTAAAAATGGACTTACCTGTCCTACAGCCAGGTAGAGGCACAATAGAATTGAACCCACCGACAAAAAGTTCAAAACGCCCATTTTATCACTTTTTCACACACTGGTTAACAAAATTGTCAAATTGTCATTATCTCAAAGCACTTCTTATTTGTAGAGTCTGGTAGAGTCCTAAAAGAATAAATCGCCTAAGTTAAAAAACTCATTATAATTTTAAATTTGTATGTGTTTTTTTACCCGACTGCCAAGGAAGGGTTATGTTTTTCGCGCGTATCTTGTATGTTTGTCTTTCTTTATTTGATCCGATCTAACAAACGGCTGGATGAATTTCAACAGTTAAGGTGTCATTATATTTGTCTCAATGACCCGAGTGTCCTTAGATAGGTGTTAGTAAAAAAAAATCAAAATGGCGGATTTTTGGCGCGAAATAGTAACACATTTAAAAAAATAAGTGAACCGAACCTATCGAGTAGGGTATCAGATGAAAGGAAATTAAACGGAGATTATAAAAATATATTTGTATATATATAAAACAGCAAGGTGACTGACTGACTGACTAACTAAATGACTTTTTCATTTTTCAGAAATCAACGTACAGCCTAAACTAAGGACCTTACAGTTCTGAAATTTTGCACATAGGTTCTCTATATAGCGTGAATAAGTACTAAGAAAGGCCTTTTGGAAATTCTACCCTTAAGAGGGTAAAATAGGGGAAAACAGTTTTTTTGAAATGCTTTAATTTTGAAGCAACTACTAAAAATTTTTGTATTTTGCTTTCTGGATAGGAACAAAGACGCACTTATTTATCCCCCTCTGAAAAATCAACCTCGTAGAGGGTAAAATAAGGGTTAAAAGTTCATTTGAACAATCGTCAATTTTGAAGCAAACACTATGAAATTTTGTATCAGGCTTGTTGAATAAAAATAATGAAATACTACCTCTAACGACGTAAAATAATGACCGAAACTTTGATTTACTAAATTTATATATTTTATAGACCGTAAATGTTGGATTTTTTTGCTGAATAGTAACACGTTTTAAAAAAAGTTAACCAAACCTATCGAGTAGGGTGTCAAAAGAAAGGATATTAAGAGGAGATTACACATACAATATATAATATATCTTATATATAAAATTCTCATGTTAGTTACTGTACTCCTCCGAAACGGCTTCACCGATTTTCACCAACTTTTAAATACATATTCAGTAGGTCTGAGAATCGGCCACTATATATTTTTTTTTACCCCTAAGTGATAAGGGTTGTTCACCCTTAACATTTTTGTATTATACGGCAACACAACGTTTGCCGGGTCAGCTAGTACATATATACTCCTATATACACATCGAGATGACTGTCTGACTAAATGAGTGAGTTGCTGTGCCAGAGATCAACGCAAAGGGAAACCGCTTACCTAAGCGTGCTGGAATTTTACACATAGGTTCTTTATATAGCGTAAATGAGCACTACAAGGATAAAAGAGGATAATATTGTTTGAACATCTTTTGTTTTTGAAGCAGACACCTACTATGAAACTTTGTATTTGGCTTTCTGAATAAATATATTGAAATGCCTATTTCACTGCTTTTGGAAATTCTACTTCAGCCTTTTTGGTGCAGTCGGGTTTTTGATTTTTTTAATTAATTACTTGTTAAATAAAATACCTTCTATTTTGACGACACAATTATATTTTAAATCTGGCATTAAAAAAAATGACCTAGCAGAATTGTATACCTTATACAAAATACCTATTGTTTTTATCAATGAAAGTCTAGTGAATTAATTATAATTCATTAAGCACTAAGTAAGCCTAAATCAATGTATTGTAGTTTTCATGTTATAAAATTTAGACCACCCATGGACATTAGATATCTAAGACCAACTTTAAATAAGGTCATGAATGAAGTAGATCTTCATCGGACACCTTTTAAATTAGAACACATCAGCTATGCACCCGGATATGTCTATGGTGTCAGTGAAGTTAAACTGCATGTGATGCTTTAAAAATAGAACAATTTTACTTTGGTACAAGAGTACAAAAACAAATATAGGTAATGATGACGTCACAACTTCCTATGAATGAATACACTAATCTTATCGCCCATTGTGGAGAAATAAGTTGTAATTAATCGTAAGCATTGCATTGTGTTGCACTAACAGATTGGAGGTATCCGAAAAACCTTAGACAATGAATACAAAGACAAATTTCTCAGTAATTACTGTAATTATCGAAACTTTGATTGATTGTATCACAGATAAGAAATATGATAAACAAGTCAATATACAAGAAATCCTCTTTTATTCATTCATCAGTTAATTATTTACTTTTTTAGTCGCTGACTCTTCTTATTAGGCTATTAACTTATGATAGCTTTGTATTTTTCCTTATTAAAGTATATTTTACATTAGGTTAATTTTATTTAATAGTAAATTATATATTATTATGTGATTAGCATTTATTCTCGTAAACGTATATTGTATAAATTATGTATTAAAATTAGTTTCTTTTATAAAAACCTGTTAAGTATATATGTAAATAATAAATTTGAATAGAGATTTTTGTACTTATTTAAGATGTTTCGTAAGTCATAATTATCTCGATAACGTTATCAAATTTACAATAGTTCAAAGCACAAAACTTGTTTTCTTGAGAGCATATCAGTATTTATTATCATTTATGACCTTTCTATCCTAACAATTTGAACTAAGCAACACAACCAAATCGGTTAAAGTTAACTCAAACAATAAACATTCACTTACGCTTCACCTTTCGGTGCTTTTAATTATCTAACCAGAATGTCACTTATGAAACGATGGATCGGTACAACACTACAAATGTCACAGTATTCGTTCGTTCAATACGTTTCGACGGGCGCGCGGTCCGCGCTAAACTACTCGTATCTGACATTATCATTCGTTCAGATTCTCCGGGAGCACCCCACTCAGGAACTCGTCCTTGGTCGTACAATATGTTAAGCTTAGTTCACATTGGCGTTACTAAAAAGCTTATAAAGTTCGCTTGTGTTATATTATTGTATTATAAAATTGTCTATTTAATTTCTTGTTAAATATTTTGGTAAGGCACCTAGGGTCTGTTGCGTTAGAGCAGATTTAGCAAAATATGAAAAATATTTAACTTTCTCAAGTATAAAATGGTTATTTGATAACAGCCACCACAACTACAGACTCTATGGTGTCATTGGGTATACTGAAAAGTTTATGAAAAATTGTTAATAGCTGTTACACATATTATATGCAGATATCTAAAGATAAATTACCACTCCGGGTTATTAAATTAAATAACTCCAAATCTAATTTATTCAATTACCTTGTGACTCACAAAGTACCAAAAGTTAGTTACAACAGCCAAAAAGCTGAAATTTCGAAATGAACATTTATTGTTTATGCTTTTAATGTCTATTAGAAAAAATAATATTAAATTAATCTTGTTCATTGAATATTCTTAAAGTCCCATATTATAGTAAGACTATGTTAATATCAGACTATTTTACCGTTTTACTTCAATGTGGAGAAGGCTTTATACAGTCACGGGTAGGTTAGTGGCGCATCCGTTGTATCAAATCCAAATGATACGATTTGTGTTAATTTTATTGCACAAAATAATGCTACCTTTGCTTGGCGGTATCATTTGGTTACATAATATATCATCATCATCAACCCATTTCTGTCCCACTGGGCACGGGTCTCCTCTCAGAATGAGATTAGGCTATAGTCAACCGCGCTGGCCAAGTGTGTATTGGTAGACTTCACATAGCTTTGAAAATTTAAGATTTCACACTTATGCTCACGATAACTGCAAGTTTCTTTACAATGCTTTCCTTCACCGTTTAAGCTACTGATAATTAATTTCTAATATGAAAATAACTTTTATAAATAGTGCTTGCCTGGTATTTGAACCTCGGACCCTTTGATCAAGCAGCGGAGTTTCTTAGCCAATAGGATATGTATGCTCACATATACGTATGCCTACCTATAGGTAGGTATACCTCATATATTTTGCTTATACCTAATCGCTCAAGTATAGCTTCAAAAATAAAACAAAAGTAGTTTATCATCATCGACCTACGAAGATTATTTTTTGTTGTCAGGTCAATGCTTTATCAAAGTATTTATATTCCAATGCATGTTATTTTAGTGGAAAACTGTTTTTGCTAAAATACTAGTCTATTACAATACCTAACTACAACCTTATTTAAGTTCTACTCCTGACCAACGAAATCTTCCCACATTTGTGGGAGTATTTCAGTATCTTATTTTAAAATATTTTGTCTATTTATTTTTTCGTAAATTTTAAATTTATAATACTTAACTTACTTTTCATTGCTTTAAATAGAGATTATATCAAAACAATGAATACACACTAATTAATAGATTACTAATTATTATCTATACTATTTAGATATATGTTTTAAGGTGGTAGAACCCTTTGTGGTTCGACTCCGGCGGCACCACCGCCACACCTATTTATGCCTAATAACAGCAGTGTTAGGCGCTGCTGTGTTCCGGTTTGCAGGGTGTGGTAAGGGAGATATACTTTTCCGAGGCGTTCCAGCTTAGTCCTCAGGGGTCGCGGCGCATCTGTGACCAACCTCAGGTAGGAATATCTAATCCTATCTGGGGTTGATTACAGATGTCCATGGACGGCAGTAGACACTTACCGGGTAGAGTAGACAGTTATCAGGCGGACTGCATGCTCGTCTACTGCGGATATTATAAAAAAAATGTACACACCTTGCAAAGTAGTGATAAATTGAGAGACGTTCAAAAAATAATCCTTAAAAGATCTGATTTAATCTATTTCACTATTTGTGTAAATTTACAAAATATATAATGATTTCAACGGACAATAATTAGAAACTGCGTTAATTATTTAATAAATAGTAACGGAATAATTGTATGATTTATGTATAGAACCTTTATTCAGTTACATAACGTCGATGCGCTTGTCAAGTTTGATTTATATATACTTGTTCTAGGGATGTGATGTAGATTCTATAAAATCTTTTATATCGATCTTATATTCTATAAAATCGACATTCATTTATTTTTCTCTTTATAACATTTTTCCATGATAAAAAAAATATAAATTAGTTTTAATGATTTTTATATCTTTTTTATAGCTTTTCGATCTTACTTAGAATTCAGGATCTCATTATTTTTTCTACCTTTCACGCATAAATATGAAGTTGTCGATTCTTTCACCGATATGTTAACAGTGTAGCAAAAACAAGTATTAAATCGAAATCTGAAACTGAATTATTAGAAATCAATCAGTCTTCTAGTCTTGACTTCAACTCGAGTTTATATTACAATCAACATTTTTTCAAAACAGTCGCCAACCCTAACTTGTCTAAGATTATGCAATGACTGTTACATTGAATTTAATTGGAATAATAAGTTAATATGACGGCATATGATGAGTTTTTCCTTTGCGTGACTGGAAGTAAGCATCGAGAACACAGTGACAAATGGGTTGGGTATGTCATAAATAACATGTTTGTGCAAACAATAAATATTAAGAAGCAAATGATTTTATATAACACCTCAGATATGTCTATGTATATATTGGCTATAAATTAAAAGTCAAATCTGCTTAATAAATCTTGTGATACACAAAATATAGTAGGCTAAAATTAATGGCATTAAAATATGAAATTTTCCACAGAAATACGCCTTATAACAAAGTATTTATTATTGAAAATTAATCCTTATATAAATAAATAGGGGATTACTTAACCATTACACACTGCATTTAATAGAACAAAATTAGAATTTAAAATTTGAAAAGTTCGTAATAATATAAAAATAAGAACGAATAGACAACTTTGTTCCCTTGGAAAGTCGGTTAAAAATACAAATATACTTAATATTTTTCAACGTTTTGAAAAATCTCTAAGCTGTACCCTTACCATGAGTTTTTACGTTTTGATAAATATGACTGTTTTGGTATTTGTCCACGTATTTGCCCGTACAAATTCCAATCAGCGCCCCTAGCGGATTGTATAAGAACTATAGTGCCAGTAACGTAACATTAAATATGGTCTAAATTGACAAAATGGTGCTCTATGTTTTGTCTCTTTTTTGCGAACATGTGAGGTAGACAAAAAGACTTGAGCACTTACTTATTGTTACGTTTACTGAGTCTACTAAGCAAACGGAACAGAATAATGGATTGAGTAAACGTATCGTAAAATTGTGGGCTTTTTTGAAAACTCATGGTAAGGGTACTGTTGTGAGCGAAATATATAATCTTTTTGTTACTTTATTAAAATATCTATCAAGTGACCTTGATATTCTTTATTCAACGCTTCTTTCAAATTGCGAAAATGATATCATATATCAAGTAAAGTATTTGAAAGCAGGCCATAAAATCAGATCATTATTGCATTGCTCATAATTTATTGTGCTCATAATTTTCTCACGTCGGTACAAACGCTGGTAGGATGTCTTAAATACCCTTTACATTAGCAATGGTTGTACACTAAGCTAGACAGCCATGTTTGGTGTTACCTTGTAAGTATGAACTGTTTGTTTTAATATATTAGAGACGGTAATGAAAAGAAAATTTAGTTTTTTTTTCATAATATACGTGTAGCAGAGGATGCAGTCCATCTGATGGTAAGTGGCTAATGCCGCCCATTACTAAGCTGGTTTTATTCAGAAATAGGTGTGGCGGTGGTGCCGCCGGATTCGAACCCCAAAGGATTCTACCACTTTCAATAGCTTTCGTGGTTTGGTGACTATCAACAGTTATCAGGTGGTCAACAGTGCTGGCGTTGGTTTGAAGGCTGTTGTGGTAAGTGAGACTTACTTTTCCGAGGCGTCTGGTGGTCTAAGGAATAGAATCGCATCTGTGGCCGACCTCAGGTCTAATACCTCTAATCTAATCTGAAATTGATGACAGATGTCCATAGGCGGCAGTATCCACTTACCTGCACTTCCATTTCATATTCGTTTAATACCTTAAAATACTCCATGGCGTTTTATATGAAGGGTCCATTACATCTTTTCCGTTCAGGAAAATCAGGTGGGTGTACAATGGTGAACATAACTCGCTACCCACTACGACTATTATCTACAATTTTATATTTAGTTAAAATTTTTTGTTCTCGCCTAAACATGTCCACATAATTTATAAATGTTACAGATAAGATCCGGGTATTAACATAATCAGGACGATTATATAAACATATTATATAGAAGTAAAAGGATTTTGTGTTTATTAAAATAATGTAATACGGATATGATCTCAATATCAGGCTATCGTAACTATTTACGACTATACTTAAGTACTGTTACTTATAACTTAAATATTTTAAAAAGGTATCTTAAATGTTATAAGAAGCATTAAGTGTACATTACATGACTCGTTCCCATGTAGTCCCTATGAATAGTGACACATCCGCAGTTGTTCATTTGGTACTCTAATTCTATCGAGGATTGATTAGTTAGTGATTCATAGAAGTAAGGAACGAGCGTGCAATCCACGTCTGTAGTCAACGATAAATAAGATTCCTACCAGAGTTCGGCCTTAAATGCGCTGCTACCACTGAAGACTAAGTTGGACTGCATATTTCTTCCTAACCCCACCCTAAAATTCAGAATAAAATAGCACTTAAATCTGTTGCAGTTTGGCAAAATACATACATATGGTCGTAGTGCCCCCGGGGTCGAACCACAAAGGGTTCCACGACCACCATTAATTAGGTGGACTTCATTGCCACTTGTATACCGTAAAATGTAACTTGAGATTTGCAACGAAATAATTCTAATAAATACAAAATTACGCTTAACCTTTCCAAAGTGAAAGAGTTAGTTTAACAAGGGCGCCACAAACGGACAGACAAAAACCAGTCAGTTAATTAGTCTAGCAGGTGTCAAGGCTTCACGCAATCGGACAAATGAATTGTACCGTGATTAATGATATTCTGATTAGGTGGAATCTGTTAACCAAAATTTGAAGAAATTAAGAAGCATTGTATTTTACAACAAGGGTTGCGCGCGGCGTGCCCTGTGATTTTTATGCTTTTATGCGAAGACAATTTGCTTTGATATAGGTATACACAATGACAGGTTATAGATCAATGGGTATACATTATTATTTATGGTCTTTTTAACTACTGAAAAAGTGGCAATCTTTTCCTAAAAGTTTTGTCAACATTTTGGTAAACTATTTTTAAATATTGCTCTCCGCAGATCAAAAAGAGCATCTTAGTCGCGTGTTCTCGATTTTTTTATTTTTTTTTTCCTTTGTGTATGTCAAATAATTCCTATATCATTAATACCATATCATACCCTGTAAATCTCTCCCTTTGTGCCCTTAAAAATCGATTCAGCCGTTTGCCAATTTATAAGGTTTTATTCATAAAAACAATGACTTTTGTATTTAAATTCCTTTTAAACGGACAGATACTTTACATTTTTATTTGTATATAGCTATTCTAATATTTTATTTATCAATCATCGCTGTAGATTGTACTTGACACATTTTAATTAAGGTTCTCTGACCCATTAGGCGCGTATTCATTCAGTCCATTCGTTCAATTTCAATACTTTTATCATATTTTACGCGTCACTTCACATAATAGGTGTTTAGTTAAGTCATTTTTGATTAAGCTGGAATAAAACCGATTATCGGCAATATTACGAAAAGTTTAGTATTTTGTTGTACAAAAGTATAGAGGAATTAATCCGTTACTTACGCATACTTAAAGAATACTTAAGATAAATACACTACTTAAGCATGTTTTTAAGATCTTACTTCACTTGCATTTTGCAATTGCATCGAATGCTTATCTATTTTATAGATATTTAAATATAATACAGCCAATTTACAATTTTCATACTCTCTTTATTAGCAGGGTGAACTTTGATTTTAAATTATATTAATAGGATAATAATAGGTTAAGCTGCATCCCATTTACTGCTATTTTGTAAGTGTTATAAAATAAATCATCGAATAATTGAAACAACCTTAAGAAAAATCTACTTATATTGATTCAGAAATATTATATGTATAGAATATTATGATATTTATGGCGTGAGAAATACTAATTGATCTATTAATCAGGAATTACGCTCAGGTGCAATCAAATGCGAGCCATTTTTAATTAACTACATCCTTTTTATAAAACAGGTTTTGCATATCATTGTAATTGCTATAGAAAGGGTAACAGCTTATGTATAACTTTAATATAATATGAATGGACAATACCATATATAATTTATTTTTTAGAAAAAGGTGTAATTTTTATAGTGCAGTTTTTATTGTATTACGATATTTTATTCATTAGATACGGAATACCGTATTTGTATTTAACTATCACACATAAGAATACAAAAGTAATAACAACTTATAATAGTTATTTGAAATTCGGTATCTCAATCTGGCGGTCTGAGGTTCGAACCTCTAGCACTCATCTAATTAAATATCACTTTACTCATGTGACATAGCTATGTACCCGTAGACGAGAGTGGGCAGCGCCAGGTGCCAGGAGGGTCCCGCGCTGTCTTCGTCCCCCTAATATCTACAATTTGCTGTCGCGACGCAACTCGTTTCTATATTCAGGTCGAACTAGAAGTTTGGCGCGGACTCTACCATCAGGTAGACTACATACTCGTTTGTTATTGTACTCCACAAAATAGATCTGTTCTATTTGAATTGATAATAATCAATTCAAATAGAACAGATCTATTTTGTGGAAAGTTATTACTTTTCTTAGGTAGCAATGACCACTTGACATTGGATAACAATCGCGATAACTGCTATTGTCATCGACCTCTAACGGTCCCACCGTTAGAATATGTTACAATCAAATTAAATATAGGTATCTATCAATCAATACCGATAATCCTACCTTGATCAATATGACGCGATTATGATCAAGCTTACATGATAAAACAAAATATGAACTAATCATTGAAACAAAAACAGAGATCTAGTAGCCAATGTTGCGTCATATTAGCTTTGTTCTTCTAAAGCTTGATACACACAAGATAGAGATAACATAAATTATTATTTGTTTTAATAAAATGTACCCCAGAGACAAACACAATGACACATCATAAACACAATGAAAATTAAATGCATTCCTACTTTTAAATACGCATATTTTTATTCATTTCTATTTTTAAAATTTTACGTGCTTTTCGTGATTCATTATTTTTGTTCCAAATTATTATTAAATTTTAAATTAGTTTATATACATTAAATTAAAAAGGCAAGCATTGCTAGCACTAAATTATGCTGAAAATTGTGAGAGTTATCTAGCTTTACTTTTTATAAATAAAAACATATGTAAATTGCAACTACATATATATTTAACAATAGTCTATACCTATCCTAACAATATCGATCAACTGTAAATCACGATGAAATGAAGCTGACCGAACGGGACCGATATACGACCGATAGCTGCGCTTGCCCACACGGCCGACCGCATCTGATTATTGTATTGATAATTGAAAACATGCAGATGTTATCGTTATTGTTAAATTTATTTTGCGTAACCAATTGCTGTAACTAGAATTTATTGTATCCCTTTACAAAACATCAGTGACTTTTCAGTCTTTAGTCTAGACTCTAGTCCATTAATCCATTACAGGCTAATCCATCATTTATACACGTATATTTCTTTTTCATGGAGATCTGGGAATTGCTAAAAAATGGCATAAGTTATTGAGCTGACATAAATAATTCTATTTTACCACAACTTAGATACCCAGGAACTGTCCTACTATGTCTATCTACCACGGTATCTATATCTACTACGGTAGAAATAGCCACCAGTCCCGTCATTTCTTATTCCTGTAAAACTCAATAAATTATAGTCTCATCACTCGCCCTTGAATAACTTTACCGTACTCTACCATAAGGCAGCACTATGGAACTCCTAACCACAGACAATTACCAAAAAGAAATCTGTTTATCTGTCCACTTTGACTAACGAAGCCTTACATAAACATTGAACTGACTAAGTGGCTGTTACGAAACTAAAACCAATATTGTCGCAAGAAAGTGTGTTAGCCCTAGGGCAAGTGTCAAGTGTCAAGCATCTACCGAATCTTAAACAATATGATGTTCTACTTTGTGTTATGTTAGGAAGGCCCATTTTGTGTACATTGCTGCTTTGTTTTTGTGAAAATCTTTCACACAACAAAACGACAAAAGCTATAACAATATCATACGCTGTAAGAGAAATTGAAGATGAATTATTATATTTCTATAGTTACATAATTTTTTATCTTTAGAAAGATTACATTTCAATAATATTGATGAAAATTAAAAAATTTGAAACTTTATACATTATATTTTTTTATAGATACAATTTAATGTAGGGCAATAATATAAATTTAAATTATAATTCATACGTTTTTTACTGTTTTACTATGAGATTTTCGCAAAATTTTATGACATAGTCGCTAACTAATCTTTTGCACCATATATTCGATCACAATATTAATTATCTTTTAAAATTTTAAACATGATCATTCCGCCTTTCAAAAAGCATTTTTTCAATTCCTGTTATATAATTAGCATATCACACGTACAAATATGCGTCATTAAATAAAGAAACACCACTAAAAACCATGTACAATTGTACATACATAAAGTCTTACTAATGAATATTACGTATTTTACAAATAAAATAAAATGACAATAACTAATAAAATGCAGCAATATACAGCAAACAAGTTAGTCATACTCAGCCGCTGTCGGCAGTAACTGATGACACTCGAGCCGAGTGGTGGATGGTCATTATGATACGGTGTCCTTGGGTTGACGGTAATAGTTTTCGTACTACCCATTCGCTTAGCAACTCTGCATTTTTCGAGCATTGACATTTTTACATAGATTTTTTCATATAACTTAAAAAAAAAACCAAAAAAATAACAGCCGAACGTATAACATAATTTCTTCGAATACGGGTAATTAGCAACGAGTGTGTGTTTTTGTGTTTGTTTTGGAAATAAGTAACGGTTTTGAATTTAAAGTCGAAATACATTTTATAGTAAACGTAATTTAAGTTATAATTAACTAATGCACTCAATCCATACATACTTCAGTGCGTAATTAATCATTAAGAAATGGTATTTAAGAGTAGAATGCTGAAAAGTTGACTTGATAAAACATGTTTAATATAATATTACATACTTTTATTTCTTAATATAATTGTTTTAAGCAAAATTTCTTACGGTGGCCAAAACTGTAACGTAAGGAAAAAGCGTTATATGCATTCCATGAGACTTTTTCTCTCCATGCACTTTTCTTTGGATGATCTTTATCTTATCGGTCACATTATATATATGTTTGAATTGAAAACTATATAATTAAGTAAGATTATTTCTCTTGCTATCTACATATGAATAATACTACACACTAAATCATCGAGCACAGTGTTTCTACCAACGTAAGATAGATAGGCGATCTCTCGTAGATGTCCCACTATGGCGCCGCAGTGGGCAATCCTGCCCACGCATCCGTCATCTACGGCATACCAAACTCAATTTTAAACCATGACATAAGACTTACACATATGTTTGTTATTAGTACCATAAATATAGTATGGCGAAATATGGCTTGTTAAAATTGTAACATAGAAAATTAGCATTTTTGCTAAAACTATATATTAGATCATGTACCTCAATATTTATTTACCTTTTTAGACACTTCTATAATTAAAGGTGGTAGAAGTCTTTGTTGTTTGACTCCAGAGGCACCCTCGTCACACCTATAGCTACCTTAGCCTTTGAATATATAGTTTTTTTTTTTTATATATTTAACCTAACGATAAGGCAGACGGGCTACCTGGTGGAAAGCAGTCACCGTCGCCTATGGACATTTGCAACACCAGAGGAGTCGCCAATGCATCGCCGGCTTTGAAGGAGACTTCTTTTTACACCCCTCTTGAAGAGCCCCGTGTCATAGTCCTGAGGGAATACCTCAGAAGAAAGTTTATTCCACATTTTTCATTTTGCATAGATACTTATACCTTAGAATAGCACGCTGCTGTCATCTGGTTTATAGGCTCACTTAGGTCTTAACTCATAATGTTGAGACACTTATATAATGTGAAATAACTTACGCCCGTTATTAAAAATCGAGTGATCCAATATTTTACCTACCAAATATCAACATTTGACAATTTCTGCCTATAAGAAATTGTCATATTTTTACCTTTGGTACGCAAAATTTGGATAGGTTGATAAATAACAGGTGTTAGTCCTCAGGTGTCTTTGGGCGATAATGGCCCCTTACCATCAGGTCGACTACGTCCTCCATTGCTACTTTCATGTTACAAAAAAACTTATGGTAACTGGTCACTGCCACCCATGTACATTTTATAATCAACCCCAGATAGGATAACAATCCTAACTAAAATCGGCCCGATCCTATCTAACGTGAACCACAGATGCATTAAAACAATTCCCAGTGGTTAAGTTTCCTCTCCTTTCACTTTCAAATCATTCCACCTAACCTTTCTTCCATACATTTCGTAATGGTTACAGTTTAAGTATATCACCGTGTGCGAGGATCGAGAACAATGTGATGCAACTCGCGTCTAAATAACATTTATCATGCAAATCGGTTTATTAATACCTTAACTAATACCGAAGAATATACGTATGGCTGTTAGTGTAATATTCTTATCTTTTTTGTTATAAAAAAAATAACAAACGAACGTGCTGCCCACCTAATGATAAGTGTCTACCTCACATGTTCTTTAACCCCAGGTAAAATTAGAGTCCTGACGACCTCTGAATTCGACCACAGATCCGTTGTTACCCTTGAGAACTAAGTAGGAAAGTCATGTTGATGACGTGAAGAGTCAGGCAGCATCCACAACCTTCTTCTTTTTTATGAGGAGTGTACCCTACGTACGTACGAAAATCCTCCTGACGTATTTCCTCAGAGCTATGACATGGGGCTCTTCAAGAGGAGTGTAAAATGAGCTCTCCTTCAAGGTCGGCGAAGAATTGGCGACCCCCCTGGTGTTGGAAGTGTCCATAAGCGACGGCGACTACATTCCACCAGGTAGACTGCCTTATCATTAGATTAAATATATTAAAAAACCCTAAATTTCCTTAATTTGTAGGAAGAGCTTTTTGAGTTAGCAATAGCAGAATAAAAGCGTTGCAGTCAAAGGAAATGCCACCGAATATGACTAGGGTCTTTTAACTTTTGAAATCCCAACGATCGGCGATTCCCAAAGTCATGTGCATACACTAGTGAGATAAAGTCATGTGACTTTTATGTCGTCGTAAATATAAGGATTTAGACGTCACTGCTATGCAGTTTGCATTAATATCAGTTGGCTGAAGAACCGGTACACATAAATATATATTCTAAGTAAATCCTCCACTGTTTTCGAAAATATACTTATTTAATCCTGTATAAACCTTGCGCAAAATTATAACTTAACTTTATATATCTGTTTAACAGTATCTTTTAACCAACTACTGGGGTAATATTATTCTTTGGCCCACTGCAACTCCGACGGCTTGATGATTTTTTACATGAGGTGTAGTTGAATTTATTTAATCTGTGAAAATGACATAGCATATATTTTAATCAGTTCACTTTTAAATTAACTCTGTATAGTCCGATTCATAATTAGGTGTCCAAAATGTAAACAAAGGTGTTGACCTATCAAGAAAATATGTTTCAAATGGTACATTTTTGACAATATTAAATTAATACAACGATAATAAAATAATGATCTAAATAAATTAAAATCAATTCACATTTTCCAATATTCATATTAACTCAATTTCATTTCATACAGTAATAATAATAAAAACAAGATTTATGGTAGAAAATTAAATTGTGATAATAGTCACACAATCGGGATCTAAACATTTTTTGTGCCGCCATTTTTAAGTTTCGAAGTTGATATTATTCATTTTCGTGATCGTGGTCGAACTTGAATGTTTTCTAGTTTTCATAGAGCGTTTTTTTTTTAATTGTGTGCAGTTATTAAGTTTTTGTTTTTTTGTTAAGTTTGTGAAAGTTTTCGTTTCTTGTTAATTTGTTAGGGTTTGCAATACCTGTAATTGTATTTTGACAATGACATTTCTTTGTTTACATTTTGGACACCTAATTATGAATCAGACTATAGTTTTTTTGACAATGACTTTCTTTATAACAAGAAAGTATCAACATAAAATATATTCGTACCTACTTACGGGTAGAAATTACAAATCAAAACAGATAAATACTATTTAAGTTTAAAAAGTACCTGAACCTATTAAACATTTCATTTAAACAAACAACAAATTTATAATCTTAGAGATTTATCTTCAAACAATATCGAAATCATAACCCATGACAGATAGCTCGAGTTGTACAAGCAAGATTGTGAAAACACTCAAGGGTATATCCTACAGTATCCTCACAATGCAAACAGTACAATTGATCCGCTAAATTCAATGAGTTGCGAAAGTAGGGCATCGTACGCAAATACTTGGAAATGGACTTGTTTTACTACAAGCGAATGAAGACTGGGGTAGATAAAAAATATAGAAGAGAAGAAAATCAAAAGGAAGAAAGGGCGTATTCGGAACAGAAATTGAAGCATTCGAAGTTAATTATATTTTTATCGACCCACAGAAAGTTCTACTAAAAACCATTCGGTTGTTTGTCAGAATGGGCAGGAACGTATGACAAATAAACAGTAAAGTTTTTGAATAAGTAAGATTTGACAATAGCTCTACCCACTATCCGGGTAAACGCCTGAAAGTTTCTCAAAAAAAACGTGCCTTGTATATTTCTATATTTATTTAATAGAAAAGAAACATCGGTGATGCGGTAACATTACATATTATGAGAAAAACTGTGACCGAAGATGAAGATGTAGCAATTTTTACAATTTCCAATTTTAAAGAACAATATAATCATATCTACAATTCATACATATGTATAGGTAATTTAGTCCCTTTTTCATAACCATAAATTCACTATTTAAAACGTGAGTGGGAAAAAAGAAACTAAAGGACCCTCACATTTTTGATATTAGCGAAGATATTTTTTGCAATATAGCGAATACAATGCAACAAGCTAACAACCATGGATTCTATAGCTATTATCGCTTAGTATTTCAACACAGAGAGACCTTAAGTTATTATTTCATTGAGAGGCGTGAGGTCTCAAGGAGTTAAAATAAGTTGAAAGATATAAATAATGATCATTTTGACTACCCATTCGCCATTTTTTCCCATGCCGAATTTAAAAATATGCTTTTCTAGAATCAGAAATTTAATATTCTTTATGATATTGATTTCAGTCCGGTATGTTTTAGTATGTTTATATGTGCGTGTACCTGTAAAGAATTCTTTGAGTACGTATATTTACTAGCGCCCGTTATTAATAATCAATCTATCAATTTTCATCCACATTGAAATTGGCAACTTACTACTGCTTACTAACATTTTCAAATTATTTATTTTTTATCATAGAATTTTAGCACCTAGTTAAGATGACTTAAAAACAAGAAAAAAACAGTGATAGCCTAGTGGTTAAGAAACTCCGCTTCTTGATCGAAGGGTCCGAGGTTCAATCCCAGGTACCTCTGATTTTTCAAAGCTATATGCGTATTAGACCCGTGCCCAGCAGTGGGACTGTAATGGGTAAATGATGAAGAACAAGAATCCCGATCCGTTAAAAATAGATTCTAAATGCAGCAATGGAGGTGTTCCCAGTTGTAAAGATTACCACATCATTTTATCTATTGCAATTGTTATCTCATAATTTAACTCGGTCAACATTATAACCACTTCATCATAACTCATTCCTTAACCTTAGTTACTGTCCCACTTAATATACACATTATCTATATCTTCTATCCATAATATAATAACAACGTAAGATTCGCGTGTCTGTACATCGAAAATATGTGCATAAAATTAGTTAGAAAAACGAAGAACAAACAATTATAGATTTTTTAGCATTTTTAGAATATTTGTCTGTTTGTATGAGCTTCAAATCTAAACCAGAACTACTAAAAAGAATTAAATGGACTAACAATATATTCATAGTTTGCGTCTTTACTTAACATTTAGAGTTTATTTGATTAAAATTCACTAATTCTATTGAATGTTATTCTAAGATTGATGACATGTATGTGCAGAAGAGAATTTTTATAATATAGGAGTAGCAGACGAGCTTGCAGTCCACCTGATGGTAAGTGGCTACTGTCGCACGTGGACATCTGTAACAAAGCCCAGATAGGATTAGATATTCCTACCTGAGGTCGGCCACTGATGCACCGCTACCCTTGAGGACTAAGCTAGAATGGCTCGGAAAAGTATGTCTCCCTTACACCTTTCAAACCAGAACAGCAACGTTAACACTACGGTAATGAGGCAGAAATAGGTGTGGCGGTGGTGCCGCCGGAGTCGAACCACAACGGGTTCACCACCTTCACGCTTGATAGATGGCGTTATACCATTGACGTTATATTCTGAATACACGCGAACGAAGTCGCAGGTATTATGTAGCTGATAAATAATATGTAGCTCGCGGGCAGATGACTCGGTACTGATAGCTAAGTTTCAATTTACATTGGACAAAATGTTGAAATCTAGTCGCTAATGCGTTTTGGTGATGAGAAAATTTAGCTTAAGTATTTCTTGCCCAACAGCCAAATTGATTCTGCGGATAATCATAAATGGTGTATTTTAATGTCTTTATTCAAATTTTCTATCAAAATGGAGTTTATTTTGACGTGACAACGTCTTAAATTAGGTTGCGGCTGGGAGTCACTTATGAAAAAGTGTAACGCCCGGTAACGTTACGATGAGTCACCGAACGAGAGAGAGGCCCGCCGAATGCCTTGCGTCTCTCTCCCACTCAACTATGATCGGTCTGCCGCGCGCGCAGCACTAGAGAATTAGGCGCATTGAATCGGCGCATGCTTGTGTCTCTGTCTTTGTCTTTCTCGAACGTTCTTGGCGTTGGAAAAACAAGAAAGCGTCACAATACAAGTTCACACGTGTGGTTAAAGTATCGTCAGCTGTGTCTGTAGTGAAAATATGGAGTGCTTAGATTCGTCATTTATCATTTACAACAACTACAACAATAAAGGTAAATAATTGTACACTGATATTTCATTATCGTAAACTATGATTTTTTCATTCAATTCCTTGTTCCTATTGTGCAATTTAATTATATTCATATCAATAAATATTCTACCGAGAAAAAGACGTTGTCACGTAAAATCTTCGCCCGTAAAACCGACTTTACAGGCAACCATTATTTTTTTAGACTTAAATCCTTTTTTTTTACGACTGTCTTCTAGTACAAGAGTCTGCCGAAACAGAACTGAGAGGAACTCGCTAAAAGTCTTAACAAAAGACATTATTTTTCCTAGAGATCGACTTTAATAGAACCCTGTGAAATTTCAAAGTACTACACGTCATTACACGGACTGCATGTTTGCGTTACTGCTATAAAATCGAAACAAAATGTAACAAATAGGTCTTATTCTATATATAAAATTATCGTGTCACAATGTTAATTACCGTACTCCTCCGAAACGGCTTTACCAATTTTCACCAAATTTTATATGCATATTCAGTAGGTCTGAGAATCGGCTACTATCTATTCTTCATACCCCTAAGTGATAAGGGTTGTTCACCCTTAACATTTTTTTTATTTACAACGTTTGCTGGGTCTACTAGTAATAATATAAGCCGGTTAATCGTATTTCAAAACTAACATATCAGTCAACGCAACTAACCTTATTCTTTATAAACTACATTCTACGTACTCTTATAAAGGCAATACTGATTGACTCAAGACTTATAATGAACTAAAAATAACTAAATAAGGATTAAAGCCACATTTATTGATCAAAGGATGACACTTCATTAACATACTAATTGCTCGGCATGTAAATGACATGCCATCTTGAGGTTATTTGTACTTTATAAAAGCGAAAGTTAATGAATTACAATAAAGAAGGCTTTCTGCCTTATAACAATAGTATTAAGCACTGTACCCTTACCATGAGTTTTTACGTTTTGACAAATATGACTGTTTTGGTATTTGTTTACGTATTTGCCCATACAAATTTCAATCAGCGCCCCTAGCGGATTGTGTCAGAACTTGGAAATTATCCCCAGTATCTACGTTGCTTACAGTGACTGTTGTACCACACTGGTCGTCGCTAATTAGAAGTAGTTATTGCCTGGCCGGGAATCAAACCGGACTCTACGTCGCTGACTGCTTTTCCACATTAGTCGTCACAACACAGAATCTTGTAAGATAAGTTACCTTGGTCACAAAGTTTGATTAGCACATGTATGTAGGCAACTCATTTAACTGGAATACAATGATCGTGCGAACTATAATACAATGTGCTCATAAACGTATCACTTTACAGACAAACACACAAATGTATGAAACTTTTTTGTAACATTCAAATTGAACCGTATATAATGTTTATTAGGTTTGAACCGTGGTTGAGTCGTAACATCGGACTAAACTTTATTGTCTTGGGTAAATTCGCGCAATACGTTTATCAATTAACATCAGTTTACGAACCAAATTACCGTGTAGTTGATTTAAATATTCGTCGTTTTTGCTAAATGTACGTTATATTATTTCCGGGATAGGCCTTCCTGCCCTAACGTCATCAAAGTATATTTTTATGGCATTGTCGACATACAGTCACACACATTGAGCACACAGATTCTCCCAGATATCTATACCCCGTATAATAACATTAGATTTAATCTTCGATCCTACCTAAATAACCTAGATAAACCTAGTTTAACATAATAATTACAACAATTAGCATTCATTACAATATAATGTAATGCAACCATATATGCCAAATATTTATTGCCGATTTGAGTTGTCCTACTTGGTCAGAAGGGCCAAGAGCTTATTGCTAGCCAATAAAAACAATGTTAAGCGCTATTGTTTTTCGAGTGCCGAGTTCGTGCTGAGGCTTTACTTTACTCTAACTTAGCCCTCAGGGATAGCAGCGCATATTATCTGGGTTTTACCATCAGAGGGACTGCATGCTTGTTTACTAGTTCAAAAGGGCTATCATCAATAAGTTACAACAACGTTTAGGAAAGCCGTTTTGACCCATTGAGCTATTTTACTAAACGATATATCAATTAAGCAGCGTTGAAGTTGCATCATTTAAGTTCATCAGTTACATTTTCATTTGGCCGAGAATCGAACCGGAAATTACATGTCACCGGTAATGACCACAGTGCCTAAACTAAATTTCAAAATATTAAATGTTCTACTTCAGACATTTAGGTGGATCATTTGCATTTTCGTTTGACCAATCATCGAACGGGAAATTGCATGTTACCAGAAACAACTATGTCGTCAACCTATTACTGTCCCAATGCTGGGCCCGGGTCCTCTCTTAGTGAGACGGATTTTTGACATAGTCCATCGCGGCACCGAGCTGACCAAATGCGAATTGATATAGATACTAAACACATTAACGAATTTTTTTTTAGTAACTCAGGCGTACAAGTTTCCTAAATATATTATCTTTCTCTATTTAAGAAAATCATAATTACTTTGTAAAATGCACATACTTAAAAATTCACAGACGCCTGGGATTCGAACACCGGACCCCCTAATTGAGAGGCCGAGTTTCTAACCACTAGCCTATAACTGCATTCACAACGACAACTACAGAACTATATCATGTAAATAAAATGTTCCATTTTAGTCAAAAAATCACAATTCCATCTTATATTGTTATATTTCTAGATCGCATCTTCAACCCGGAAACATCATAAGGCAATTATATTTTTTACTTTTAACAACCAGGATGCCATTATTGTGCCATAACATTTGGCGTCTTTATTCTAAAATTTGTTAAATTGTATGTAAAGTTGGTAATTTGCAATTCATTATTTACATTCCAAATATTTTGCCGGCGTCATGTGACTGCGAGTGTTTCACGAAGGTGTTTATTAAATATGTGGGCGTTTGTTGCTAATTTCTATGTCTAATACTAGATGTGACTCACGGATAGACTTGTCATATAAAGTTGTAAGTACATTTAATAATCTTATTATCATATTCTATTGATATTGTTGGTGTGAAAGTTTGTTTGTTTCGATATTTGTTGTTCAAAACATTTGTGGATTTGCATGTTTGATCCACAAGTAGTTTATGACCTGAATTAACATATAAGATTATCTCAATAGTTTAAAAATATCAAATAAATAATTTATATTCATAACGTCGCTTGCTTACTACTTTCGTATACTCGAACCTACCTACTCTCATTCTTTGACATGCCCTACACAAACGGCATGACGGATTTGAGTTACTGAAATAGGCTATATTTTCAAATACAAACACTGTTAATTAAGGCAAACTTAAAAATAAAATTTCAATAAAAATTGTCCTTCACTTAACTTAGTTATTACCTTGATAAACGACACACATGGTCACGGCAAACCTTATAAATTTGAACATTAATTTTGCTTGTCTCTAACCATGTTAGTTTCCACAAAAGTCAAATACCAACTACACCTTGTAAGGTAATAATGAATTGCTGTAATCAGTAATCTTCGGTAGGTCGCTGACGCTATAACAACCATAACGTAGGACACACGGTAGGAACTGTGATTACTATAAGGAATTAAGATAGATAAGAAATACAAAAAAAACAACAAATTATTATAAAAAAAAACAAAAATCTACTTATCAATCAACAAAAATCTAAATCTACTAGACTACTTGAAAATAATTAACTGAAAAGGTAAAATAAGTAAAACATGAATGATAAAATAGAGTTCTTTCCAATATTTAATATTAAAGTAACAAACAGGCAGTCCATCTGATGGTAAGTGATACCTGCCGTCCATCTTTGTAATCAACCCCAGATTATATAAGTAAGTGACTCTACCTAAGGTCGACCACGAATACGTTGATACTCTGAATTCTAAGTTGGAACGCCTCGGATAAGTACAGCCCCTTCGCGCTACAACCATTACATCCTTACACCCACCGCTATATCTGAAAGGCAGGAAAAGCAGGTCTAAATCTTGAAAAGAACCCTTGGTTTATAACAAACAATATTGTTAGCTCGCCACTGAGTCGTGACGTTGGCAACATCCGCCGTACCGATGGTGTTAGGAACAATTAAACACTTGCACAACCTATCACAATTGTACTTATTTTGGTGAATACCACATGAACTGACGTTAAGAGGATATCGGATACAATAAATATTTGTTGAAGAATCAAATTGTACGTCTTACACAATAGGTTGGACGTAAAGATATTGTAGTTGTTTATTATACAAATTGCCAAGGACTTACAAGACTTTCCTAATATACATATTTTTTGTATATTTTTTAGCTTAGTTACGTAAACTTGAAATTATTATAATTTTAAGTCGACTCGAGTAGCAAACCTCTTTAACCAACTCGTCAGAATATTAGAATCACACGTACAGTCGGACACAAATGCGCTGCTAGTTTTGCTACCCTTAAGAGTACTGTGTGTCTTCCTTAACATACTCTTCAAACCAGAACAGCAACGCTTAACATTGCTATTATATGAAAAACCTGTGGCAAGTCCGTAGGCAAGTAAATAAGCCAGGAACATAAGAAATACCTATCTTACAGCTAAGAAACCTGCTTACTACAGAAAAGTTGCGCAAGCTTATGGGATATAGAGCCCCATAAGTTTTACACAACCATGGAACAGATATACGCAACTACACCGAACAATACAATTCTTAGTACTTCGGTCACCACAAAATGATGTGTTACAATTCAAAATGAAATAAGTTAAGGTCACAATGCATCGAAACTTGGCCTTTAAGTTTGTAAATACTTATTTTCTAAATATATATAACTCAAAGGTGACTGACCGACATAGTGATCTATCAATGCACAGCCCAAACCACTGGACGGATCGGGCTGAAATTTGGCATGCAGTTATGACGTACGCATTCGCTAAGAAAGGATTTTGATCAATTCTACCCTCAAGGGAATAAAATAGATGAAAATATTACTTCGTAACGCGAGCGAAGCCGCGGGCAAAAGCTCGTATTACATGTATTATGTGTATTTCGTTGTATATTAGCTCAATCTATAGCAATGTCTGATACCGGTTTAACTTTTAACAGATGTTTTACTAAAGTCTCTAACACCTGGCTAGAAAACTACTACTCTATTAAAATAATAGTCTAATAAGTCAATATCAAATTATTTAACAAGAAACTCACTAGAACCAAAATTTGGTAACGGTAAAATAAGCATCTCTCTCTGAGAAGCATCTATCCCTGTCACGCGGGCTTATGTCCGCATGGGTATTTAGTCTACATGCGTGCCACGCGCACGGAGATCGCATGAGACTGCATCGGTTTGAATCATGCGTGCAGGTGGGACATAATAGTGGGTCATTCATAAATAACCTCACAATTCAAAATTCACTATTATTTTAAGTGAAAGCTTAGTTCAATGCAAAATATCCTATTTTCCCTATTTTAATGTGCAGAACTGTATATTTCAATATTTTAACTTCATTTATTAAAAACATGTTGAAACAAAAACTTTTTGTTTTGTTGTGCGGTTATTCATGCAAAACAGCGAGTCATATGAAAATGAGTCCAGTAGAGATGGAATATATAGGAGATAGAGTTCTTTATCCTAAAATTCCAATAATAATGGTAACCCTACAAGGAACCAGTGACCCTGAAGTTCCTCATTACCACCATGTCGTGGTAATGGCATCCGACTTTTGTTCTTACAGTAACACCTCGTTTATTTACACTACAGTCTTTAAAGAATACTGTCACTAACACTTTGAATGCTGGGGTGCTTTTCAAGTAATAAGTTATTTATTTATTAAATTTAATCATGGATAAATATTAATATTGTTGAAATGGTCATAAGATGGTGGAATTTTCGTGATATGATTCAATAGCACCACCTATTTTTTGGTTTATAACAGAGTTAAGCAGTGCTGTGTTCTGGTTTGAAGGATGGGGTACAGCAGAGACACATACCTTTACAACGCGTTCCAACTTAGTCACCAAGAGGAAACTATTTGAAATACAATTGACCACAGATGACCATAAAGCAAGACTTTAAATAAATATTTCATATCGTATCTTTAAACTTAGTTTCAAAATGTAAGTAAATTATTTTAATTTTGCCCACAGGCATCTAAATATCATTTAGAAAATGTACGTACCCAAAAAATAAAAAATTTAAAAATTTTGTTATCACTTTCCGAGGTATAAAAAATAATATACCTACTTAATTAACATCTATTTACCTTATCCGAAGCTATTAAGGGGTTAAATGTACTAGAATAGTGTACATTTATCCACACCTCGAACAATAGCAGCAGAACAAACGGGTTCGATTCTCGGTCAAGGCTCGCGTGACGAGAAATTGGATGGATCCGTAAAATAAGGTCACGAGGTCGCTGATTCGTGAAGGGAGTCTTATCTTTGATTTATTTACAAAGCGCTGTGACCCCCGGTTTCACTCGCTATTAAAACTAAACACTGTTGAGATTTTAATTTTTTTATTTTCTGCGCGGTACCCTAATTATTTTTCTAAAATAAAATTAACCTAAGTTATTCTTTATAACATCAGCTAACTGTCAGTGAAAGTCTCATCAAAATCGGGCCAGCCGTTTCTGAATGATAGGTACTCTTCGACAAACAGCAATAAAATAGACAAACATTTTTTAGGGTTCCGTACCCAAATCGTAAAAACGGAAGCCTATTACTAAGACTTCGCTGTCTGTCCGTCTGTCACAGGGCTATATCTCCGGAACCGTAATAGATAGACACATGAAATATTACAGAGGATGCATAACGGTGGCCGCTATAACAACAAATACTAAAAATAAAATAAAGTTTAATATTAAAGGGGGTCTCCATACAACAAACCGGTATTTTTCGGCATTTTTCGATGTAATTTTTACAATCCGTTTACTAATATAACTGGTATTGAAATAAATACAAATAAGAACCATAAAACATATTTTAATATGGTTATTTTAATTTTATTATACTTTGATAACGTATCATTCATCATCACCCCAACGCCATCTATTTTTGTATCATATAACTAAGTATTGTTGAAAATAATAAAATCACAAAATGATTAAAAATAAGTAAAAAATAATTGACATTTGGGGTACGAAAGCCTCCATGTTCGACTCGTACTTGGCGAATTATTTTCGTTATAAGTACCGAATACCTATACTTTCATAGTATTCTATATTTCGTAAAATGATGTCCTTTGGACAGCACACAAACACATACAATTTAATTTATTTGTATAGACAAGCAAAAATATTTAATTTAAAGTTTAACTATTTAACCTTTGACAAATTAGAATGTGTTTGGTATTTATGAAATAGTTAAAATATAAATAGTTTGCTGGTTCATAGCGCTTTAAGTATCTTTTTTCCTTAAATAAGTATATGAAGTGTTCCAACTTCAATCTCAAGCTGGATTCCAATCCTATCTAAGGATGATAACTGTAGGATCCGGCTCGAAGAACTAGAAAATTCTGTTGGGCCCAACTCGAAAGTCAGAAAAATATTTTACGTTTGCAGGCACGCTTTCCTAACGATATACACTATATGGTCAAAATACACTAGATGAGTAGATATAACCACCAACCTTGCCTTCCAAGTCCATCTGCCGACTCGATTCGTGGCAGGAGTGATGTGCACGGCTTTGTCACGGGGCTCAACGAAGGATGCCTGATCTTCCTGAGGAGTAGTCCATTTGCACTTCACAATGCACACGCGGTAGCACAGCCCGGTAGTCCACGTGATACACAGGAGCATGAGGGCACATACAGAACGTCTGTATGTTGAACGACTGGTCTCACGAAGCGATATTGACAATTTCGGTGGAATATTTACATCTACCCACCTAAAGTTGACAAGTGGTAAAAGTCCCATATTATTATAGCCCGTCGTCGCTCCCACGGCGTCGAGTACCTTTTGACGGTTTTCCCATCGTTGAAAAAAAAACAAAAACACTATCGATGGCACTTGTCGGATAGATCCTATGCTCATATGTTACTTCTTTTTCATAACAAAACTTCGAACCACAAAATTAATTACCTTCGAGTCATAAGAAGATAAAGTCAGCTTTAAAAAATTTCAAAGTTTCTTTCTTGTAAGATATGTGTCACTGTTCTTAGCACATATCGTGGTGTGAATCACGATGACAGCCATAAAAATCCATAAATGGGAACAGATATACCAAACGTGATTCACACTAGTCGCCTTTCGAGTTGTTAATCTTATTTCAGACGAAATAAAACACTGATGTTTGTTAAGCAACGCACAAATGTCTTCCAACATACATAATATACATCGATCTGAAATATTCTAGATCGTATATTGATTTTAGAAGCACATGTAGAATGTTTCATTTGTGGAGCTATCGGTAAAAACGCGCAGAGCGACCCGGGTTCTATCCCCGGCTAACCAACCGTCGGAATGAATAAGGAGTAGACGAAGGAGAGGTGACGACCAAGTTTTCACACGTTGGCACGTTGAAACCTAGTGTAGGGTGATATATGTCGAAAGCGTCATATAAGCTTCACACACGTTTTTAGGGTTCTGTATCGAAGAAGTAATAAATTTATTTTAAAAGAAGCTTTTCAGTTACGTCTTCTTTATTTTTCTGAGAAAATTCTCATAAATATGTGCATAAAGTGCATAAAAAGGAATTGGTCAACTATTCCGCTTTATTGGGGTAAGAATGATATCAAAACCAAAAACATATTTTAGAAGAGTGTATAACAGACCTTAACTGTCTAAAATCATTAATTACAAGGTGTATTGAACAATATAATGCTTTAGTATCATAAAAGATGAATATCTAGCATAATGACTGTGGGAACGCTACCGATGTGAAAAGGATAATACCTAATTGTTCAATTTTATTCGTTTTACCACAAAAAGACGCAGAATATATCATTCTGCGTCTTACGATACGCTTAAGTGTTTAATTAGTATTGTTATTTCTGTTATTTTGCAACTTACATTGTTTATTCATGTGAGTTTTGGAAGAAAAAATATTTCTGTTTTTTTTTGTCTTTTTTTCTTATTACTATGTCATAATACAAAGTCTACTTTTGGTCCGTGATCCTCGAATTGGGCAATATTGTGTGATAAAAATCAACCCTTGTAGCTTATTTAGTTGTGCAAGGGACAATTAACCAGTGGTCGATTGCGTATACATTCATGACCTTATATTAATTAAATTGACATAAATATTATAAAAACAAATAAATAGACCATGTCCCTGCCACAACTTGGAAAAATCTATCGAAGCCTCATATTTTAGAATCCATCAACCGTTTAAGCTAAGTGGGTCCTCAAAGAAGACACACACATAGACTCAAAAAAAGATAGGTACCAATCAATTTAACACAGGTTAATTCATCTTAGTATGAAAATATCTATATAATTTTATTAAGAACTAACTCAGATCACTTCAACCCATTAAAAAAAAATTGAAGCTTATAAAAACTTTATTGAGATTAAATAGCAAGTATTAATAGATTCTATTACATCACGACATTCCTGGCTGCTGAAGGATGCCCGGTACGATGTCGAACATCACGAGACGCCACGTGAGTGCCCTTCTATTTAGGTGTGTTCCTAACGCCTCGCTAAATTGTATTGAAATGTTTTTAAATTAAGTAGGGCTGGCAAAATGTTGAAACTACTTTTTTTAGAAGTAGGAATAACGATTAAGAATGGAGTCCAACTGATGATACTGTTAATTAATATTTAAAATCAGCTCCAGATAGAATTGTGTTCTATTAACTTAGTACCTATATGAAACTTATTTCTTTTTAATGTGTATGTTATGGAGTGTTCTTCCATCAAAAACAAAACAAAACATCTTGCGAAGTGATAATTAATTATTGATGTTAAAAAGAGAAATCCGTATAGGATCCAATAAATATTTTCGATTTCATTTCATTTAACTGAAGTTCTACCTGAAGTCAATTACAGATGGAGAATGGAGGATTAAGTTGGAGTGCATTGTGTAAATGTCTCCCATACAACATCCTCCACACCAGAAAACAGCAGCACCTAACTTCCTTCCTGCCTTCAGTCGTTAGCTCACAGTTGAGCATCGCGATGACTCGCCTCGGTCTTCTTTTGTACGAGCTCCCGCTATTTGTGACGGTCGGTGGCACAGTGCAAGGCGTCGTTGACCTTGGCATCCAGTTGCTCGGATATCTGATCCGACCATCTCTTCGGGCTCCGCCCCCTAGGTCTCTTGCCTTACAGTTATAATAAGTCTCTCCAGATTGTTAGCTTAGTAGGTAGTTTAAAGGTATGGCAAGAGAGTTATAATTTTCCGAGACGTTCCAGCTTAGTCTCAGACCTCAGGTGGGAATCCTATCTGGGGTTAATTACAAATGTCCATGGACGGCACTTACAATCAGGTGGACTGCTCGTCTGCTACTCCTTTATTATACACGTAGAGTACATATGCAACCACAAAGCAATGGACTGCATGCTCATATTATGTTAATTTATTAAGAAAGAAGTATTTAATGAACATTCGCTACTTAATTTTAGCACGCAATCTTACACTTTCCGTCCTGAATTACGTATGTGTAACAATTGAACGTAAGTGCTTGATATAGGAAGGTATTTTATCATGTTTGCGCGACGTTATCAAGATCTTGCGCGGCGTGGGAAGCTCATATATTCTTACCTATATTGTATGGAAACGTGAATGGACATGCAATATATTGGATTCATTTCACGGCACTTGACAACGGATTACGTCACGACTATCCTACGCAACGCTATTTCCCTTGGACGTACAGCATCTCATCAGTTATAATCTTAATCTGGCTAATGGGTTGTTCTAAGATCTTTCGTTTCCATAATTTCCTAAATACCATGAGAGTCTGATTACAAAACATTTAAAATAATCCATGTAAATTTTAATTAAGTTAGCTAAAGACTTGGAACGCCTTGTGTTTTCATATTTGTCAAACACATCTTTTCTTCACAGAAAATGATTGCTCAGCAATGTCCTAAGGAATTTAAATCTATACTAATATTATAAAGAGGAAAACTTTGTTTGTTTGTTTGGTAGTAATGAATAGGCTCAGAAACTACTGGACCGATTTTAAAAATTCTTTCACCATTCGAAAGCTACATTATCCACGAGTAACATAGGCTATATTTTATATGAAATATATTTGATAAAATGTATTTGAGGCGGTACAAAGATTGCCGAGTCAGCTACTGCTAGTGTATAATAAATTGATGAAAAAATCTACTTCACAGTTGAATACTGCAGCAAAATTACCACCTTCAATAAAAAATATATTGCGATCATTTATTAATTCCAATAGAGGTTTTATTTGAACCCGATTGTAGTTTCGACTCCTGATGACTAAAATAATCGCCGTATACCTATGTGGGTCTGTCGGCATCCACACCCTTCCAACGAAACAGTACCCTTACCATGAGTTTTCAAAACATCCCACAATTTATACGTTACGTTAACTCAATCCATTATTCTGTTCCGTTTGCTTAGTAGACTGAGTAAACGTAACAAAAAGTAAGTGCTCAAGTATTTTTGTCTACTTCACATTTCCGCAAAAAAGAGACAAAACATAAAGCGACATTTTGTTAATGAGACATTTAATGTTACGTTACTGACACTATAGTTCGGATAAAATCCGCTAGGGGCGCTGATTGGAAATTATTTGGGCAAATACGTAAACAAATACCAAAACAGTCATATTTGTCAAAACGTAAAAACTCATGGTAAGGGTACAGAATTGCTTCACGCTAGAATAGTTAAAGAATAATAATAATAACCAAACCATACGGGCTTTACCTTTCATGACATACATTAATGTAAACAAAGTTATTATTCCGCTGTAATCAATCGGAAAAAATACTACTTTAATAATAGAGTGTTAAACAAAGGATCTTACATAATATAATTGATGGGAAAACACGCGGAAAACTTTGAAATAAATACAACTTTGTATTGAATACAAATGTGTAATTATCAGGTTTATTATGACTATTGTAATTGTGTTAGATAAAAGGGTATCCTCTTATTAATAGGGCTGTTAATTACCACGCTTTTATTAGCTTAGATTGTATCTATGTATGTATATAACGGAATCTTTGAACTCGATTTTTACACAGTTTGAACGGTCAGATTAATTTAAAATTTTGAACACTTATAAAGAAACGATGACAATACACGATTTTAATATTTATATCCCTTCATTAGGATCGTCAGGAATCAGGATTAACGTTTTTCCTTGTGCGATTTTAGCTTGGTTTATAGTTTTAAACTTTAATTATATTATTTTATTACCGACGTTATGATGTTACGACATCGATTTTTTGAGACTGCGTACTTCTGAGACCACTTTACCTGACTGTGGAGCGTTATGTTTCTCGAGCGTATATATATTTTTATATAATAGGAAACAAGCATGCAGTCCACTTGACGGTAAGTGGCCACTGCCGCCCATGGGAATTTGTAATCAACCCTAGATAAGATTAGATATTCCTACCTGAGGTCGGCCACAGATTTGCCGCTACCCCTGAGGACTAAGTATGTCTCCCTTACAACATCCTTCCAAACCAGAACACAGCAGCGCTTAGCCCTGCTGTTAACCCTGCTGTAAACTGGTCTGGCGGTGGTGTCGCCGGATTCCAACCACAAAGAGTTCTATCCCCTTCAAAACACGCCCTGCAACCCGAATGTCTTCACGAATTTCCATACTTATATCAGATATCGCTGTATTTGTCTATAGCCTACTCATGTCACTACCACAATTTAGATGTAAAACAAACAAAAACGATAGCCTACAAATATAATTTTTAGGCTATCGTTTTTGTTTGTTCGCTACGTCTTCCTTCTCCGTTTAAGCATTCGCAGAATGACGCATCAACAAAAAAGATTATGTGTGCACTGAATATAAATAAAACATACATTTTTATACCAACTTATCTCACCACCAAAACGGCAATACCAGTCACAGTTGCTATCCAAAAAATTCACTCTCCCTTTCCCTAGCGACCTAAGGAGGAGGTATCGTTCACCCCGGACCTCCGGTCCTGACGAGGCCTCCAAAAAAAGTTGCTAACCCTTTCGAACTAAAAAGCAGTGGTTGAAATGTGTCATCAGCTAAAAAATCGCTCGTCCGGACCAAAGTTCTTAGACTGGAGGCCTCCATACAACTTTTTGCCCTGGGTCACATTTAACATTTCCGTCCCGGGACTCCGACGAGCTTAGTCTACCACTGCTCCCTTTTCATACCAGAAGCACTACTCGTCTAAACGTTTAACTCACATCTTATTCTCGACACGCCTGGGATTTGAACCCCGGACCTTACATTTCCTCTCGCAGCAAACTGAACCATCTTTAGTTAAGCATGACCTCTATAATGAATAGACCATTAAAGAAAAGTCAAAACAAAGGCACAATTAGCGGCGCGTGAGCATCACTAATGCTCTCGTGATGAAATACCGTACGTGAGGTCTACAGCCTGGGGAATATGTATTATATGTGATCCAAGGGCACATATGAATAAGCTATTGCTAGAATAACGTAAGATTAAATGGGATGAGAAGATGCAGTAACACAGCCTTATGGTTTAAACTTGACCGATTTTGTGTCATACCAATAAGGGAACGCCCATAACAGAAAATTAAGCATAGTGTTAACTAGATAGGTTATTATTAAAATCACAAATATAACCCTATATACTTCATTCAAACAATTAAAAACTTATTCAACGCGTTCTCATTTATGTAAAAATCCGTAAAGCCGTTTGGGCTGTAGAGGGACAAAGAATCAGACATACATGCACTCAAAAAACCTATCCTTTGCAGCCTGGTTAAAGTATACACAGTTACCGTTAAACTCCGTGAATCCTTTAGATAGAGGAACTCAAAATTAACCTATTATTATCCCAAACATTCTATGTATAACGCGAATAAGATGGGTTTTAAGTTCATCTTGTCTTTTATGTGTCTAACTAGAAATCTCTCATGAAAGTTTGTCAAAGGTTATTTAAACCACATATAACCTTAGCATTAACGATCAACAAACGAATAACATTATTAATGTAATCTGTAACGCAATGAGCATCGTGACTAATATAGAAGCAATTAACTGAACAACTTTCGCAATAAAATATTAAGATGAGACTACATTTCGACATGGTATTAATTGTTAGTAACGGAATATTTAAACCGATAAAAATCATATCGATATAGTTATTATTCACATTTATAACCATTAGTTATACTTCTTATACTTCGTTCATTTCGGATATATTTGCAAACGGAGTTCGAAGAGCAACATAAATCAATATTGCATCGGAGAGATTCGAAATATTTCATTAAGCAACACATATGGTATGTTTTGGTAGAGTTACCATGGTCTTGATTAAAGAAGGATACTTCCATAGAAGAGAAATGGCTTTATTTTATTTTATTTACTTTTTATTTTAACTTTATCGTAAACCTAGTGGTTACTAAGGGTGAACTTATTGCCTAGTGGCATTTCTATTACCTAATTCCTATTAGCTAATGGATTTGCCAATTTTTACTGCAAATTGGATAATATAAAAGGCTCTAACCTATACCTTTTCCGCGATTTTAATAATGTGTTCTATCAAAAAAAATAGCACTTATTTCATATGCTATATGCTCTGCTCCATATAGATTTGCTTTTATTAATTCCCCGATAACAGTATTATATAGTAAGGGTACATAATTTCTCTATAAGATGACATAATGTATAATTAATATATGATAGATAATATTTATTACAAAATATATAGATGTATGTATTTCTTTCTTTTTCCATAATTAAACAAATACGTTAGAATTGTAGCCTTTCCACTGTCGGTATTTTAAAACTAATTCAAAATTAAAAAAAAAACACATGAGTTATTATATTAAATCCCGATGGCGAAGTGCATTCAGGCATCCAATATTGTTGCTATTTTGTCCTCATTTTTGCCAAATTTATCCACACCTTACCAACAGTGGCAAAAGTCAGATCCATAAAATGCAAAGTTTATTCATGTTTACATCTTATTTTAGACTTTCTAGGTCAATGAGTCTGTGGGCGGTAAAAGACATAGCATAGACATTAGACATAGATTTAACTGAAGTGTGTTTATTTGTACAACAAATGCAAAATAAAGGTCGCTTTCAATCAAAATAAGGATGCGGGGGCGTTGCTTGAGGCAAAAGCAATATTCTATGCGCCACTCGATCATTTTATCACCACTTGAGACCTCAGAACTACGAAGTGCTCAAATAGACCCCTAGATACTGGATAATAAACATGTAAATACTTAGGATACCTTTCCACTGGAAATCTGAGATGTAAAGCTAGGTGCTAAGTCATAGAAGTGTGTCTAATCCACCAAAAGGACTGGTTGATTTTCAATTACCTTATCTTAGCTCTGTTAGGATAGTATTCCACTCGTCAAATATCTTTGTCCAATGTACATTTGATCGAGTAAATTAGATGGCTTCATCCAACAGTTTAATCGACTGCATACCTAACAATCGGGATAAATGGCTGCTTTAGGAGTCTATCAAATTAGTTCGTCTTTGTCAGTGCCTAATAAACAAGGCTACATAAGGCATGACTTTTTTGATCGTGAATCCGAAACAAACATAGCGTAAATGATCTATTGTGGTTCCTTGTTGAGCTTAGGAATGCACTTCGGAATGCTAGTTACACACGACCGAGGTCCTGATGGTAATGAAGATATTGATCGCAGCCATCTTGAGACTGTCAAAAATCGTTACCGTTTCGCCTCTTTTGACCTCTGCGCGTGATCGCACGATTTATCAGTGCGATTTGATATTAGTCATTAAATGTTGAGTACCTAGATGAGTATTAGTTGACTAATGTCATATTCATTATTGTCCCACTGCTGGGACTGTCCCTCACTGTCTCAAAGTGAGACGGGTTATTATCCACCTCGCTTTCGAAAAACCTTTCGTTTGGGATTTTTTAAGCCAGGCATATGGGTTTCTACACTGTATTTTCCTTCTTACAAGTATAATTAAATTAATCAATTTCTAAAACGCACATAACTGTCAGCAGTGATGGCCTAGTGGTTAAGAAACTGGGCCTGTTGATCGAGAGGTCCAAAGTTTAAATCACAGCAGTCACGCACCTCTAATTTTTCAAAGTTATATGCGTATTAGAAAATAATTTTATTATAACTTGCTTAAACGGTGAAGGAAAACATCGCGAGGAAACCTGCATACCTGAGAAATCATTAAAAAACACAAAAGTTTTTTGTGTTTTTTAATGAAAAGGCCGCTGATATGTGGAAATTTCTGAGGTCACTCGGTGTGGGAAAACCTTCTTCGCTGGATTGTTGTTCCTCTCTCTCTTTGGATGACTTAAATCGTCATTTTACTTCCACGTCTCCCATGAACAATACAATCCGGTCCCACACTATAGCTTCCATTGCTTCAATGCAATCTTCTTTTGTCCCTACCTTTGAGTTCTCTTCTATTAATCAGGAAGAGGTCAAAAAGGTTGTCTTTCGTATCCAATCCAAGGCTGTAGGATGTGATGAAGTGAGTAGGACTATGATTTCCAATGTCCTTGATAACTTTCTTCCAGCTATTACCCATGTCATTAATTTTTCCTTGTCCTCCGGTCAGTATCCCTCTATCTGGAAGAAAGCCTTTGTACGTCCACTTCCCAAAGTATCCCATCCTACGCTCCCTAACCATTTCCGGCCTATATCTATTCTCCCGTTCCTTTCTAAAATTCTGGAAGCCTGTGTACATAAGCAAGTCTCTATTCATATATCGAAATATAACCTGCTGAGTATATATCAGTCTGGGTTCCGCTCCGGTCACAGCACCTCCACCGCTTTAGTCAGAGTGTGTGACGACGTCAGAAAAGGGATGGACGATCGTAAACTGACGGTGATGGCGCTTGTTGACTTTTCTAACGCTTTTAACACAGTCGACCACGATATTCTCCTCGCTATTCTTACTCACTTACAGTTCTCGCCCTCTGCCCTGAATTGGTTCTCTTCATATCTTCGCGGGCGCCAGCAGTCCATCCGTATGGATAATGCCTCCTCGGACTGGGCTTATTTAGATGCTGGCGTCCCGCAAGGCGGTATTCTCTCTCCTTTATTATTTTCTCTATTTATTGACTCCATCACTCCTTTTATCAACTGTTCGTATCATCTGTATGCTGATGATTTACAACTGTATGCTCAAGCCGAAGTTGATAACATCCACAGTGCAATAGGTGAAATAAACACTAATTTGAGTGCTCTCCGGAGTTGGTCTATGCGCTATGGGGTATCAGTCAACCCTGCCAAGTGTCAAGATATCATCGTAGGAAGCTCTAGACTGTTGGCTAGGATTGACCGGAATTCTTTACCAGCGGTCATTTATGACGGTACGCAAATTCCAATATCGGAGTCGGTGAAGAATCTTGGCATATACATTGACAGCTCCTTGGGATGGACTACACAAGTTACAGAGGTGTCTCGTAAGGTCAATGTTACCTTGCGATCTTTATACCGCCTAAAGCACTTCCTTCCCGTTAAGACCAAACTAATGCTTGTGAACACCCTTATTTTGCCTATCATAGATTATGCAGATGTGTGCTACCCAGATCTGACCGAAGCCGAGGCTTTCTATTCGTCAGAGGCGTAATTCTAGGATTCTCTTTATGCTTTACTCTATCTTGAATGATACGATCTTAAGGATCACTTCCAATATAGGTTTTCAACGCATGACAAGCCGCTTCGGTCGTCTAATAATTTAAGAGCTGATATTCCACTGCATTCTAGCGGTTTTTATCATTTCTCATTTTCTGTTCAGGCGGTACTGCTTTGGAACGCCTTGCCCGTGCATATCCGGAAAGCCCCCAGTAAAGCTGTGTTCAAAAAGCTTGTCCGTGAACATTATCTGAACTCCTCATCAAACTCTTAATCGACTGTTATTACTATTTGTGTTTATTTATTTAATTATATATATGATGAATGGTATTTATGTATATATATATATATTATACCATATTATATATATATATATATATCATAATATAATATATATTTATTTAATTATATATCTGCTGTTTTTTTATTGTTTGTCGCTTTTTATTACTTTGTACACACCTGCTGCAAATTCTCTATATCAGCTCAGGGTTGACTGGTAGAGAATGCCATCAGGCATTATGTTTGCCCTTTTGTGCATTTCTTTTTAGAGGTGATGCAATAAATTTTTAAATAAATAAATAAATAAAAGTTTTCAAAGGTAGGTGGGGTCTAAGAATTCGCACTTGGCCAGCGCGGTGGACTATGGCCTAATCCGTCTCAATCTGAGAGGAGACCCGTGCCCAGCAGTGCGACAATAATAGGTTGATAATGATGACATAACTTTAGGACATCTACTAGTAGGTACTATGTCTGATTTAGACAATTGCCTTTTACCATTTGCCGAGAGGAATAATATCAGTACTTATCTAAGAGCCAATTTTAGCAAATACCAGATACTTATCAGACGCTGTCGCTTACAAAAATGCATATAAATCTTACTGTAGTATTGTAAAGAAATAGTTTTTAAATGCCGAAGTTCAAAGGCTATCTATTCTAGTTCAGCCTATTGTTTGGATAACCGAGAGATGTCAATCAAAAATAAACTGAAGATCACATGCCAATCCTATTACATCGAAGACACTTAAATTGTAACTCTATGTTCAGATAACTAAAGTTGTTGCTAAAAGAAAAGATGCGTTACAATAAAGGTTTATCGCAGATGAGATTTGTAAAAATAATAACAGTTATTACAATTGATCACGATTTGAGTCGGTATTGAGCTACACATGTAGGTGTAATCAAATTAATAGGTTCGTTCGGTGGTAATTCGTCTTGAACGTAGGCACTAATGCACCCAATTCTTGTGCAATTATGCTTTTTGTTTTTTGCAATAAATAGTCAAGGTAAAGTTGAAAGGTAGAGCCAGTATGGTTCGACCGGGAGGTACTATCGTCACCAATTTTCAGTGGGAAGTTTGGCATTTGGGTGGAAGGGTGTGGGAGCCGGTTGACTTAGGGACATAAGGCCCTTATAGACTGATAATCTAATTTATATGAATTGATAACAGATAGGCGGTAGTTTTACTTGCACCTAGGTAAGGTGCTACAGCTGGGTTCGACTGCCGATGGACCACCGTCTCATAGACAAAATTATCGTAATTATGTTATTTACTTTGTTTTTATCCAAAGGTAATGCAAATATATACTTTATCTTATACGAGTATATAAAATTCTCGTGTCACAATGTTAGTTACCGTACTCCTCCGAAACGGCTTTACCGGTTTTCATTAACATTTTTTAACATTTTTAAGCTATTGCATAGCTTTTATCGCGGGCTTTGAGCGCGGCGACCGAATCGAGAAATTCCGTAACGAAAATAAGTAACACCTTTCAACAACTCGGTTGCCTGGAGACTTGATATCCAACTATCAAGTCTCCAGGCAACCGAGTTGTTGACTGTCAATAGAAAAATATGGATATAATTGAATAAAGTATTATTTTACATTCCTTATTATTTTATTTGATATTGGCGACGAGATGTCGAATGAACTAAAAAACAATAAGGAAATACGAGCCACATTACGTGGGTTAATGAAACGAACCGAAAATTACATTTCGGGAATAGAAAAAATTGACATTGAAGAAATAAATATACGACTGAATTCTTTACAAGAAAATTTGAACAAATTCTACGCGATTCAAGAAAAAATTGAATGGCTTACAGAAGAAGAAAATTTAGAAGAGGAAATAAAATACAGGTACGAATTTGAAGAAATATATACAAAGCTAAAATTTAAATTTTTGAATGTACAAAAAGAAAATAATCGGCTAATACCTGAATGTTCTTTTATATCAGCAAGAGCGGAAGTTTATTTGATAAACTGTTAAGTGTCAAGGCACGCTTGAGACGTACACCTAATACAAAAGAGTTATCACCTTATCAGTTAATGTTCGGCAGAGAGGTAAGAACCTATAAGCATGCCTTATTTAAGAAATCCGCCCCACTATCCAGATTACATTACAATGCACCGCCAACGAAGGAGTTCGGACAAGGTGATAAGGTACAAGTCCGCAGTTACACCAACCCAAGAGTTAAATGGGAGTTCGGAGTCGTCATCCGAAGATTAGGTAGACTCCATTATGAAGTCAGAACTGAAAATGGCATACTGGTGCGCCGTCACCTTGACCAAATGCTGCCGGCGCCCCTGGTGGTGTAAGTGAAAATAGCGGTGGAGGACTGTTGGATATCAAGTCTCCAGGCAACCGAGTTGTTGACTGTCAATAGAAAAATATGGATATAATTGAATAAAGTATTATTTTACATTCCTTATTATTTTATTTGATAACCTTAATTTGTCAACTTGAACACAGATGGCAGTAATACACATTTTTTTTATAATCCGTGCAGAAATCTTAAAATTGCGTGAAGTATATTTTATATTCCCATTATAAAATTCAAAATTATATTACCATATTATCCAAATAATATGTTTTATCAACATAAGCTATGTTGAATTCTGGATTGATAAAATAACGTAAAAGAGTGTTTGTTATTTTTAAACGTACAATTACAACTGACAGACTTGACAGCACAAAATCAAAACGCCATTATGATTTATGGTACATGTACAAATAATTTGTGTACAAAGTGTTTTAAATATGAATAAACAAAGTGCATTTATTAATGAAAAATGCGATGTACCTGTAACATTCGGCCAAATGTCACAGGCACATCGCATTGATCCATTTATATTGCTGGTTGTTAATACTTTATGTCACTTATTAAATACTTTTCTATTTTATATTTTAGAATGTTCAGTCTTGCTTGGAGTTATGAAATGTCAGCTGATATTTGCAATGTCTTATATAATGGAGATATGATAAAATAGTGGATAAAGATGTATTAATGTAAATGTTGATGATTATGGAAGAATATATTGTATTTCTGGAATTCCTTCTGAGCGTTTTCATAGCATAAAAAATGCTATGCAATAGCTTTACCGCGGCAGTCTCCGAGTGCCACACGTATTTTTTTATTTTTTTATTTATATTGAACACAACGTTTGCCGGGTCAGCTAGTACCTTTATATTTTTTATATATTAGGCATTCAAAAGAGACTTAAATAAGACTCTACAAGGCTTTCGACATATCGGCGTAAACAATTCGTAGAATTATATTCTAAAGAAAAAACCTAATTTTCGGAATTAAAACGTAATGAATTCTTTTGCTATCGCGTCATAAGCCACTTAACTATGTGATTATTTTATTTATCATTCATTGACATTATTTTTACATCCGAATTAATGTATTAATTTACTTATTATCTTTCTTATCAACTGCGTGTAATTAGTAAGTAGGTATATAGCTTTCCTTTTATTCATCATCATCAACGTATTGCCGTCCCACTGCTTGACGCAGATCTGTTCTCAGAATGAGAAGGGTATAAGATTAAGACCTGATGAGATAAAAAGAAACGTACGTGTAATTAACGAGAATTGTTTTAAAGAAGAAGTTTTTGCGCTTTTCGAACCTGATAAATGGAGCACCCCACACTTTTTCCACAATTATACTATTTACTGTTCCTTAATTGATTCCTAGATTGAAGATTATTTTTTGCTTTTTAGTTGATTTTAACATAAAAACGTGTTTTTTAGTTTTTTAAACTATATTTATTTTCTCATAATATAGGAGTAGCAGATGAGCATGATTCCTACCTGAGGTCGGCAGATACGCCGCTACCCCTGAGGACTAAGCTGGAACGCCGCGGAAGAGTATGTCTATCATACCATACCCTTCTGCCAGAACACAGCAGCGCTTAACGCTGCTCTTATGAGGCAGAAGTAGGTGTGACGGTGGTGCCGCCGGAGTCGAACCACAAAGGGTTCTACCACCTTCCAAAGTCCCCCTTCTTAGAAGTCTAGTACCCATTTCCTTACAGTGTTTACATAAGTTTGAAACATCAGAAATACTTGCCTGGGATACAAACTTCAGGACCTTCGACTAAGATGGCAAGTTGTAAACACTAGAATAACATTCCGCGCTGTCGGTATAACATTTAATTAAGAACATTAAAACAAGAAGCGTCGTGAATAATCTAGGAGCTCTTCATAAAATGTTATCTATGAATGGTATTTAGTATAATTCGAATTACGCGGTAACATTAGGTAAATAACATTTTATTAAGCTTATCAGATGTACCGAAATACTTTCCTTTTACTTGAGTGTTGACGACAAAAAAGTGTCGATTTTTAGAATTAAGTTCCTCAACACGATCTTTGGCAGGAGATGTATGTTAGCCATCACATTAGGAAAGACGTTATGCTCTCACCGTCCTCTGACCTTCTCTCTTACTCTTTTTCTATAATTCGAGTGTGCGCGTGCAATGTGTATCGAGATTCGAACAGTGGAGCATCATGCGCAGCCGGTTTATACTAAACGTGTAGTAATTTTATTAAAACTTGTCATGCTAATATTTCTTATTATAAATTATCCAAATGTAATCCATATAATAATTGAACCCTATCGTGCATAATATATTCGTAGCTTGTTTGACTAAAGATGGTATTCCAATACACAAAATACAGGAAAGCCAGTATTTAAGAATACATTTTATAGACGCGAGTTATTTATAATAATCATTATTTTATAGTAGTCTGTTGTATGCGTTATCAAGCATTTGTTGGATCCTTATCAAAAGATACATAATCATGTTTTATTAGATAGTGAAATACCGCTCCGATGTTTAATATCTGTATATTAAATTAATATTTACTACTTACTTTAAAAGAAACTAATATTTACCTACTACTTACTTTTCTTGAATGATTAATTTCTTTTTTATACATAATATAGGAGTAGCAGACGAGCATGCAGTCCACCTGATGATAAGTGGCTACTGCCGCCCATGGACATCTGTAATCAACCTCAGATAGGATTAGATATTCCTATCTGAGGTCGGCCACAGAGGCGCCGCTACCCCTGAAAACTAAGCTGGAACGGCTCGGAAAAGTCTGTCTCCCTTACGACACTCTTCAAAACGGAACACAGCAGCGCCTTACATTGCTGTTATTAGGTAGAAATAGGTGTGGCGGTGGTGCCGCCGGAGTCGAACCACAAAGGGTTCTACCACCTTCAACGATTAATTGGAAACCATAATTATTATCTGTTACACTTGTTTGTTATACGTGATTGAAAAACCATACTGTATGTACTTATTTTTGGTCCACAGCCTAATGGTTCGGCCTTTTACGCAGGCAGTCCCAGGTTCGAATCCCAAACATGCACCACTGTTTTTTTGAAATTTATTTAATTAATGGTGAACGAAAACATCACGCAAACATGCCTGATGGATCTATTAAAAAAGTTTTGAAAGTCTAACTAGAACTGAACTGTAACTTAAACCCGACTCACTCGGGGAACACATGTGCCCCGTATGGACAAAAATATGTTGATTACATACATACATAACATTTAACGCTTTATCATAATTTGTAACTGTTTGTAATTATGGTGTTTGTTTGTAATTTGACATAAACTTATAATTATTGTTGTAATTTTAACTAGATTTTTACTAGACTAAGAAGAAATTTAGTGATCATTTGTACTCCCATATTTGGTTCAGCAAACGTTGTTCCCAAAATGTAAACATCCAATATTGTAATCTTTACTGACAAATGAATAAATGATTATGATTATGAGTAGTTCTATATAGGTTTAAAAAAATAGATTTTGGACTAAAGACAAACAGTACCTAATCCAACTAACAGAAACCCCTACCAAATTCACAAAACACAGAACACACAAACATACCTTGCCTCCACAGTTGCACCACACACGCAAGGAGCTGATAAGCTGATAACGATACGGACCACGTCCGCCAGAGATGGCCGTTATCTCGATAAGCCAGTCCGAGAGCGCCGGGGATCACGCAAACATGTGTCCACCACACACTTAGAAATGGTGAGTGTTTTCAAGTGTTTGGATACGTGATCTTGGTATAGTCCGCGCCAACCTATTAGTCCGCTATGAAGTTGCTGCGAGCAGGTATAGTCATACAATTTGCTATGGCGACGCGATTCATTTCTATATTCAGAGCGGACTAGCAGTTTTACGCGGACATATAGTGCTTTTAAAGGAATAGTTTAACGAGCGTGCCATCCACATGGTCTTTAATCTAACCCGGATAGGATTGGAGTCCTATCTAAGCCTGGCTTAAATTGTTACCTTTGGACTAAGTTGGAATGCCTCGTGTAAATGTTACCCCATATACAATTCCATCCAAATCAGAAAACAGCAAAAGCCAACAATGCTCTTACAAGGTAGAAATGAGTGTGACGGTAGTGGCTGAATCGAACCGCGAAGAGTTCTACCACATTCAAACTCGTTGGTACAACTCTAGGGTAACTTATGAGGCAATCTAACCCCTGAGGACTAACAATAAATCTGTGATTGGCTTTAGGTAAAACTCCTGTTCTATATGGACTTAGTTACAAATGTAGATAGCCGTATTTACCACATAAGGAGGACTGCATGCTCGTTTGATACTTCAATTGTATCCAAAATAACCCTCAGTAAATGGTGACTAATATTTTTTTTAATTGTGCGTCAGTGAGTGCGTAGTACAAATTATCTAAATTACCTATCACTTACTTTAACAATATAGATAAACGTGGTAAAACCCACGTGTCTAGGAATCTAGGAATTCTTCATATTATTATACTAAATTGTGCGTAGTTTAGCTACCAATTCACACTTATTTGGGTGTATTATACCTTTTACCCTCCTTATTCTAGAAGAAGACCTGTTGTTTAATGAATGAACGAACAAGCACGCAATCCACTTGTTAGTGAGTAGTCACAGCGGCTCATGGACATCTGTAACCATATAGAAAAAGCAGCCGCGATCACAGCATAAGATTTGGGGGGAGGGAGGGGGTGGTCACAAGGGAAATTTGGTTAAATTAGACCATTTTTATAACTTTAATATTTATTGTAAAGTGTTCTCCGTTGCTCCGTTGCCGTGGCAGAGTGGATTCCCTACGAAAAATACTGACTAAGCGAGTTGGTCTCGACCGTTTTGAGGGGGGTTCACGACCTCTGTGAACCCTCAACCCCCCCCCTCCCGTGTGACCGGGCCTGTACCCTTACCATGAGTTTTTACGTTTTGACAAATATGACTGTTTTGGTATTTGTTTACGTATTGGCCTATACAATTTCCCAGTTCTGACACAATCCGCTAGGGCCGCTGATTGGAAATAGTATGGGCAAATACGTAAACAAATACCAAAACAGTCATATCTGTCAAAACGTAAAACCTCATGGTAAGGGTACTGAGGACAAGGTTTCTACCTGAAGCCGATTACAGATGCGTTGCCACTTCTGTGGACTAAGATCGCCTTATATTAGTCAGTCGGCATCAACAAAGGGTTCCTTGCTCTTAGAACACCGATTAATTGTGACAGAAATTTCCATGTTACTTTATACTCGTAATAGAGTCGTTTAATTGTTTTGATTTCGTTATAACTGATAATGGTTATGGTTATTAAAACGTTATCGTCGATCGTCATCAAAGTATAATGGATCAATAATTATATTCATCGAAATAACGGTAATGATGCTCTTGAAAATTAATAATATTGTATATTTACCTAAATATTTTTTTAATATTTACCTAAAATAATTAAAAAAGATTTTCTAGGCGGAAAACAAAGTTATTGTAACAAAAATGGTAGTAAACATAATTTTTGATTGAATTTCAAGACTCAAAATAGTGTCCATTTCAAGAATATGGTAGTTCAATCTCTATTACATATTTCTGGCGCTAAGAAGTAATTTTAAGGCAAGTAGGTATTTTGCTACTTTACCATGTTAAACCAACAGAGAATGTGGTAGAACGCTCTGTGGTTCGACTCCCGTGGCACCAACGCTACACATTATTTCTGCCTATTAACAGTAGTGTTAAGCGCTGCTGTGTTCTGGTTTGAAGGGTGTGGTAAGGGAGACTACTTTTCCAAGGCGTTTTAGCTTAGTCATCAGGGATAGCGGCGCATCTGTGGTCGACCTCAAGTAGGAATATCTACTCTTATCTGGGGTTCATTACAGATGTCCATGGGCGGCAGTAGCCACTTACCATCAGTTGGACTGCATCCTCGTCTGCTACTCCTGTTATAAAATAAGTACAAAATACATATGTATCATAACTTGTTGCATTGTTATTGATCGCGTAGGAATGTATGAGATATGACGTGAGTTTTAGAAGAACTGTAAGATAAATGAATGACAGAACTCCTTATCTGGTTTTATCACGTCGACTAAGCTTAATATCTTTTAAGTGTATAAAACATCATTGAGTAAACAGCCTTATAATTCAACGATTACATTCTACTATTCAGGTCATAATTAGCATGATACACAAAGAAAATTGCTTGGACTAAAAAGTAAATATAGTTATTTTAGTGCAAACAATATAATCGTATGTTATAAAAGTAATTTTCCTAAATTGTTCTGATGTCTTCATAAAACTAATGTTTGTTTTTTATGTGTATAAAGTTTATAATGAAGCTACCTGATAAATTTTGTATCTTTTTTGCATTATGTATAATTATGATATCTAGATACTAAATTACTTTAATTATGCACAATAATAGTATTACTTAGCATAGAGATACTTTCTTTACTGAGACGAAACAAGTGTAGATTAAATTGAAATTTTACTGCTTCTTACAATTTTATCAAGTATTTTAAATTAATAATTAGGTAATTGTGCTTTAAAAATATTAAGTTTTTAAAGTCACTCAAGATTTGAATTAGATTTTACAGATTTTGCAGAAGCAGCACTTAAGAAATTCTAGGTACAAGAATGATTAAAACTCTAATGATGTTTGATGGATCCAGTTCCAGATAGAAGTATCTAATAACATAACACCCCCTGTGTAAAGCAGAAATAGGTGTGGCGTTAAATACATATTTTGAAAAATATTACGTGACGTTAGGGATGGGGGAGAAAGCTGAACCCAATCTCACATCTCATCAGGGAAGGAAGGGGTTCAAAAATTGCTAAAATGTCTCACCTAATTAATGTATGCCTAAGGGTTTCTTCAATATTTAATCTAATCCGGTTAATTATGTCATATTGCAGGAACTAGAGACGATAATAATCATATCCGCCTTCAGTGGCGCTTGGTTATTGCTGCTGGTGATAAGCATCGTGCTGTGCACTCAGATATCCGTCCTCCGGAGAAAAATCAACGAGATGCAGAGGACGGGCCGGATAAGAGTGCAGTAAGTAAATTTTTATATAAATTATATTTCATATATTTGTGGTTTATAATGATGATATTTAAAGTAGCAAATGAGCATGATATCATTATAATTGATACTTTGTGTTACTAAGTGGTCAATGGCATGAATATCTGTAACTAATTTCTTACAGAACAATGAAACAACACAAAAAAATGAATATGTCTTTACATAATATTTTCATTATAGAACACAGTAGTGCCATTAAACGTCATTCCATATATAATTCATATCTTCAACATCTTTGTCCTACACCTTCCTGCAGAGTCACAAGAACAATGCTTGCGCCTGATCAAATTCTATAGCAATAATGCGCTTTGACAATACAATTTATAATTTCCAGGAAGCTCAAGATGAACAACGATAAGAACCACGCGTTCCATAACCCAGCGTTGTCGCCTGATGAGGAGCTCTCCCGACGAGGGTTCTCCATGTACCAAGTGGATGATGACATCGAAAGCGGCAGGGGCACAGAACGGTACGCCTGATACAAAATACTCGTAGTATTACCTTTTTCTACCTTATAACAACAGTATAAAGCACTGCTTTATTCTGGTTTGTAGGGAGTAATAAGGAAGACATACTTTTCCGAAGCGTTCCAGCTTAGTCCTTAGGGGTAGGGCCGCCCTCGGGTAGGCTGCAGTAGCTACTTACCTACCATCAGGTGGAATGCATGCTCGTCTGCTAATCCTATATTATAAAAAAATGTTACCTGTTATGGAAATTTGCAACCACCTAGATGCCTAAGAGATGTCTTAAAAATTTCGTGTGAAGTCTATTCACCACCCTTCACCCGTCCACCCTTGGCCAACAAAGCGGACTACAGTCTAAGCTTAATTTTGAACGAAGCCTGTGTCCATCAGTGAGATAGTCTTAGATTAATGATCATCTGTATGATATTTTCTTTAACTAATACATAATGGAAGAGGCATATAAAGAAATTAAATTCCTTTTTTATTTAAGTTTAAAATAAGATTCATATTAACCGGTCTTTCTTCCAGGCAGACGGGTGGGCAGTTCATAGAAGAACTGGCGCGGGAGATTGACAGAAGAGAACAGAAACAGTCCACGGCGCCGCCGTTCCTTCTTCACAGTATAGAAGATAACAAGAGGATAAGTAGGGCCTTCGCTAACCCCGTGGTGAACCATGGACGGGCCAGCGAAACAAATCCCAACTTCATTTACTAACAAATAAGTGCTAAGTTTTATATTGCGAAATATTCGTGAAAAATCTTGGCACTTGCAAAAATAACTAATGTTCCATTATTTTCTTGTCTATGACATAATTCATAAAAAAATAACTCTTTTTAAATTGTCTCCGATCTAAAAACAGAGACAATTTTTCAGATAAATATAATATTTTTTTTAATGTTCACTTTCCCGTGAAATATTTTGTTTTTATTAAATAAATACTTATATCATTTTATAAACTACAAATAATCATATTCTTAATAATGGAACGATAGTTTAAGTGATTAATTTATTAAAAAGCAAGCTGTGAGTGAAAGTGCAATATGTATGTGCAATTATATTTTTCTCTAATTTTCTTAAAGAAAATTATGTTGAAAAATCACTTCGACATTATTATAAGATTATTATATTTATAAAAAATAAACTATACAACGATATTATTGTGTTTTAGGATATAACTACATTATTTATACCCGAAATTACAGTTTAAAAAATTAATTCACTTATGATATTTGGTGAAAGGAAAATACCTTAATATTGACGTGAAAGTATTTATAAAAACAAATGTATGTATAACAAAGTAACAAATTAAAAAGTTAAATTACGTATATACCTTATTTTAAGGGCTATAAAACTTAAATTAAGTGCACAATAAATACTAATGTACAAAGTAACGTATTAATTAATATTTATAACTACATCAAGCTTAGATATATGCAAAATTTATGACAAACATTCAAATGATTTGCATAATTGTAACATAAATTAAATTATTGCTTTTTAGCTATAAAATAACTTAATGACTTCAGTAATTAACAAGTCGGTGTTTGATTCTTCTCAGATACGGTCTGGCGCCTACACGATAAGTGGAAGTGTTTCGTTTCCTGCACCGTCCATTCCTGCATCTTGGCTTAGGACCTTTAGTCAGATAATTTGTATTCCCCTTACTCAGTCTTACCTTACTCTTACCCTTAGAAGTCCCATATCTTAAATACTTGGAATTATCCACATCATTGTCTCTGTTCGAATTTTTATTAGCCTCGTGAGCATCTAGAATATCTTGTATACTTTTGTAAGCATCTGTATTTTCCAGTTTAATATTGGTATTACTGGCGTACGGTGTGAAACCACCGATTCCCTCCTCTGGAAATTGTATTTGTTGATGATGCTCCAAATGTTTCAAGTAATTGTATGTCTCGGGATCACTGCTTTGGCTAATAGGCTTGAAATCGACTCCTACAAATTTTAGTCCAGAAGACTTCTTCTTTCCTGGTTTTAAGGTATTTTTCGCGAATAATTTAGCATATCTATCGCCAAATGCATACGGATATAATTGTTGTTCAGATTCTGCCGCATCGTCTTCCGTCGAATACAGTTCAGTTTTTTCAGCTGCCTTTATTTTAGTCTTTGCGTGATCTAGAGTGAATGTAACGGTTGGTGGCAATGTGGCTCCATATAGATCCTTATCCGAAGTTTTTCCGTACACCTGATCGAACACCTTGAAATCATCTGTCCAGAACTGCTCAATACCTGTAAAGTAAATAATGTCCTATTTATTTCACTAATATAAAATTACTTAATAACGACTGACTTATGGATATCTATTGCGACTTCCCTTACATACAAAAAGGCATTCTGAAAACCTGATGCGACGCCTATAGATGACCGTAATGGATCAATACCTGCGCAAAGACTCTGTTGCCCATCTTATCTAAGAGAATCTCTTAAGTCTACTTAATCTACCTAGTCGCCACCCAGAACATTCACGATAAGTAGATAATTAAGAGGTGGTTTTCTAAGCAACTGCACGACGATAACCGCTGTCTTAAAATTTAATTCCTTCGATAAACACACATTAAAATATACAGTAAGAACGACCATTTTACCACGCAAGTATTATAACGGTTAAGTTATTTCCAATGATATCAAGAGGATAAAGCTGATATCTAGAAAGCGGTTAGGTCTGTAAGTTGATAACTCGCTAAGACCATTTCACTCTCAGATACTTTCGATTTCTTGCGCGTATACGACAAAATCGTACGTTAGCGAACAACACTTTTACCGTGATTCGGCGTTTTTACACCATTCAATATATCTGCTTCCGTGCTGTATGTACTAGTGCTTGTTAACCGCTGACAAGGAACAAACGAGTTTATAATTAATGGTTAAACTATGATTACAGAGCGTTGCAGAACTGATGAATAAGCGTTCGATCCGATAAATAACATCGATTTTGAGGAATTCGTTTGAATCCTAAATAAGTTTCTATGCGACATAAATAAGAACAGAAGTGGCTACTGCTCCATAAATTTGGTCATAGACGTTGTAACACCTTTAACTCGTTTTAAGTGTAGGTATGCCAAGGCGCGTCCTTAAAAAGAGGTGTGGCTGACAGCTGCTGCAGCACTCTACCATCTCCAAAATATGCCCAAAGGGTTAAGGATTTTTGGTTTCTTTTGTGTTTTTATACTTGTGATTGTTATAAAACACCCGACAGTCAGGTTGTGATTATAAGCTTGAGGTAACATTAATAAAAGGTTCATTAAGCTCCAGAAAGCAGACATCATTATTGTCAGAGCTTTACGATTATTGCTCTCCATAAATGTACATACGGCACCTAACTATAATAATCAGTGAAACGTGGACGTAATGCGAACGGAAACCATTATATCAAAAAAAAATTGATAGAATCGCCCAATTATAATCATGTAAAATCATAGTTTATGATAGATACAACGTGTATATAATGCAATGTATACGTCCTCTAAAAGGACCTTTAACCTGGGCCTTTTACATAATTAATTTGTAAGAAAAATCCTAATCCTTTATTTAGATAACAAACGAAACAGCACACAATCCTCTGCAGGTTACACCAACGAACTTTATCAATTACTTGTTTATTTTATGTAATAACATTAGCAAAACAGTCTAATAAAGATAATCATTGCCAATCATATACCTACCTACTGCATTTTAGGTCTACCGTTTGTCACACTTCATGAACTATGAAAAATCATCTAGACATGCATATTACTTGATCCCCCGTGTGAATAACTGTTCGAGTAGAGTTTGAGTTTAACACAACTTTTTGAATTGTTGAAACTCTCCAAATAGACTACATGCATAACGTTTTAAAGGTAACAGAACCATAGTAAACTATGATAGAACCGTGTATCGAACTCCGGAAGCACAACCGCTACACAATTTTCCGCCATATTACGCGCTATACGTAATGTACTCGTACCTTACACTATACTTATTCCATAACATTCACTCATGTACAATATGCCTATTAACATTTATATTGTGTCCATCAAACTAAGGAGGCGTTCTAAGCCAAAAGAGTAACAACAAATATAGATAACCAGACCTTAAATTGCAATCTTATTTAAGACTTATAATAACAGTACACGAGATGCAGTGATCACTTAAAATATTTAAAACCCTTAACACTGTAAGGATAAGAACTCAAGGGGCGGTTAAGACGCGCACAGCCACGGTACCGCATCATGCGATGTATAGGTACATACGTACCGATATGTAAAATGAAAATGTACGAAAAAGACACGCGGTATAAGACTTCGACTACACCGGATAACTTATATCGATGTCTTTCCGCCCGACTTTAGACCGTGTTTCTTCTTGTGACATCTTATCTGGGGTTGACTACAAATGTCCATGGGCGGCAATAGCCACTTACCATCAGGTGGACTGCATGCTCGTCTGCTACTACTATATTATAAAAAAATGCTGCCTTAACGGCGACGTCTACGAATCTGCACAAAACACCAATCTCGTGGGTTTTAAAATTTATCAGCTCTTTCACGGTACGGAAGCGGTTGTAAACGCTCCGTGAGTTCTCAGACTTACTCCTAAATGTCAGGCGAGCTGCATACTTGTTTGCTTAACAATAATCAAATAGATGATATCACTTACCAGAGGTTTTAGTAACTCCACCGCCGTAAGTTAGCATACAACACAGGCACAAGAGCCCGTATATCGTGACCATCTGAAATAACAGTAGGAATATTATTATAATCTACTTAGGACGATGTTTAATACACTTATTAATAAAGTGGTAGAATATTCGATATCCAAATGTTGTAGCACTATTATTGGTGTAATTGCACTTTACCCCTAAGTTGTATGGTATTTAACTTCGTAGATATGTATATTGTAATTAAGATTTCTTAAAGGTTAATGAATAGATAATACTTATTATCTTAAAAACTTAAAAAAGCGAAATCAACACCCGATAGTTTCATTACAATAATATTATTATGATAAAATGTAAGAAGTAGGTACCTAATAAACATAGTAAAAATATATATAATTTTTCACTATTTTATATCACAGACAGTTTAAAATAATTGGTAAATAAACTCGTTAACGTTAAGAACTTATCATCATATTTAATTACTTAATTATTGTACCAAAGGACATAAAGATTAGTAAAATAAATTCTATTTACCTTAACAATTCGATGTTATTCACGATAACACCATCTCTTCACTTAACTTATTGTCGGATCTTACTCCACCATTTCAGTGGTTATACAGAGTGTTGCGATGAAAGTAAGCAGAGCGGAATCGCATCACCCTATATAAGCTCGCCGGTCAGAGATATCGGAAAGACTCGATTACGAGAAGTGCGGTCTTGCTACGACGAATTTTTGTCACAGTTTTTAAGAGATATGAATAGTGAATTTCCAGTTTAGCAAATTTAGGTATAATGATTTTTGTGGAGTTTTGTTTTTAAATATTTGTTTAATTTTAAATAACATCTACAATATTTTCTTTTTGGGTCGAGTTATTGTTGTTTATTTTATAAGTTACAATTCAATTATAAAAATGTAGGATTAATTACCTATTTTCTGTGTTATAGCAGAGTAGATCGCACTGCCTAAACGATCTATATGACAAGTCTTCAACTTAACAAACTTATAATCATCTAACATTCCAGATTAATTTATAAAAAATAATAATTTACGTTTTGCCGTTATAATGCAATAGACATTAAGATTCGCTGGCATAGATCTCATTAACACTATTCGTGCTAGCGAGGAGGCCAGTGGACAGTGCATCCGCAGGGAAAGTCAAGTTCAAAATCCTCGCGTCCTGTGTCCGAACCAACTACCGCATTACTATCTAATTCTGGATCTACGTTACAGGAACTTAATCCAAATAAGATTTAATGAGATTTTTTACAATATACCTATGACGTGTCATAATGCAGTAACGGTCTGTAGCGGGTTAAGGGTTCGACCCCGTTGAGGCAAATACGTAATTTACGAATGCATATAGCTTTTTAGGTCTTTCGGTACGTTGTTCTTACGTGTCGATTGCAGAATACATTATGTTTATCTTTGTATACATGGCCTAATGGTAACTATGAATAAAAACATAATTATATACCTACGGTCGAATTGAGAAACCTCCTACTTTTTTGAATTCGATTAAAAACCTATATAAAGAGATAACGTAAACCTACGTATCAATTTACAATTCGTTTTTTGCTTTTCGAATTTACTATTTGATAGAGCTCTTTATAGTATTACATTTCGCTGCTTTGCAGGAATAACAGCACAACTCAAAATTCATTGTTAAAGTTGGTTAAAGGTACAATTTAATCCAACATATTTCCTATTATAAGGTCTAACTGTACCGTGTACATATGCCTATAGCTTCTCATACCTGTATTTACATTGTTTAATTTTAAAGTTGCTCCCCTGGAAAATTACCTTTTTTGAGTTGTGCCAATATTCTTGCAACGCAGCTTATTTTTACTATTTTATTGAAACCATTAAAACATACATAAAGCTAGATATAGTACTTAGATACCTATGATTTTAGAGATGACTCTTAATGTATTTGTTACAGTAGTCTGTTGAAAGCGGTGACATTAAATATCTAGTACTTAGGCATTTACTTCCGATACCGATAAATACTTAATTTTAAGGCCCAATGTCGCCTAGTAAAATAACAACTTCAGAAACTATGACGTAACGATATTCACCGCTGGCCATTTGAATTATCCTGTGATCGTTTTGCAGTCCATGTTGAGCGAAGACCGCGATAAACGTAAGATACAAACCTACCTTCTTAGCCAGGAGTTCGCCAGAGCACTGCCAGGGTTACGATCTTCAGGAACATTATGCCGACCCACATAAAAAAATTAAATAAGTACCTATGAATTTTATATTACAATGGCGCGGTGAAAAAAAGTAGTCTTTGAAATAAGCCGGCGATTAGGATAATTTTTCTGCCTAGAAAAGGTTTCAGGGGAAAGGAACTTCAAATCTTGCCAGGGGTACCTACTCAGTGCTCATAAGCTTAGCCACAAAGCTGGACATACATACATAACTAAACATGTTCTAATTTCAATATCAGGGAGAGAATATAATATGCCAGACCTGAAATACCTGCATAAATCATTCTGGTCACCTTTTAAGTTTTAACTCTATGGTAAGATTTTGAAGGTACCAGCGCCACACCTATTTTTACCTTATAAAGGCAGTTAAAAGCTGTGTTCTAGTTTACATGCGCGTACAATCCAAACTTATTGCCAGCCATTTAAGCAAACTTTTCCTTTTCATATTCAGCTGTCAGATTGCCAACCTCAAGGAAAGCTTCAATCCTACTTGAGGTCAACAGATGTCGATGAACGGCAGTACCCATTAACTTGGACTGCATGCTTATAATAATAATAATATACTTCTTCATTTTCATATAAGAAAACTAAACTCACATGAATGAAACTTAAAATCCGATTTCCTACTCGATTACAGACAGATTACCATTAGCATCGACATACTCAGAGTATATTAGGCGCTTTCCCTTATGCCGCGGTCTTGCCATAATTACGCAAGTCATTACTTCAAATTGGAATTTTAACAAGTCCCCTGAAGTTATTATATTATAATGTATGTCTGAAGTTGTTCTGCTGATTATTGCTAGCATCTTCTAGAGCACTCAATCAGAAAGTGACTGATGTCGCCCCTTAATGGGCGCTGAAGGCTACAGGGATGGTAAAGGTCCCAGAATAAAAATTGTATCCATTTTAGGTGGTTGATTTGTTTTATTTTTAATATTTTAAAATAAAATAAAAACATTGGCTTTTGCTCCTTCACCCTTGATTACAAATTTCTATGGGCGTTATTGACCATTAGAACTGCATGTTCGACTTTTACTTCAATTTTTACAAAAAATGTAGATACAAAAGTTTATAATCATCTTTGAAAAGCTAAACAACAAGTCATTATTATTTATAACAAACTTTAGTACCATATGCGAGGTACTATAATAAAGAATATTTTTATGGAATCTACATAAATTTGATAACAACACATTTATAATAAAATATTCAGCTCATTTGGATTGGTCAGTGAGTCAAATTTAACTTGCAAGATTTGCCCCAAACACATGTAGTACAAGCTTACAAAAAGCTTGGAAAAAAACATTGCATTTCTATCGATTGCATTGTCCTTAATTTAATAAAACACAATTCTGTCAATAAAATAAGTATGTAATCAAAGATTTAAAGTATGTAATTCAAATTTAATAAAACAAAAACTATAATAATATCACAATCTTCCAGTTCCTACATTAAACATTAATTATTGTCTTTGGCAAATAAAATAAATAACAAGTTAATTAAGCTAGCCTGACATTGGACCCTGTTGGATGGTTTATTTCTATCTTGATGCTAGATGAGTTATTTTTATCTATATCTATCTTTAATTCTCCATTGCCTAGAATATGTACTTTCTTCCGAATTTTCTTCATTTCTTCCGGCTTAACTAGGTTGAAACCTGACAAACCTTGTAGATAAGATAGATTTTTCAACCATTTCTCATTTTTAATTGTACTCTTACTGCCCTTCTGTATATTATTCATGCCTGTTGTCATTTTTTTAATCTGCTCTACATTTCTTTGAATTGCTTCTTTTCTTTCTTGTTCTTCTGCCTTCTTTTTTAGTATTACATTAGGCACCGTATCTACTTCCATGTTAGTTATATCCTCAGCGCTTTCCAGAAGATTGCAGAGTTTCTCTACATCAGCCCATCCAGAAGTTGATACAAATGTGGTTGTGTTAGAACAAGTGCTCTTCTTGCTCCTTCTAGATTTCACTTCAATTGTGTGAACTCCGTTCTCTTCTTTAATGATCTTGAGTGGAATATGCCCAAATGGATAATCACATTGTAAATTCTCACACATCTGAATTTTCTCGAATAAGTTGATGAAATAAAATTTTATTTCATTTGAACACAATGGACATTTCTAAAAAAGAAAAATAATATTTTTAGTTACAAGTACAATACAATGTAACATATGGTGTATACATAACACACCCCTATTAACATCACCATCGTGCATGAGATTGAGAAGATGATACCTGCCACATTTACTTGCTCTATTTATCTCACCCCATTCCCATCATGGCAAAAAGCAGCCATTTTTTTTCTGCTATTGTTTTGTTACAAAATATGGCATAACTAAATAAAGAGGTGGGATTGATGACTTCCTGCCTTGCCCTTATTATGATTCCCATTATTAACTGTCCTACTGCGGAACATGATTCTCCTTTTAAAATGGAGTATGATTAAAACTTTGAATTTATTTTTAAAACTCTTAGGCGTGTAGGGTTCTTCACATTTTCCTTTAATACAAGTACTATTTATATTATCAAATGCACTTTTTGAAACTAGCGGTGCATACCTGGGGTTCGAACCCTAGACCTCCAGGAACCTGCCCGCATTAAAGAATAATTAGTTACTTTGTAACAGGACTCTCTTAAAGGACTTACTCTCGGTCTATCCATTTGCTGCATGCCCATATCCTGGGAAACCTGAAATGAAGTACGGCTTTTAAACAAATGCTAAATCATTTTTTTACACCCTTTACATAAAATATGTTACATAATATACCTTTAAATTACAATAATACAAAATGCAAATACAATGTATTCAAGCCTGGTATCTGAAATCGAGACTACTTGTGTACCCTAGATAGTTTGGGATTTTAAAAGATTTTTTGTAGATAAATCAGTTTCTCAATTTGCACTTACATCATGTAGATTAAAGGCATACAACATGTTAACCATTAAGTTCTAAGCAGGAATCTATTGCATACCTTTTCAGAAGTTTTACTTTTAAGTCTAAGAAAATAACCTAATATCAACGGCAAATATCACAGATATAGTCCGCGCAAGTGTAGTTAGAGAGCCAATATGGTCCAACACAACTCTAAGCATATACTCCATAGCAACTGTAAGGGCACACTAACACAGTTATGTACCCGTGGGCAAGAGTGGGCAGCGGATGGTTGCCGGGGGGTCCCATGGTGTTTGTCCCGCCAATTTATACAATTTGCTATTGTGACGCAACTCGTTTCTATATTCAGAGCGGACTAGCAATTTGGCGCGGACTCTACCTATAGTATGGCCTGCAATACATCTGTGATCAACCAAGGAAATAATTGTGATCTAATTTTAATTGAGCATACGCAAATAAATATGATTTAAAGCAATACATAGAAATAGAAACACTGATATTTTGGTCTGGTTTGTATGTTATGGTAGACTTTAAAATTTTTCACGAGTCGTGGAGATTTAATTAAAAACAATTTCATATCCCACCTTTAGGTCTATTATAAACAGTTTATGGTTAATTGATTATATGTGGAAAATGCTAATAGCTCAATGGAAGAGAGAACAAATTTTGATTGCTATAGTAAACGCCCCTTAAAATTCCCTTCAAACCAGACCACAGAATCGGTACACTGCAGCTTTATAGCAGAAATAGGTGTGGCGGTAATACCGCCCCCAAACCACAAGATGTTACCCAATAAATACATTCTATTCTTACATTTCCACTAGACAGAGTAGTAACTGTAATTTCATTGAGTTCCATTTTAATAGAATATTAGACAGACCACGTGTTTATTTTTATATATTTTATTTAAACTTCGAAGTTCTATTACAATGTGAGAATGACAATGTGACGGAAAATGTCTCTGTAAAACATCAAATATGACAGTGACAAACAACAATACCGCCTGCCCACAGATAATACAGACCATATGTATAAAAGAAAAAATGTGTAAATATGTATAAAGGAAATTGGGTACTTGACAGTTATAACAATAAAATATGAAATATGTTGGATATGATAGCTTATAAGTAAACATAAATTATGCAGTATTTCGTTTATTTTTTAATACGTTCTAAGTATTTTAATTTTTAAAAAGAAATTTTCGATTTTTTATCTGTGGATTTTAAATCCCAAAACGGCGACAGTGCTGCCTCAAATGTCATGTGACGTCACTACATCGAAACCAAACAAGACAATTAATAATTAAATCGTTTGCTGTTAGAGTTGGTTGAATTTATGTTGTGAACCGAAATGAAGCCATACTATATTAAAGCTGATAGCGTGAACCTGCTTAAAGAATCTCCATATATGCAGTGCAATAAATCAAAATGGATACAAAAACTTCCGTGAGATAACCTATGGAAATATCAAATAAACAACGTAAGTAAAACATTCTTTATATTTACATTTAATCATATCGGACAATTAAAACATTTCTTAACTGACTTCAGACAGAAGAAAGGTTGTCTTCAAGTGATTATTAAGATTTTTTTAAATACTTATACTTATATTCTTATGTGAACTGTTTTAAGGTTATTAATTGGTTATATTTATATTTACAGATCTTCCCGACAATCGTATAGTGACGACGTTATAGAGTATTTGCAGTTTAAGAGGAAGGCAAGTTTGTGTTTCATGAAAAGCAAAAGTTGTCCTGAACACAAGGTACATCAATGAAAATGAAAATGTGATGACTGTCCTGCCTAGAAGAAGCGAGGAGCCAAAAGTTTCGAAAGTGGGCACCAGTCTGAAATACATAAAGTAAAGTACACGGGAAATAGTACTTCTTTACTTGCGTAACCTACCCAACAAGATGAAGGAAGAAAAGTGACCATACAGTTCCTATTATTGCATTGCAATTTAATTCTGAAAATGACAGTGATAAAAATATATATCCATTTGTTACGGAAAATAATTTTAGTAATGAAGAAAAGCAGACACGCAAGCAAGTAACTGTAACATATGATAAATATATACAAAAGTTCTACTGTGTGTACTCACTAATAGAACCATATAAACCAAATAAACAAAGAAATCGGTTAATAAAATACTAATATTAGCAAATCATGTATTTTTAATTATACAATCATGTAACTTAATCAGTGCACATGCACCATCAATAATAACACAGTCATGAAATATTTTAATTGTGTCCTATTAATTACAGAATGGACCCTTAAAATAGAATTCTCATAGACGTCTTATAATTCTATTCTTATCATAGACATCTATATAATATATGAATACTTCCACTTGCTGTTTTGTTTTGATTACGTCCCGTTCCAATGATTTGGAATTGACGAATCACTCGAGAGTTACTATTCCTTTTTTTCAATAATACTTCTCTTACATAGATAGTATAAAATGTCATTGCTTGCAAATAGAGGATTTAAACATATAAGAATCTGCAAGTTCTTTAACGTTTATGAGATTTGGGTTTAGGAACTTGTATAAGCAAATTTGTTAGGATATTTAGCGATCGTACTTGAACACATCGTCACTGCACAGGCCTTGTAATTTGACATTCTTGCAATTGTACTAATAAAAGTTAAATAATTCCCAAGATTTCCCCTAAAGTATGTGTAGCGTCGAAGTTTATTTCTATATTTTCAATGTGTTGACGTCACGCTACGAAATGACACTTGACCGCCTGTTTTGGCGTAACGTTCCGTTTACCGTAATAAAAATATGTTTTTTATTAATAAATAGCCCTTTTTTCGAAAAAATGATCAATGAAAGGCATATATAATACGTATATGAATTCATTAAAACAGTTTCCCAAAAAGTGTCAAGTAGCCAATTGCCGTTTCATTAAAATTTCAATGTCGCGTCAATTTGATGTATCTTCCTTGACAGTTTTGTTTTGACATTCACACATTTCATTTTCGTTCAATCGACTCGGCGCGACTTCGGAGTTTCACGAGCGACCGTTCCGGTATTAGTGGAAATTCTGGAAAAGAATCAATAGGCTCTTTTGATATTTCCTTCCTACTGAGTAATTTAAAATTCGAACAATGCCGGCTAAAGCAGTGTGTGTTCTGAAGGGCGACGTTAGCGGCACGGTTTTCTTCGACCAAAAGGTACTTTTAACTACATAACCAAATTATTTTTTTTATGCATTTTACACAATAATTGCTCGTCATGCTGCGACCTTGGTGATCCTTCTAAAAGCTATAACTAAGCCCAAGGGTCAGTACGGCTTCCATCACGAGTAAGTACGTAATACCGTGTTACCTCATCGTGTTAGCCGACATGTTTGTTTATCTGACTTTTCTTACCGCTATGTTATTAAACCTGATATTCTAGAAACTTCGCCCTTTTCCTTGACCTTGGACTGTGGTTAAAATAAGCAGGTAACTTAGTAGTTTCCTGTATTAAATATACTTGTATACCCTTAAATATAAGAAAATCGCAGAACATAATATACTTTTACTTTACCTACTACTGTATACTAGGTATTTTTGGTTAAAAATATCCATTTGGAAACCGTGCTAGAATAGTGTTTAGAAAGTCGTCCCTAATGGGGGGTCCATTTTATTTAACTTTTTTTTAAGTTATATGTGTATTATAAATAAATTAGAGCTTGCTTAAATTGTGAAGAAAAATATGGTGAAGCAACTGGCATGCCTTAAAAAAATTGAGGCTTGGCCAGCACCGTGGACTCTGAAAGAAGACCAATGGCCTACAGTAGGACAGTAATTGGTTGACAATAATGATCATTATTTTAAAATGTAAAATACTTATTTGTAAAGTTGTTATATGCATGTCAGTTATGCACCATGCAGTAATCAATGTCAATGTCTTAATTTCAGGACGACAAGTCACCTGTAGTAGTCACCGGCGAAGTCAAAGGATTGGCTAAGGTAAGCTTTTATATAACGAACTAGTCACTATTGAAAAGGCATAAATAGCAAACAGTACAGTCGAACCAATTTTTAGGGTACAAAGTGAAAAAAAGCTTTGCAGTTCCACTCCAGCAGCACCACTGCTAAATCTATTTCTACCTCACAATAGCAGTGATAAACTGTGTTTGTAGGGTAGGTAAAAAAATATTCTGATATGAGGATTCCAACTTAATCTAGAACATAGTTTATGTTATGGCATAGCTTCCCTAATGTTGTCCTCTAATCCTAAGATTGAGTATAGATACTGTTAGCAGTAGCCATGTATAGTCCGTGTAAAACTGCTAGTCCTCTCAATATAGAACTGTATCGCATTGCCATTGCAAATTGTATGACACCTGCTCGCAACAACTTCATAGCGGACTAGCAGTTTTGCGTGAACTATACCATCAGACAGAGTGCATGGATCATTTACTGTTTCTGTATTTAAAAGAAATAAGTATTCCAATACATGCTCATACAAAACACTGCTTCAGTAACCAATAATATAATCCATCAAAAACACCCTTAAGTATGTAAGTCATCACATAACATATTACACTACAGTTTTTAAAGTTACTTGCAAACTCATTAAAATATCTACTGTTTACTTATGTACATAATTATTATCAACGTCAATCACAGGTCACATGACCTTGCTTGATAAGTATTTCGTAATATGTATGTTTTGTGTATGTATCTATGCTACACACCTAGGTACTTAAAATACAATGCATGGTGATTCTAATTCTAATTTTTGTGTCACAAAAATAAGCAAAAATGGGCTTAAAAAAGCTATTATTTACTTATTATGATACTCCAGTACAATGCTTAAATCATAAATACTTCAATTTCATTTAATTATAACTTGATAATTACTTGTTGTAAAGATTCATATCAATTTATAAAACTATCTTAGATAAACAATATTATTATAATGTTTCGTAAAAGGTACTTCAAGTAAAACTCATTTGTGGTAATTGTGGTTTCTGTGGTGTATTGGTTACAATTCTAGTCATATAATAGGTACCAATAATTATCTGTAAGGAAAATAACATATTGTATTATTAACAGTACTTGTAATTGTGTAAGTAGTTTATCTATGAGATTGGATTGGATTTTATTGATAAGTATATATAGGCTACTGATGCGGCTCTGCTTGCGTACCTACTATACAGGGTGAAATTTGTCAAATGGGCCTACATGATAAAATTCGAAACTATAAGGATTGGCAAAAATGCTGAAAGATGTTATGAGGCAAATTTTGATAAAAGATATAACTGCTTCTGGATCCAATTGAAGAAACAGGAGTCATGAAGTTAAATCATAGCTAAAACTTGTACTAGTTTTTAGCTTAATCGAACAATGCAAACGTTATAAAAAAAAGAATTCTTATTTTAATTTGTAAGGGGTACCAACAATACGCGCGAGTTTCGGAACCCACAATAATTCACGTAACGCCGTCGAAATATCGGCAAAAGTAAATTAAAACCGTGTATCTTGAGTACCAATTCTGCGTATTATTAGTCTAAAATCATAGAATTCTAAATGTTATTAGACAATAACAGGCACACTTTTCAATTTATTTATTCTGTGTGTTTTATTACTTTTAATACTGTTATCAAGTCACGGTAAAAGATATTGAATTATATCGGTTAATATGCATGACTGAATAAGAAGTAGTGATTATCAAATTAAAGAATGACATGCAAATTTTTCACATTTTATAATTCGCCAAAATATAAAGGATAAATGTCTAAAAATATGGATTTCGTCCACTACGGTCAGAGGTATGGGTTGCCTGACCTGGACTCTGAAATGCATTTATCAGCAAAACATATCTATGCACCTCCCAGAAAAAAATCCTGGCGGCGCCCACGCCTATATGCCAGAAAGTATCTCATACATTTCTCCAAGTTATATGAATTACAGACAACGGGCTATTAACTCAATCTGAAAAGACCTATATATTACTATAGGCATATTTACTGATGTAGGACAGTATTTCTGTACGTGTTTCTGCGGTGCCTCATTTGCGCATTCCGAAACATTCCAAATTCTATTGATGGATTGATGAAACTCTTCTTCCAGGGCAAACACGGTTTCCACGTGCATGAGTTTGGTGACAACACGAACGGCTGCACATCTGCTGGAGCGCACTTCAACCCTCAGAAACAGGAGCACGGTGGCCCAGACGCGGCCATCCGCCACGTGGGGGACCTTGGCAACGTTGAGGCCGCGAGCGATGGTGGAGTCACTAAGGTAACGTCATAAATATTAAACTGGATATCAAATCAATTTTTTTTTAATCAATATAGGTTCTTACAGAATACTTTTGAATTTCAATACAACTACCACTACTTCACGAGGTTAAATAAGGTTTGGTTTAATAAAAATTTGGGATAATATTGGTACGTAGATAAACCAATAGGAATTTAATTCCATTTTTTTATAATCGGCGATATGCAACCCATGCATCCCTCTTATGAAATGATATATAATGTGTCAAGTTTTAAAAGGATAATCAAATTAGCCTACAATTAGATTTGTGGGGATTTACCCCAGTGACAATATTACCTTGACCTCCTTTACTATTTACTCGCTTCTACCAGCTTGCATTGGTTGGCACGATAGATTTGGCTATTTCAGAACATACAGAATGCCCTACTAATTCGTATTTTTAATGTTAACTTATATCAATATCTTTCTGTACGATTTGCTGATGTGTTCCGCTGAGTTTGCGAGCGTAACTGCACAAAATGTACTTGCGTGAATTTTAAAAAACAAAAATATGCCGCAAAAATATTCACCATATTCCGACAGTGATATTTGTCTTTCTTTCCTTCAGGTGTGCATTCAGGATTCACAGATCTCACTGTCAGGCCCCAACAACATCATCGGGCGCACTCTGGTGGTCCACGCCGATCCTGATGACCTCGGTCTCGGAGGGCATGAGCTGAGCAAGACCACTGGTAACGCTGGAGCTCGCATCGCTTGCGGAGTCATTGGCTTGGCCAAGTCCGACTAAATATCAATAGCTTTTAATATCAAGTACACACTATATACTAAGAATGTGTTAAAATTTCGACATAATATTTAAGCATGTACATTCGTACAGTTGCCTAAATTTATTCCTAATTCATGTGTCTTATAGAATGCGACACAAAATATGCAATATCAACTTCCAGTGTTAAATTAACTATATATTATTACCTACATTATACTAGTGGTTAATTGTAAACCTTTTTGCTTGGTATTGTATGGAGCATCTTTCTATAGCATTCCTTGAATATCTCAGTGAAATTGAACTGTTCTGTATTTAACTTTGGTGCGGGGACACCTCGTTATTGGCTATAAATGTGGTGTAGTTATTAGCTACATGTTATGTTATTTCAATAAATGTTTAAATCACTATTATTGTATTTTTGTCTAATACTTTATTGCATATATTTAAGCATGCAGTCCACCTCATAGTAAATGATCACTGATTGACCCATGAACATCTGTAACCATCTCCAAATTCATATGGAACTGGAGTTTTACTAGAAACCTTTCACATGTGGTGCCACTGCTCAATATTTCATAGATCGCATAAAAATAAATGACTGTTCTACCAGAACTAAATAAATACATGTGAAATGAAACTTAAAGGCCATGTTTCAAAGTAGAAAAATATAAATGAATATATAGCAGGTACAGATTACTGATGAACCAGGAATTGAACCCAAAAATTTCAGCATTACAAATCGGGGGGTTACTACCATCTCTTAACACAATATTAAAATAATATTATAATCATTCTTTTACTTTTTTTGCAGGAAATTTAACTTTTTAAGCAAAATATGACAATTTAAGTTGGTTTTATACAATGGATAAGCGAAAAATTAATAAGGGTTTAAGTTTGTTCAACTGTGTATGACCGAATATTTTACTGTTTTAAGGAGGAAATAAAACTTTCCTGAATCATGGTGGTTTTTAAAAGATGGTGGTAGGCCCCCAGAACTTACTATTCAAAGCACAAATTAAAAACTAATTTAATCTTTAAATAGTACCTCAATATGAATTATTGGTTTTATGAGCAAAGGTATGAGATTAAGTTGTAAAGTTCCAAACAAAAAAAATACTATGAATATTTTAATTGTCCTATAGAATATACAGTACACCCATTTTGAGTGAAGAAAATATTACATGAACAGTTGTGTGACTGAAACATTCTCGGACTAGCTGGGCTGAACTGCCACAGGCTTTCCTCATTGCCTTGTATGCTCATTGCTACCCAGTAATTATCCAAATCTCTTGATGCCACATACTCGGTGAGGCATTGACTAACTTTATTAAGTGTAGTTGGGGTGATAAAGCCTTTAGCAACAAGAATTGAGATTCTAGTAGTCTTTATAGGTGTCTCACACTCAGGCTCGATATATGTGCTAATGTAATCTTCTGTAGGATTTATGTCTGCTTGGTGAGCCAGCATCCCCATCCATTCTACTACCTCATCGATCTCCGCATCAACTAATGTTGGCACTTGGTTTATTTCAGGCGATATTTTCGTAAAAGTAATACTATGTACTGATACGGAAATGTTTCTGTCGCAAAAGTATTTCGCTATAGATGAAGGGCAGACTTTGTGATTGTGTGGCTCCCAGGATAAAAAATAATCACTTAATTCCAGCTTACTTAAAGCATTCTTCATCTTCTCAAAGTGCTTCAGACTTTTCAAGTCAATTTTAACTTCATAATAATTATGTGGTCGCTTACAGCCTTCCAGGCCTAATGTTTGGTAAATAAACTCTAGAATATGAAGGGTGAGAACACCATCTGGAGTAATTGCAGCGCAGTTCTGCACAATACAGTTTTTGTCAGCGGATAAACAAGTCACTTTGCCATTTTTCACAAAATATTCAATGAAATATCTGTCAACAAATTCTGTGAGAGAACAATTAGATATTCTATAATAATCACTGTCTTCCGATATAATATCTTGAACGAAATCTGTACTTAATTCATCTGGACACGTTATTATTACACTTTTGTAGAAATTATTCATTTGTATTAAATTTGTTACTTTTTCTATGCTTTCGTTTTGTTTTTGAAAAGAATACACTTTAGGTGGTGGAAAGTTTGACACTTCTGGGCATAACATTATGTGAATTTATGATTATTTTCGAATAATTGGTAAGTTTTTAAAACTTTTCTAGAGGTTATGTTATGTTTAAAAACAGTGTCACTGATAACTGTTCTCTTCATTTGACACATGTCACATCGACATTGACAGCAGCGAATCCAAACCATAAGCAACTTTCCACTACGCTATCCAATATCTATGATATGAAATAAAGTATGATTGATAATGAATCTGTGCCCGCAGTGAAGTTACTTCAGTTTTGTTTACAATGATCATTGTAATGTAAACAATATGATTAACATTAACAGTAGGCGAATGATAAAACCTAAACTTATTTTTTTCCGATTTCTTATAACAATACAACATAAAAAATCAGTATGTAGCGTATTGGGGTTGAAATAAAGATTATTGTCCATAAAAAATACTTACATAAATAAAATTCAATTGTACAACAGACAACCTTTATTTAAAAATATATTTTTTGTACTTTTCTAGTTTGAAGAACCAGAATAGTAATAAATAAAAATTAACAATATGTTGAACACTAAGCTACATAAAGTTCTTCCGCTGGTACAGCCTTGTAAAAAGCGTCTAAAGCGTCGACGACTTCCGATACAATAGCGCGGACGATTGGTGGTGCAATTTCTTGCATAACATCCTTCCAATTGTTATTCGCGAACTCTATAACTGGTTCAGCTGTAAATTAGAATTTGGTACTTATTATTCCAGTTTAATCACAGATAAATTACTATTTGTGTCTCTGGGCGACTAAGTTAGATCTCCACGTAATAATAGTTTCAACAGCGTGGTTTTGCGCCTGTAGTTAATAAATAGTTAATAATCGATTTCGCGTATAGTATAATTTAAATTAGGCCTATTCAATACGATTAATAAATGTAGAACGCTCACCTAAAGCCTTGTTCCCGTTGAAAAGATTTTCGAACGTGAACCGTACATTTTTCTTCACGTTGTAGTTGTGTTTCCATTTGCTGATATGCCAGTGCTGCTTGCCGTCCTCGCCCGTGTTCGTCGCTATGTCGCCTACTACTTTTATTACTATGTCCTCTGTAAGTCAAAACATGACTTTAATGTTATTCTACACTTAGGTAAAATATTATTGATTATACCATTTAAAACAATACATAAAAGTGATTCAGTAGACAAAGTTAGCACTTAGTTGTTAAAAATGGAAACTTGTCGACATAATATTACCTATATAAAAGTCTTTATATAACTTTTTGGACTGCGTGTATTTAGCCATTTTAGGGCAGATTGTGCCTTTATATTAATTTTTATTTACAGATTTTGCTTAACGAAAATTATGTTTAAAGTAAAAAATATCTCATTACATAATGACGACATTGTCATAATATTAATAAGAAGTTAGTTGACATTTTATCACATCGAAATATACAGGAACTATTTTCTGGAAGTCGTTCATAGATATCACCCCAGTCATAAATCACTGAAAACGTATTCCATGTAAAAAATAAATATAGGTACTTACTAATATCAATTTTATATTTCCCTTCCCCTTGTACTGGTAGGATCAGGAGCTGGCCACTCAGCGTGTAGTTTCCCTTGAGGACCATGTTGCAATTTACTTCCACTGTCTGCTTCATCTTGTCCATATCATTCCTGGGAACAAAAACATAGTTAACATAAAATAAAAGCTTTTTTATTACACAGGAGTAGCAGACGAGTACCTATGCAATCCACAAGTCAAATGGATGCTACCGCCGGTGGGCAACTATATTCGACCCCAGATACGATTATTCCTTAGGTCGACTTCAGAGGCACCACCGCCACAAAATTTCTGCCCAATAACAGCAGTGTCAAGCGCGTCAGCATTCCGGTTTAAAAGGTGCAGACAGAAACCTAATAAGCGCTTTTTCAACGCTTTCTACTCACAACCCCACACTAGGTTTCTCTGTATCGTGGGTGCTATTGAAACACAGAGAATAATACACAAACACCCAAACCCAGAAACCTAAATTCCTCATGTAGATATCTGTCTGGCCGGGGATCGAGCCCGGTACCCTCTGCGCGTCAGACCGGTATGGTGATCGTAACGCGGGCCTCTTCTTCTAAAATTATAAAAAATACAAAGTAACTGGGCACTGTTACTGTAACACAGAAAACAATTGATTATTGTTATCAATTTATGATGGAATTTAAATGCATAATAATATGTTACGTGTCTCTAAATTATACAGATTTAAGACCTTTTGTATGAACGTATAATATTAAAACCAACAACAAATTAAGGAAAATAAATTGCAATAGATATTTTACAAATGATTTTTGTATAATATAAGGCTTTTCACGCACGGTCGATTTCTTGTGTGGATTATTACTTTACGCAAATTTTATGGTGTATCATTAATTGGTAGTGTTCGTATTTACAAAAATCATGCGTGCTCATCATGAGTAACATTCCTGTACTTTTTCCAATTAAAGAAGCCAAGGGCAGTTTACCGGACATCCGTTGACGACAACGACGGCTTAATATCCGCCTGTGTGTGGATAGCCTATCTGCATTTGCACGAGCTGCGATAATTGTTTTTTAGTTATATGTAATACCCATAGATATATTATCCTACTTAGTATAATATATCTATGGTAATACCTATATAGTTAAGTTGCCGGGCAACAATGTTTCTAGCACTCTTGCCAATCAATCATACGATTGGAATCAAAATAACCTTGAGATCATCACATGGTACCTGAATATTATTTAAAACTAGATTTTCACTCGGGATTCCTCCCTATATGTAGCTTTCCCGCCTATATGTATAATGGCGAAGAAAGCAATACGCTTGATATTTCTCTACACAATGGCATCTTTTAAAAACCATTATAGTTCAGGAAACTTTTATTTCAATATTGCATCAACAGTATTTTCTTTCGTACCACGACCTTCTTAAAACAGCAAAATATTCCGTCATACGCAGTTGCATAAACTTAAACCCTTATTCATTTTTCGCTGATCCATTGTATAAAACCAAGTGAAATTGTCATATTTTGCTTAAAAAGTTAAATTTCCTGCAAAAAAGAATGAATAATTTCGACCGACATAATATAAAACTGGGTATAACGAGGTCGTGGTACGAAATTTCAATTTGTGATTAAAATAATATTGTTTTAACAGA